>OY282582.1:31787-361672 GCA_958299025.2 Drosophila histrio
AAAATACATAAATGCACTTTCTCATTAATGAATTTGTTTGCGATTATATAACAAACTCGTGATACTTTGATCAAGAAGCTTGCATCAAAACCCAATACCATAAGATATAGTAAATATATCCGTATAATGGCTAGGAAATGATACACGTTCCATTTAATCAAGTAAGTAAGGAAACAATAAGAGTAGTGGTATTTTATTGTCAATACTAAACCGAAATCTAATATCTCCCACTTATTCTACACCTCTTATGTCTCCTTACACTGCCAGATTAGAGTCAAGCTCAAAAGGGTCTTCTTTCCCCGCTAATTATTCCAAGCCCGTTCCCTTGGCTGTGGTTTCGCTAGATAGTAGATAGGGACATGAAAGTCGATGTGTTTAACGTGAGCTCCTGCCACATTGGCTTAACCTCACGGTGCAATCACTGGATTAATTTATGCGTAATCACCGCCCTCTCGGAATAAATTCCGCAAGTACCAATTTTCAGTCACTACTGTTTGGTCGTGACTTCCTCCTTGGTGTGGAGCGAGGCCTATCTAAAACCTCTGCCGGTCTATGGTGTCGCGGCACCCGGTTGTATAGCGCAACTCTACGCCGAGCCCAGGCTCTACCCGCAATTGGGTGGTAAACCACAGCCACCACGTAACTCCCCGAAGGGCCGCAACCATAGGCCAGACGGAACAAGTCCGTGGGCATCTGACCGCCCGTGGTACCAGATTAAAGCCTCCGGTCAGGCCTCGTGCCAGCAAGGACACTACCAATTTTAACTCCAAAACAGTTACGGGTTGGTGGCCCATCAAAAGCAATGAACATAGCTGTAAGGAATAGCATGTAAGACGGCTTTCACCGACCTACAGATGGCGCAGTCTCCAACATGCTCATGGACATGTCTTCACACTGATGGGAGCGAGGTCTATTCCCACCTCTTCCGCAACTGCGGCATTTACATAATTGATCAAAAGATCAAACCGTCCAAAGACGGCCAGCTATGTCCCCAACAATCCCTAAGGACTTTAGCGAAATGGGCAGAGGGCTGAGACTGCCTTCAAATCCTAAGACGCCTGTGGTACCAGACAAGTCCTCTGGTCAAGTCTCGTAACCCGAAGGCTACTACCAGTAAAGCTCCATGAAGCTTAGCGGACTAAGTCCGCGAGTACCATACACACCATTCAGACGCTCCATTCATATCCCCCATACATAGCCCCCATCAATCAATCCCAAACATTCAGCCTAACAGCAGTCGCCGTCGGGCAAATGCGGCACGGGCAAACTCATTCATCAAATTAACCCTAACCCTAGTAGAGAGTGCTTGACTGACGTCAAACCCCCCTCTAAACTCTCTCACACCAAATGCACTCAGATCCCTAAGATCTTCGTACGACGGGCACTCACAGAGAACATGTTCCCATGTCTCCTCGCTAGAGCCACAATGGCATTCCTGGCTGACACTAAGGTTCCTCGAATGCAAGAATGCATTGAGAGAGCCATGGCCAGTCAACAGGAATCCGAGACTTAGGCTAAAGCCAAAGTCCGGTCGGCTACAGACAAACGTGACATCACGAATGTACTGGTAAGTGACCCATACATTCACACTTGTGTCCCATCTGACCTGCCAGTCAGACATGACACACTCATTCAACAATCTTTTACACTCACTAAGCCCTAAACTCTCCACATCCCTATCGGCTAACCATTCATTTTGCAGCAATGGCAGCCGCCTCCTGATTTTGAAGAGTACAGCACGATGCCGCATCTCCAAATCAAGGGGGGCCACACCTAACAGTACCTGCATTGCCTCTGTAGATACAGTGCGGCACACAGGCATACAACCTAACATAATCACTCGTTGGCAAGCCAGCACATTCTTTCTGCCTACAGCAGTCGTGACCGCTCTACACAACACCGATGACCCATATGCTGCGCAAGCAACAAATATGCCACCGTATATGGTGCGAACAGCCCTCCTGCTGAGATCCTAATCATTTCGCAAAATGCGACGCACTCGTCCAACCACACCAGTCAATCGGCACTTGAGATCAGCGAAATGAGGTGTGAAACACATCCTCTCGCTGAAGGTAATGCCAAGGTATATCACCTTAGTCACATACCTTAAGTAGGCGCCATTCAGACCAATAGACGGACGACGGCGCAATGTGCCCTTAAGCAACATTGACACCGTCTTGTCCATGGCCAAACTAACGCCAACACTTTTGCCCCACTCGCATACAGTGCGCAAGTGCGCCCTCGCACTTGCCTCTATCTCAGCACGCGTACGACTCTCAATCAAAAGAATCAGATCATCCGCATACGCACAACACTTGCAGACCCGATCGAGCTGCTTCAGCAGGGTATCCATCATGAGGTTCCATATAAATGGACCACATATGGAACCCTGTGGGCAGCCGCGAACCACATCCACACTCACACTTTCATTCCGCCCTACAGCACACGCTCTCCTGCCCGAGAAATAGCTCTCCCAGAGACCCAATTCCCGGCAGCCACATTCACTCAATTCTCTTAACACACTCGCCCACCTCAGGTTATCGAACGCACCCTGGAAGTCTATAAAAACACCAAGGACATAATTGGAGGGGCTGGACTCGACACTGTCGAGAACATACCTCCAAGCGTCCTCAGTGCTTTTGCCCTGCCTGAAGCCAAATTGTCTATCAGACATTTGGTCGCTCACACACTCCTGAAGCCTTTCCACCATTATCCGTTCCAGAACTTTTCCAAGAACTGGAAGGAGACTGATGCCCCGAAAGGATCGTGGATTGCTCCTGGTCCTATCGGGCGACTTCAAGAGCACAATCACCTTCGCACTCTTCCATTCACTGGGAAAATACCCTTCGCTCACACACCTTTCATACAACTCTTTCATATATTCTGGGATGGATTTCCAGACACTCTTACACATTTCACCAGTGAAGCCATCCATGCCGGGAGACTTCCTCGACTTTAACATCGAGAAAGCCAGCCCCAATTCACCCTCCCGGAGCAGGTCAACGGGAGCCGCCACACTGGGTGACAACTCCCGGTGAATCACCCGCGGGAAAAATCCATTCAGCAACACATTCATGCAGTCCCTCCATGCTGTTAGCTGAACGCCGTCAACACAGAGGCTGCTCACATCACACGCCCTACCTCTACCTCTAACTATTTTATAAGCACTACCACAGGGGTCGTGCTTATTGCGCGCCAGGAAAGCGCGCCACTCATCTTCTTTCACACTTACAAGCATTTGCTTGTACTCATTCATGCACCTACGTAGTTCGATTCTGAGCTGGTCTGCACTATCTGCGCCGGACGATCTGGCCCTTTGGAATCGCTTCCGCAGGGTTCGGACAGACCGACGCTTAGCGCTCAGTTCACGCGTCCACCACTTCACACGTTTGAGATTCACCTTTCGGCATCTCTCAAACATGCGATCATTCGCACAAACCAACCACCTATTCACCAAATCCACTTGTCCATCCACATTCAACGACCGAAAGGTACTAAGTTCAACTTGCGTTGACTCTTCCCTTACGATCGCCCCATGAAGGGACCAATTCGCACCACGAGTACGCCACGCATTACCCCCAACACTATCACGCACAGTGGGGGTGAAAGTGATACAAACCTCAATGGGATTGTGATCACTCACACCAAACCCACCCAGTACACGCCATTGAAAAACAAACATACGCAAAGCCGCCTCATTCACCAGGGTGACATCAATGTCACTTTTACCTCTCAAACACAAACGTATAGTACTCACTGGGTTCGTTCACGAACCGAGCATCCCGGGACACGGCCCACTCGGCTAGCAATTCACCCCGCTGCTGGTTCGAATGTCCAGACATGCTTACATGCTTACTACAAAGACCCTGCCAAAATCCCCATTTAGGCACACACATACCCCACAGCGGGTTGAATTCACCAAGGTGCATTCAATGCCCACATCATTCACAACAACGGCAGCGTTGACCCTGCTATCAGGAAATACCCGCATTCCAGCGGGCAAACCCCGAACGCAACCATTGGTTGCAAAGGGCTCCTGGAGCAGGGCAACAGCATAGCCTCTCTCACAAATCATAGCACCGACATCACACATCACCTTATAGGAACACTGACGGTTCAACTGGAGAAGCTTGCTAAACATATTAATGTCTAGCGTTCGCCCGAGCAACGATCATGCTGTATACAGGGCATGCCGGAGACATCATAAGATGCCTCGACGGCTTGCCCTTAAACGCACAATTCCGGCAGTTCAGTGCATTGCTGCACTGAGCCACTCGGTGACCCACTTGGCCGCATCGACGACATACGTCATCTTTGGCCCTGCATTCCGCCACCTTATTGTCGAAGCCCAGGCAGCGGAAGCAACCCACTACCGGGTCAAAGCTTCGCACTCGAAACGAGAACCACTTGACGTAGCAACGTCCAACCTCCAGAAGGGTTTGCATGGCCAGGCCAGCACCCTCCAAGACGACATTCGTCACTCCGTCAGTGGCCACAGACCTTGGCCGGCTGACCATGCGGACACCTTTCTTAATGGCCTCAAGCGACATCTTGTCCTTTAGGTTCAACTCGTATAGATCACCCATGAACTCGTCAGGAGTGATCTGCGAGTGAACGCCCTGCACAACAACTTTTGGCCCTAATCTGTCATTCACACTGACCTCCAAACCAACCTCGCCAAACTTAGCATTCGCCACAATCTTCTTCCGCTCGGCAACGGAAGGCGTACGAATAATCGCACCACCGCCCCTCAGAGGTTTCACCTCATGGACCCGCACACCAAGAGTAGGCCCTACCTCCTTCACCACCTGGTCGACCACGTCCTTCGCGGTTTTCCCAGCAGTCTTGCTGCGGACAACCAAGGACCAGGTCTCAACTGGTCGCGGCATCTCCGGGGTAGACGACACTGTCGACGTGGACTCCCCTTGTGTGCGGCCACCGATTGGGCCGGCATCTGCTGGGCCCTCCCGTGCGAGGCACGTTCAAGCCCCTCAAGACGCCCCTTGAGCCGCTCGTTTTCCGCCAATAGCGAAAACAGCAGCGACTCATACTCGCTCGTGCGATCAATAAGATCGCACATGAGCGACGCTCCTACACCCCCCTCTAACGCGGACCTAAGGACACCTTTGGTGATGCCCTTCATACGCTCAACTGCCGACGCCTCTGGTTTCGACGGCTTTCCCTTATTCCCCCCCTTGCTCGTCGTACTTGCCGCAACGGGCACCTTGAAAGAAGCGTCGGCCTCACTCACACTTAGGCTGACCACAGAGCCAGCCCGAGAAGCAGACGCCTGAACCATCTGCTCCTCCCCCTCAATCCTACCCATTACCCCCCAAGGCAAGCCATGCTCACCTTGAGAGGTCGCGCTCACGTCCCTCATCGCGGACTCTCCTGCTGCGACCTCAGAAGTTGCCTTCCGCGACCGCAGCTTCCCCAGAAACCCAGCGCGCCTCCTCTCTGCGGACGCCTCAGGCTGCGATGCAGCGTCGTCATCTGACGTCGCCGTACTGCCCCCCTCAGCCGCCGCCTCTGCCAGCTTCTTTTTGCGTGGCGGCATTTACCAACCACACAATTTCTCGCCTCGAGTAAACAAACCCCCGTTACTCACTTGAGATAAGCTGCAGTCACCTATACACACACGTACACGCACGCACGCAAGCAATCGCTGTTCGACGACGAACGAGACGATTGAAACAAACACACCGTGAATTAACTGTACTACGAACGGTAAAAACACCCGTTATCTGATAGCACTGCAAAATTCGTCCGCGAAGCACGTCTGCTTGTTACCAAGTCTGACAACGAACTGAGTAGATAGGGACATGAAAGTCGATGTGTTTAACGTGAGCTCCTGCCACATTGGCTTAATCTCACGGTGCAATCACTGGATTAATTTATGCGTCAATCACCGCCCTCTTGGAATAAATTCCGCAAGTACCAATTTTCAGTCACTACTGTTTGGTCGTGACTTCCTCCTTGGTGTGGAGCGAGGCCTATCTAAAACCTCTGCCGGTCTATGGTGTCGCGGCACCCGGTTGTATAGCGCAACTCCACGCCGAGCCCAGGCTCTACCCGCAATTGGGTGGTAAACCACAGCCACCACGTTACTCCCCGAAGGTCCGCAACCATAGGCCAGACGGAACAAGTCCGTGGGGATCTGACCGCCCGTGGTACCAGATTAAAGCCTCCGGTCAGGCCTCGTGCCAGCAAGGACACTACCAATTTTAACTCCAAAACAGTTACGGGTTGGTGGCCCATCAAAAGCAATGAACATAGCTGTAAGGAATAGCATGTAAGCCGGCTTTCACCGACCTACAGATGGCGCAGTCTCCAACATGCTCATGGACATGTCTTCACACTGATGGGAGCGAGGTCTATTCCCACCTCTTCCGCAACTGCGGCATTTACATAATTGATCAAAAGATCAAACCGTCCAAAGACGGCCAGCTATGTCCCCAACAATCCCTAAGGACTTTAGCGAAATGGGCAGAGGGCTGAGACCGCCTTCAAATCCCAAGACGCCTGTGGTACCAGACAAGTCCTCTGGTCAAGACTCGTAACCCGAAGGCTACTACCAGTAAAGCTCCATGAAGCTTAGGGACTGGTAACCCAATTATGGCCAACGCTAAGTCCGCGAGTACCATACACACCATTCAGACGCTCCATTCATATCCCCCATACATAGCCCCCATCAATCAATCCCAAACATTCACGCATTCATACAGCTTCTCAGCCTAACAGCAGTCGCCGTCGGGCAAATGCGGCTCGGGCAAACTCATTCATCAAATTAACCCTAACACTAGTAGAGAGTGCTTGACTGACGTCAAACCCCCCTCTAAACTCTCTCACACCAAATGCACTCAGATCCCTAAGATCTTCGTACGACGGGCACTCACAGAGAACATGTTCCCATGTCTCCTCGCTCGAGCCACAATGGCATTCCTGGCTGCCACTAAGGTTCCTCGAATGCAAGAATGCATTGAGAGAGCCATGGCCAGTCAACAGGAATCCGAGACTTAGGCTAAAGCCAAAATCCGGTCGGCTACAGACAAACGTGACATCACGAATGTACTGGTAAGTGACCCGTCCATTCACACTTGTGTCCCATCTGACCTGCCAGTCAGACATGACACACTCATTCAACAATCTTTTACACTCACTAAGCCCTAAACTCTCCACATCCCTATCAGCTAACCATTCATTATGCAGCAATGGCAGCCGCCTCCTAATTTTGAAGAGTACAGCACGACGCCGCATCTCCAAATCAAGTGGGGCCACACCTAACAGTACCTGCATTGCCTCTGTAGAGACAGTGCGGCACACAGGCATACACCCTAGCATAATCACACGCTGGCAAGCCAGCACATTCGCTCTGCCTGCAACAGTCGTGACCGCTTTACACAACACCGACGACCCATATGCTGCGCAAGCAACAAATAGGCCACCGTATATGGTGCGAACAGCCCTCATGCTGAGACCCCAATCATTTCGCAAAATGCGACGCACTTGTCCAACCACACCAGTCAATCGGCACTTGAGACCAGCGAAATGATGTGTGAAACACATCCTCTCGCTGAAGGTAATGCCAAGGTATTTCACCTTAGTCACATACCTTAAGTAGGCGCCATTCAGACCAATAGACGGACGACGGCGCAATTTGCCCTTAAGCAACATTGACACCGTCTTGTCCATGGCCAAACTAACGCCAACACTGTTGCCCCACTCGCATACAGTGCGCAAGTGCGCCCTCGCACTTGCCTCTATCTCAGCACGCGTACGACCCTCAATCAAAAGAATCAGATCATCCGCATACGCACAACACTTACAGACCCGTTCGAGCTGCTTCAGCAGGGTATCCATCATGAGGTTCCATATAAATGGACCACATATGGAACCCTGTGGGCAGCCGCGAACCACATCCACACTCACACTTTCATTCCGCCCTACAGCACACGCTCTCCTGCCCGAGAAATAGCTCTCCCAGAGACCCAATTCTCGGCAGCCACATTCACTCAATTCTCTTAACACACTCGCCCAGCTCAGGTTATCGAACGCCCCCTGGAAGTCTATAAAAACACCAAGGACATAATTGGAGGGGCTGGACTCGACACTGTCGAGAACATACCTCCAAGCGTCCTCAGTGCTTTTGCCCTGCCTGAAGCCAAATTGTCTATCAGACATTTGGTCGCTCACACACTCCTGAAGTCTTTCCACCATTATCCGTTCCAGAACTTTTCCAAGAACTGGAAGGAGACTGATGCCCCGAAAGGATCGCGGATTGCTCCTGGTCCTATCGGGCGACTTCAAGAGCACAATCACCTTCGCACTCTTCCATTCACTGGGGAAATACCCTTCACTCACACACCTTTCATACAACTCTTTCATATATTCTGGAATAGATTTCCAGACACTCTTACACATTTCACCAGTGAAGCCATCCATACCGGGAGACTTCCTCGACTTTAACATCGAGAAAGCCAGCCCCAATTCACCCTCCCGGAGCGGGTCAACGGGAGCCGCCACACTAGGTGGCAACTCCCGATGAATCGCCCGCGGGAAAAATCCATTCAGCAACACATTCATGCAGTCACTCCATGCTGTTAGCTGAACGCCGTCAACACAGAGGCTGCTCACATCACACGACCTACCTCTACCTCTAACTATTTTATAAGCACTACCCCAGGGGTCGTGCTTATTGCGCGCTAGGAAAGCGCGCCACTCATCTTCTTTCACACTTACAAGCATTTGCTTGTACTCATTCATGCACCTACGTAGTTCGATCCTAAGCTGGTCTGCGCTATCTGCGCCGGACGATCTGGCCCTTTGGAATCGCTTCCGCAGGGTTCGAACAGACCGACGCTTAGCGCTCAGTTCACGCGTCCACCACTTCACACGTTTGAGATTCACCTTTCGGCATCTCTCAAACATGCGATCATTCGCACAAACCAACCACCTATTCACCAAATCCACTTGTCCATCCACATTCAACGACCGAAAGGTACATAGGTAGATAGGGACATGAAAGTCGATGTGTTTAACGTGAGCTCCTGCCACATTGGCTTAATCTCACGGTGCAATCACTGGATTAATTTATGCGTCAATCACCGCCCTCTTGGAATAAATTCCGCAAGTACCAATTTTCAGTCACTACTGTTTGGTCGTGACTTCCTCCTTGGTGTGGAGCGAGGCCTATCTAAAACCTCTGCCGGTCTATGGTGTCGCGGCACCCGGTTGTATAGCGCAACTCCACGCCGAGCCCAGGCTCTACCCGCAATTGGGTGGTAAACCAAAGCCACCACGTTACTCCCCGAAGGGCCGCAACCATAGGCCAGACGGAACAAGTCCGTGGGCATCTGACCGCCCGTGGTACCAGATTAAAGCTTCCGGTCAGGCCTCGTGCCAGCAAGGACACTACCAATTTTAACTCCAAAACAGTTACGGGTTGGTGGCCCATCAAAAGCAATGAACATAGCTGTAAGGAATAGCATGTAAGCCGGCTTTCACCGACCTACAGATGGCGCAGTCTCCAACATGCTCATGGACATGTCTTCACACTGATGGGAGCGAGGTCTATTCCCACCTCTTCCGCAACTGCGGCATTTACATAATTGATCAAAGATCAAACCGTCCAAAGACGGCCAGCTATGTCCCCAACAATCCCTAAGGACTTTAGCGAAATGGGCAGAGGGCTGAGACCGCCTTCAAATCCCAAGACGCCTGTGGTACCAGACAAGTCCTCTGGTCAAGACTCGTAACCCGAAGGCTACTACCAGTAAAGCTCCATGAAGCTTAGAGACTGGTAACCCAATTATGGCCAACGCTAAGTCCGCGAGTACCATACACACCATTCAGACGCTCCATTCATATCCCCCATACATAGCCCCCATCAATCAATCCCAAACATTCACGCATTCATACAGCTTCTCAGCCTAACAGCAGTCGCCGTCGGGCAAATGCGGCACGGGCAAACTCATTCATCAAATTAACCCTAACACTAGTAGAGAGTGCTTGACTGACGTCAAACCCCCCTCTAAACTCTCTCACACCAAATGCACTCAGATCCCTAAGATCTTCGTACGACGGGCACTCACAGAGAACATGTTCCCATGTCTCCTCGCTCGAGCCACAATGGCATTCCTGGCTGCCACTAAGGTTCCTCGAATGCAAGAATGCATTGAGAGAGCCATGGCCAGTCAACAGGAATCCGAGACTTAGGCTAAAGGCAAAATCCGGTCGGCTACAGACAAACGTGACATCACGAATGTACTGGTAAGTGACCCGTCCATTCACACTTGTGTCCCATCTGACCTGCCAGTCAGACATGACACACTCATTCAACAATCTTTTACACTCACTAAGCCCTAAACTCTCCACATCCCTATCAGCTAACCATTCATTATGCAGCAATGGCAGCCGCCTCCTAATTTTGAAGAGTACAGCACGACGCCGCATCTCCAAATCAAGAGGGGCCACACCTAACAGTACCTGCATTGCCTCTGTAGAGACAGTGCGGCACACAGGCATACACCCTAGCATAATCACACGCTGGCAAGCCAGCACATTCGCTCTGCCTGCAACAGTCGTGACCGCTTTACACAACACCGACGACCCATATGCTGCGCAAGCAACAAATAGGCCACCGTATATGGTGCGAACAGCCCTCCTGCTGAGACCCCAATCATTTCGCAAAATGCGACGCACTTGTCCAACCACACCAGTCAATCGGCACTTGAGACCAGCGAAATGATGTGTGAAACACATCCTCTCACTGAAGGTAATGCCAAGGTATTTCACCTTAGTCACATACCTTAATTAGGCGCCATTCAGACCAATAGACGAACGACGGCGCAATGTGCCCTTAAGCAACATTGACACCGTCTTGTCCATGGCCAAACTAACGCCAACACTGTTGCCCCACTCGCATACAGTGCGCAAGTGCGCCCTCGCACTTGCCTCTATCTCAGCACGCGTACGACCCTCAATCAAAAGAATCAGATCATCCGCATACGCACAACACTTGCAGACCCGTTCGAGCTGCTTCAGCAGGGTATCCATCATGAGGTTCCATATAAATGGACCACATATGGAACCCTGTGGGCAGCCGCGAACCACATCCACACTCACACTTTCATTCCGCCCTACAGCACACGCTCTCCTGCCCGAGAAATAGCTCTCCCAGAGACCCAATTCTCGGCAGCCACATTCACTCAATTCTCTTAACACACTCGCCCAGCTTAGGTTATCGAACGCACCCTGGAAGTCTATAAAAACACCAAGGACATAATTGGAGGGGCTGGACTCGACACTGTCGAGAACATACCTCCAAGCGTCCTCAGTGCTTTTGCCCTGCCTGAAGCCAAATTGTCTATCAGACATTTGGTCGCTCACACACTCCTGAAGTCTTTCCACCATTATCCGTTCCAGAACTTTTCCAAGAACTGGAAGGAGACTGATGCCCCGAAAGGATCGCGGATTGCTCCTGGTCCTATCGGGCGACTTCAAGAGCACAATCACCTTCGCACTCTTCCATTCACTGGGGAAATACCCTTCACTCACACACCTTTCATACAACTCTTTCATATATTCTGGAATAGATTTCCAGACACTCTTACACATTTCACCAGTGAAGCCATCCATACCGGGAGACTTCCTCGACTTTAACATCGAAAAAGCCAGCCCCAATTCACCCTCCCGGAGCGGGTCAACGCGAGCCGCCACACTGGGTGACAACTCCCGATGAATCGCCCGCGGGAAAAATCCATTCAGCAACACATTCATGCAGTCACTCCATGCTGTTAGCTGAACGCCGTCAACACAGAGGCTGCTCACATCACACGCCCTACCTCTACCTCTAACTATTTTATAAGCACTACCCCAGGGGTCGTGCTTATTGCGCGCCAGGAAAGCGCGCCACTCATCTTCTTTCACACTTACAAGCATTTGCTTGTACTCATTCATGCACCTACGTAGTTCGATCCTAAGCTGGTCTGCGCTATCTGCGCCGGACGATCTGGCCCTTTGGAATCGCTTCCGCAGGGTTCGAACAGACCGACGCTTAGCGCTCAGTTCACGCGTCCACCACTTCACACGTTTGAGATTCACCTTTCGGCATCTCTCAAACATGCGATCATTCGCACAAACCAACCACCTATTCACCAAATCCACTTGTCCATCCACATTCAACGACCGAAAGGTACTAAGTTCAACTTGCGTTGACTCTTCCCTTACGATCGCCCCATGAAGGGACCAATTCGCACCACGAGTACGCCACGCATTACCCCCAACACTATCACGCACAGTGGGGGTGAAAGTGATACAAACCTCAATGGGATTGTGATCACTCACACCAAACCCACCCAGTACACGCCATTGAAAAACAAACATACGCAAAGCCGCCTCATTCACCAGGGTGACATCAATGTCACTTTTACCTCTCAAACACAAACGTATAGTACTCACTGGGTTCGTTCACGAACCGAGCATCCCGGGACACGGCCCACTCGGCTAGCAATTCACCCCGCTGCTGGTTCGAATGTCCAGACATGCTTACATGCTTACTACAAAGACCCTGCCAAAATCCCCATTTAGGCACACACATACCCCACAGCGGGTTGAATTCACCAAGGTGCATTCAATGCCCACATCATTCACGACAACGGCAGCGTTGACCCTGCTGTCAGGAAATACCCGCATTCCAGCGGGCAAACCCCGAACGCAACCATTGGTTGCAAAGGGCTCCTGGAGCAGGGCAACAGCATAGCCTCTCTCACAAATCATAGCACCGACATCACACATCACCTAATAGGAACCCTGACAGTTCAACTGGAGAAGCTTACTAAACATATTAATGTCTAGCGTTCGCCCGAGCCACGATCATGCTATACACAGGGCATGCCGGAGACATCATAAGATGCCCCGACGGCTTGCCCTTGAACGCACAATTCCGGCAGATCAGTGCATTGCTGCACTGAGCCACTCGGTGACCCACTTGGCCGCATCGACGACATACGTCATCTTTGGCCCTGCATTCCGCCACCTTATGGTCGAAGCCCAGGCAACGGAAGCAACCCACTACCGGGTCAAAGCTTCGCACTCGGAACGAAAACCACTTGACGTAGCAACGTCCGACCTCCAGAAGGGTTTGCATGGCCAGGCCAGCACCCTCCAAGACGACATTCGTCACTCCGTCAGTGGCCACAGACCATGGCCGGCTGACCATGCGGACACCTTTCTTGAAGGCCTCAAGCGACATCTTGTCCTTCAGGTTCAACTCGTATAAATCACCCATGAACTCGTCAGGAGTGATCTGCGAGTGAACGCCCTGCACTACAACTTTTGGCCCTAGTCTGTCATTCACGCTGACCTCAAGCCCAACCTCGCCAAACTTAGCGTTTGCCACAATCTTCTTCCGCTCGGCAACGGAAGGCGTACGAATAATCGCACCACCGCCCCTCAGAGGTTTCACCTCATGAACACGCACACCAAGAGTGGGCCCTACCTCCTTCACCACCTGGTCGACCACGTCCTTCGCGGTTTTCCCAGCAGTCTTGCTGCGGACAACCAAGGACCAGGTCTCAACTGGTCGCGGCATCTCCGGGGTAGACGACACTGTCGACGCTGGACCCCCCTTGTGTGCGGCCACCGATTGGGCCGGCATCTGCTGGGCCCTCCCGTGCGAGGCACGTTCAAGCCCCTCAAGACGCCCCTTGAGCCGCTCGTTTTCCGCCAAAAGCGAAAACAGCAGCGACTCATACTCGCTCGTGCGATCAATAAGATCGCCCATGAGCGACGCTCCTACACCCCCCTCTAGCGCGGACCTGAGGACACCTTTGGTGATGCCCTTCATACGCTCAACTGCCGACGCCTCTGGTTTCGACGGCTTTCCCTTATTCCCCCCCTTGCTCGTCGTACTTGCCGCAACGGGCACCTTGAAAGAAGCGTCGGCCTCACTCACACTTAGGCTGACCACAGAGCCAGTCCGAGAAGCAGACGCCTGAACCATCTGCTCCTCCCCCTCAATCCTACCCATTACCCCCCAAGGCAAGCCATTCTCGCCTTGAGAGGTCGCGCTCACGTCCCTCATCACGGACTCTCCAGCTGCGACCTCAGAAGTTGCCTTCCGCGACCGCAGCTTGCCCACAAATCCAGCGCGCCTCCTCTCTGCGGAAGCCTCGGGCTGCGATGCAGCGTCGTCATCTGACGTCGCCGTACTGCCCCCCTCAGCCGCCGCCTCTGCCAGCTTCTTTTTGCGTGGCGGCATTTCACCAACCACACAATGTCTCGCCTCGAGTAAACAAACCCCCGTTACTCACTTGAGATAAGCTGCAGTCACCTATACACACGTACACGCACGCACGCAAGCAATCGCTGTTCGACGACGAACGAGACGATTGAAACAAACACACCGAGAACTTGCGGTACTTTAAACGGTAAAACACCCGTTAACTGATAAGCACAACCAAATTCGTCCGCGAAGCACGTCTGCTTGTTACCAAGTCTGACAACGAACTGAAGTAAATAGGGACAGTTGGAATCTCGTTAATCCATTCATGCGCGTCACTTATTAGATGACGAGGCATTTGGCTACCTTAAGAGAGTCATAGTTACTCCCGCCGTTGACCCGCGCTTACTTGAATTTCTTCACTTTGACATTCAGAGCACTGGGCAGAAATCACATTGTGTCAACACCCGCTAGGGCCATCACAATGCTTTGTTTTAATTAGACAGTCGGATTCCCCAAGTCCGTGCCAGTTCTGAATTGATTGTTAATTGATAATCGTTATAATTTAAAAGAACTAATTGGTTGCCCAATTAGTATTCTTAAAAATTTTAGCAAGAAAGTTCCACAATTGGCTACGTAACTAAACTATCCGCGGAACAAGAAACTACCATAAATGATAGAAACTCTATTTACCCAGAACGAGCACATAAACCATGTTATTGTTTCCCAATCAAGCCCGACTATCTCAATCTTCAGAGCCAATCCTTATCCCGAAGTTACGGATCTAATTTGCCGACTTCCCTTACCTACATTATTCTATCGACTAGAGACTCTTCACCTTGGAGACCAGCTGCGGATATTGGTACGGCCTGTTGAGAAGTTTGTCCCCAACATACATTTTCAAGGTCCGAGGAGAAAATATCGACACAACAGTATATGTCATGCTCTTCTAGCCCATCTACCATATCTCTCTGCGAAAGACTTCCATGGTAGTACGGCTATAAAACAGAAAAGAAAACTCTTCCGATACCTCTCGACGGCTTCTTCATGGTCGTTCCTGTTGCCAGGATGAGCACGAGGCCCATATCTAATAACAAACGGATACTCAACAGGTTACGGAATTGGAACCGTATTTCCTTTCGTTCAAAATTATTCAAGTGTATTAAGATAGGTACAATATATAATTATGACAAATTTTTACTTGAAAATTTTCGGCTTTCGCCTTGAACTTAGGACCGACTAACTCGTGATCAACCACTGTTCACACGAAACCCTTCTCCACTTCAGTCCTCCAAGGTCTCACTCGATTATTTGCTACTACCACCAAGATCTGTACCAATGACGGCTCCATGCAGGCTTACGCCAAACACTTCTATGCACACCATTGTACCTTCCTACTCACTAAAGTTTCAAAATTTATATTACAAGTAATATAAATCATCTACTTTAGCGGTAATGTATAGGTATACAACTTAAGCGCAATCCATTTTAAGGGCTAGTTGCTTCGGCAGGTGAGTTGTTACACACTCCTTAGCGGATTTCGACTTCCATGATCACCGTCCTGCTGTTTTAAGCAACCAACGCCTTTCATGGTTTCTGAATGAGTTGTTAATTTGGGCACCGTAACACTGGGCACATTATATCATAACCTTAAACTTCATATCAAGAAATTTAAGGTTCTTACCCATTTAAAGTTTGAGAATAGTGAAAATTCATAAGAGTTTTTATGATCAAGAAAATTGTGATGGCGTTTTAATAAATATAAAAAAGATGCGGACGACTTCGTGCTATTGATGTATAATTGATACGACAACTAACTCTTACAAATATTCTAAGCCTAACATAAGCTAAGGTGGCGGAGCGAGGCGAATTCGCTCTCTGAGCAATTAACGAAAAGAGCACTTTACTATGCTCTCGCTCTGCCCTAAACCTAACTTACACTAGACTTCAAATTTTGACAACAACTAACTTAAATAACTACAAAAAAATAAGAAAGAATAAAAATTGCGCTGAACTGCGCCAACACCGGCCCCCATGAAGCGGTGTGGGCTTCATGACACTGGCAACCGAGCCAGCTTGTGGATGGCCCGCCTGAACATCCCTCCATTGGCAGTCCTAAGGTCGACGACTCGAACGACCCCGTCCTGTCCCGCGTGCACTGCTGTCACCCTGCTTTGCAGACTTCACACCTGCCTCCCATAGTCCCCCGAAGTGCGGAGCCCTGGGCGGTATGAACGCAAATTCGCATCCGCTTCTTGATGCGAATTCTCGAATTGCGTCCGCCTCGCCCTCTATTCGCGCTTGAAGCTCCTGCAACTGCCGACTCGCTCCGACGAAGTTCGTCGCGTTGTCGCAGTGCACTTTCAGGGGTATCCCTCGACGGGCCATAAGAAAGGTATTAATCGAGAGATCAGATACTAATTCTAAATGAACCGCTTTGGAGGCGAAGCAAATAAACAATGCGATATACGACTTATATGTGGGCTTTCCACGCATTCGATAAGTCGTGCTAATTGGGCCACAAAAATCAACGCCGCAGATGGAAAATGGGCGGAGCGCTCGGAGTCGATCTGCAGGTAAATTTCCCAAACTTTGGGTGAGCAGACGAGGTTTGCATTTAAAGCAACGGATACATGATCTCACTGTCTGACGACAGACCTCTTGAGCGTTAACTATCCAAAGTCGCTCACGAAGAAGACTCACGAGCGCTCTTGGGCCAGCATGACAATTTGTTATATGTAAGTATCTTATATAGCTTCTAGCAAATTGCGAGCTTTTTGTAAGGAGCATCGGAAACTTAGCATCATATGAAAGAGGAGCATTCGCAAGTCGTCCCCCTACTCGCAATATCGAGAAAGAGCACCAAGATCCGGTATACTTCTGTATAAACGGATTGAGACGCTGCAGGCTGTGACCCACACGCGTGCCTTTTCGAACCCTACTTAAGTCATCTTTGAACTCAGCTTGTTGGATGACTTCAACTATTTTCTCGAAAGCTTCTTTTCTTTCAAGTGCCGTAGGGATTTTTTCAAAATGAATGTCTTTATGCTTGCATTTTTTAATGAAACGGAACACATAAGCGAACACTCTCAGCAGTCTAGCATGCGATGAATAACTATTGATCGCGTCGACAAGATCTGGTCGGTCTACCATTGCTGCCAGTCCAACAGCTGTTTTACGCACCTCCCACGTACGCATCTCATCTGTTACCAGATGCTGGTTAACCGGCCAGAATTCCTTCAAAAATGAAGGCCCTTCGAACCAAATCGACGCGAGCAAGTCGTCAACATTGCAGCCTCTCGAAACCATATCTGCTGGGTTCTGCTTTGTAGGTACATGGCGCCACTCAGCATACTTGGATCTCAGCTACACGATTTGACACAAAAGTTGCCAAGGACGAAGGATGCGTCCGAATCAAATGTAGCGTGACTTCCGAATCAGACCAAAGGACAGTCCGTTCAATTGGTAATCTTATAAGATTTCTGAATCGGTGACAGAGATCTGCGAGAAGGTGAGCCGCACACAGCTCAAGTCTAGGTAGAGTCTTAGTCTTGAGGGGGGCTACTTTGGACTTCGATGTTAATAAGGATATCCGATAACCTTCTGCAGTATGACTGCGTATGTATACGCACGCGCCAAACGCTCTCATTGATGCGTCGGCGAAACCATGTTTCTCGATCGGTGAAGTTGGCTCTGTGTGCACGTATCGTGGTATCTTGATTATTTGCAACTGAATCAAAGTTGATTTTAGCTGCTGCCACGATGTGTCCAAGCTTAGGGGAATGGATTCATCCCAATCTAGCTTTTGAAGCCAAAGCTCTTGAAGCAGTATCTTTGCTTTAATTATTAGAGGGCTTAACAGCCCTAGCGGATCAAATAACCGCGACGTCACCGAGAGAATATTCCGTTTTGTCGCTTGAAGACCCATGAACGTATCGTCTATCTTAAATTGAAAGACGTCTTCATTTGGCAACCATAACACGCCAAGTGTCTTAGTTGTGTCTGACTCTGATATCGCTATCGGCTTGGCGGCATTTGTGGCGGAGAACTCTGGCAAATTGGAAAACCACTTGGTCAGTTCGAAGCCTGCGCCAAGTAGTATTTGCGACACATCCGACTTAAACGTCTGAAGGTTCTCAACGCATGCAGCACCAGTTATTAAATCGAAGACGTAAAAGTCGTGCCTGATAACTTCAGCAGCTTTTGGGTGTGACGATTCGAACATCTCACTCAGCTTTGTTAAACACACGCAGTGCCGTAAGTTACGGTGTTCAACCTGAAGGACCTCAAAGAGTCAGATGGGTTCTTTCTCCACACTACGAGCTGAAAATTTCGATCTGCTTCGTGCACCATGACTTGCCTGTACATCTTCTTGACGTCAGCTGTCAATATTTGTGCAATCTAAATCGCAGCAGAGTCGAATATAGCTCTTCTTGAATGGTCGGTCCAACCATAAGAAGATCATTCAACGCAATTTGCGACGAAGTTCGACAAGATTCGTCAAACACAACGCGTAACTTGTCGACGTGCTCTGTGGTCTTAGAACACACTGATGCGGAATGAAATAGTGAGGAGTACTTGGAATCTGATCGTCTAATTGAGACATGTGACCAAGTGAAACATATTCGTTCATAAATTCCAAGTACATACGCTTAAGTTCGGGATCTCGACAAAAGCGTCTTTCAAGCGACAGAAACCGCCGCTTAGCAACTTCGTAAGAGTTTCCAAGCTGATTGGGATCCGATTTAAATGGCAGTCTTACTTCAAATCGACCTGACGGCAATAGTTTCAAATTATCTAGAAAGTGGCTCTCACATAACTGCTGTTCAACTGTTCGTACCTTTTTATTTGAAGGCAACTCTTCCAATGACCAATATTTCTGCAAAGTTTTGTCTATTGAGGTACAAGAGTCTTCTTGGCAGCTCAGATTGACAACCTGAGACTTTTTGGGATTTGTCGACGTAAAGCGTCCAGAGACAATCCAACCAAGAAGAGTTTTTTGCAGAATCGGACAATTCGGACATTGTTTAATTTGACCGACAGAAAGAAGTTCAAAGAACGTCTCAGCTCCGATGAGCATGTCGATCTTCTGTGGCTTGTGGAAATATGGATCAGCCAATTGCAGGTTCTCCGGGATTTTCCAACCACTAACATTGACCGTGTGGTCAGGCTGGTAGCCGGAAATGGTTTTTAAGATCCACAGATCTAACGAGAACTCGCTACAATTGACTCGCGACTTCACCATTGTATGTATCTTTTTTCGAACTTGTGTATTGCACTGAGCAATTCCAAGTAAGCTGATACTAGCCTCTTCTCTACGCAGCTGCAATCGTTGAGCTAGCTCGTCTGTTACAAAATTAATTTGTGATCCAGAATCGAGCAGAGCACTGGCCAAAACGAACTCGCCACTTTTCGTTTTAACGTTCACGACTGCTGTAGCCAGGATAACATTATCCGACACATTCGCATGCATCGCATGTGAGGTGGATGGTTGATCCTGTGCGGAGTCAAGGGGTGGTGGTAACGCTCGAGTGTTAGAAACTGCAGAGTATCTATGCAGTAGCGTATTATGAGAACGACTGCATACTCTGCACTTGTTTGCCATACATCTGGCAACAGTGTGTCCCTTCCGAAGGCAATTGATGCATAAAGGAGCCGCCTTAGCAAACTCAAACCGCTGTTGCACTGATTGTGCAGCGTATGCAGAACAATTTAATATTGAATGGCCATCGGAACTACAATATACACATTTTGGGGACACCTGGTCGTTTCTAACACTGGCCACAGAACACGAAAATGAACTTCGATTATTTTTGGAAACAGCCTTAGACTCTGACTTAGAGCCATCGGACACGATTCTTACTGAATCCTCAGCAGACAGATGTTGATATCTGCGGTTTAAGGCTGTTTCACAATCAGTCCACAATGGAATAGATGAATAGTTGGTCCTCCCATTTTCGTCTGGTCATTGGGTCAACTTTGATCATAACTAGGTGGATAAGAATTGCGTTGGAAATTTTCTTGTCATCACCGATTGAAAGAAGTGAGCTATAGATGGCAGAGACAGTGTCAATCATTGTTCGTAAAGCTGGAGCCGAAGGATGTGTCAACTTCGGCAAGCTGAAGAGAGCTGCGATATTCTCATTGAATATTAGACACTCATTGTCATAAACTTTCTTCAGGCTTTCCAACGCTTTAGAATAATTGTTCTCAGTGACTTGGAACGCTCTCACCGTTCCTAGGGCTTCACCAGAGAGACATGACAACAAATGATTGAACTTCTTGATAATCGGAATTGTGACATCGTTATGAACAAGTGTTTCGAACAGGCTAATAAAATTCTTAAACTCGGAGTATTTTCCACTAAACTTGGGAAGCGCCAGACGTGTGCGCGGAGCTGCGACAGGAAGAGCTGCCTGCGTAGCAGGACTTAAATTCTTAATAACGGACTTTAATTTAGCTTTCGTTGTTATGCAGAGCTCTTCTAGCTCACTACGATATTCATCTTCGGGATCAAAGGTTTCTACTCGAGTCTGATACTTTAACGCATTCTCTATATGTGAGGCCAATATTTCTAATCTACACTCCAATTCTGTAGATTCTAGGTTTAATTTACCTTTATTTAGCTGGTCATATAAGTGCAAGATGCTTTTAACGCACATATTTCGTTTCTTTTTGAATCGTCAAAACTTTCTTTAGTCGCCATTTTAATTTAAAATTCGATCCTTTATTTACTTAACAAATTATTAAATTATAATTTATAATAATTAATTTCAATTATTTTAAACAAATATCGAATTAAAAATATTATTAAAGTGTTTGCGATTCAATCTTCCACGAAATAAACTCAAGTTGGCAAACAACTTGAGAAAAGCAATATGCCTGACCAGCAATGTGTAGGGTAGCTAACCTCACTTGACCGAAGCGCGCCAACGCAAGTGCGTACCATAACAATGCACAGCCGCTAAGCACAAAGCAAAACGAAAATAGCGGACTGCATCTGGCTTGTTATGTACGTGTGAGTGTGTATGTATGTGCTTACTGCACTTATATACAAGCGCTTTGTAACAAGCAATCGCCGAATTTACAGTGATTGTAAGCGATTGTACGGCAAGGAGAGAGGGGAACGACAACGACTGAGCGAAATGAAATTGAGTAGCAATTAATAATGTTAACAATTTAACAGTCGCTCAAAGCACTAAATCGCACATATAATGTTGATCTAATATACTTATTTACTTCACTCCAAAGTGGTAAATAACTAGTGCATGCAATTCTCAACTACTTTACATATGTGCCAAGAATTGAAAGCGTCGGCTTTATTAGCACAACCAATGCCAAACTGTTTGTTGGGCTTTCAATTTTTAGCACAGTACCTGCTGTTCCGGTTTCTGGACTTCCGACGGTACTTTCCTTGGCATTGTCCAACGATGATAGCAGATGAAGGGCACAGCGAAAGCAGCAGCTGATATTTTGCAGCAACAGTATGTTGGTTTACAACCGGCGCGATTAATTTTGGGGGTTTAAACACTTGAATTCAAATCACGCCGCGAGCCACACACAATTAATTGCACTTTCAAGTTATTTATGCAGAGCACTGTTTATAAATGTTAAGATCACTTTACAACTTTATTAAAACTGTCCACCCGGGGGCGCCATGAAAATTCATATGAGTTTTTATGATCAAGAAAGTTGTGGTGGCGTTTTAATAAATATAAAAAAGATGCGGACGACTTCGTGCTATTGATGTATAATTGATACGACAACTAACTCTTACAAATATTCTAAGCCTAACATAAGCTAAGGTGGCGGAGCGAGGCGAATTCGCTCTCTGAGCAATTAACGAAAAGAGCACTTTATTATGCTCTCGCTCTGCCCTAAACCTAACTTACACTAGACTTCAAATTTTGACAACAACTAACTTAAATAACTACAAAAAAATAAGAAAGAATAAAAATTGCGCTGAACTGCGCCAACAAATAGGTTAAGATCGTTTCGACCCTAAGGCCTCTAATAATTCGCTTTACCAGATAAGATTATTTTATATAACAGTTAAATGCACCAGCTATCCTGAGGGAAACTTCGGAAGGAACCAGCTACTAGATGGTTTGATTTGTTATTCGCCCCTATACTCAATTCTGACAATCGATTTGTACGTCAGAACTGTTTCGGTCTTCCATCAGGGTTTTCCCTGAATTCAACCTGATCAAGTATAGTTCACCATCTTTCGGGTCACAGCATATATGCTCAAGGTACGTTCCAGTTAGAGGTATAAGCAATATAAATATTATCATACATAACTATATAGAACGCCCCGGGATTGCGTTAAGTCAAGTTAATTACGCTATTAGGCTTTTATCCCAGTAATTTGCACATATGTTAGACTCCTTGGTCCGTGTTTCAAGACGGGTCCCGAAGGTATCCTGAATCTTTCGCATTGTTAATCATACAAGTGCATATAATAAACACAATTATCAATGATAATCATGCCATTATATAATTCCGAAGAATTAACGCACTGTACTCATATAAATCTATCAAATTTATGACATTTATTTTATGTTAAAATGCAAGCATTCTAATTTAAATAAGCAATTATCCAAAATTTAGTTGATACTAACAGATTACAATGTCCTTATATGGAAAAAATGCACACTATTATTATAATATTGCTTAAATATTACAATTCTAATAATGAATTTTCCATAACGGATATTAAGGTTCATCGGGCTTAACCTCTAAGCAGTTTCACGTACTATTTAACTCTCTATTCAGAGTTATTTTCAACTTTCCCTCACGGTACTTGTTTACTATCGGTCTCATTGTTATATTTAGTTTTAGATGGAGTTTACCACCCACTTAGTGCTGCACTATCAAGCAACACGACTCTTTGGAAACACCATCTAATAATCATTAACGTTATACGGGCCTGGCACCCTCTATGGGTAAATGGCCTCATTTAAGAAGGACTTAAATCGTTAATTTCTCATACAAGAACGTTGATGTTCCATACACTGCATCTCACATTTGCCATATAGACAAAGTGACTTAGTGCTGAACTGATTTCTTTTCTCTCGCCGCTACTAAGAAAATCCTTGTTAGTTTCTTTTCCTCCCCTAATTAATATGCTTAAATTCAGGGGGTAGTCCCATATGAGTTGAGGTTGTGCAATTATACAAATATTTGTTATTATAAACATGATGTTTACTTTAACAATATGAAATATACTATTATATTGAAGTTCCATAACATTAAAGATTTTTATCTTTATCTCATCATTAAATAAGAGGCAATTCTAGTTAAAAAAAATTTTTTTTTATGCTAGACGTTCCTTAGTATTATTCGAATTGAAAAAGAAAATATATAATTCTTCAATTTCCTCATACAAATAATTACAAAAGAGAGGCATAGTATTTCCATTAGTAAAATTAATATTATGTATATATTATGTGCAAAGCTTTAAAACCCCACACACATATTATTACGTCAAAAATTATTTTATTGAAAGAAATTAAAAATACACCATTTTACTGGCATATATCAATTCCTTCAATAAAAATTTTTTTTATACCTAAAAGAATGTTGCGAAATGTCTTAGTTTTACATAATCAATTAAAATACGATATATGACAAAAATTTCAATTATTCCAAAAATGTATTATAATGGACATATGTAAAGCATTAACCTGAAAACAGGTACAACATTAGTACTTTTAGGTTGTTGCGTTTATACAATGTATGCGCATGTTTATATGAACAATACATTTGTGCAACGCATGTATATTATGGTCCAAATACACGCAGTCATTTTTTATTCAAAACACAAAATATGTAATATACATTTTATACAATATGATTATGACAAATATATATCTCTTTGATAACAAAATTCTTGTATATAATGCGCATATATTTCCACTTTCATATATTTGAATAAAAAACCTTTTTAAATTGACATTTAAAATTCTATATAACTCTTATATATATTACTATACATTAGAAGAAAATAAAATTTCATTTATGAACGGTTAGATGCATTATACTATAATGATCCTTCCGCAGGTTCACCTACGGAAACCTTGTTACGACTTTTACTTCCTCTAAATAATCAAGTTCGGTCAACTTTTGCGAAACAACCGCAACACGCAAGGCGTCACAGTGATCACGTCCGGAGACCTCACTAAATAATTTAATCGGTAGTAGCGACGGGCGGTGTGTACAAAGGGCAGGGACGTAATCAATGCGAGTTAATGACTCACACTTACTGGGAATTCCAAGTTCATGTGAACAGTTTCAGTTCACAATCCCAAGCATGAAAGTGGTTCAGCGGTTTACCCGGACCTCTCGGTCTAGGAAATACACGTTGATACTTTCATTGTAGCGCGCGTGCAGCCCAGGACATCTAAG
Organism: Drosophila histrio; assembly: GCA_958299025.2. Classification (NCBI taxonomy): domain Eukaryota; kingdom Metazoa; phylum Arthropoda; class Insecta; order Diptera; family Drosophilidae; genus Drosophila; species Drosophila histrio. The sequence continues at coordinate 56,416 of OY282582.1, forward strand.
GGCATCACAGACCTGTTATTGCTCAATCTCATTATTGCTAGACGCAATTTGTCCATTTAAGAAGCTAGTGTCCTTATAATGGGACAAACCAACAGGTACGGCTCCACTTATATAAACACATTCAAACACAATAAACATTTTACTGCCACCATGAATGAAGGCTTTATAAGCTTCAACACCATAATCCTGAAGATATCTATTTAATATATTTGAGTCTCGTTCGTTATCGGAATTAACCAGACAAATCACTCCACGAACTAAGAACGGCCATGCACCACCACCCATAGATTCGAGAAAGAGCTATCAATCTGTCTTACACACTTATGTTCGGACCTGGTAAGTTTTCCCGTGTTGAGTCAAATTAAGCCGCAGGCTCCACTCCTGGTGGTGCCCTTCCGTCAATTCCTTTAAGTTTCAGCTTTGCAACCATACTTCCCCCGGAGCCCAAAAGCTTTGGTTTCCCGGGAAGCGACTGAGAGAGCCATAAAAGTAGCTACACCCAATTGCTAGCTGGCATCGTTTATGGTTAGAACTAGGGCGGTATCTGATCGCCTTCGAACCTCTAACTTTCGTTCTTGATTAATGAAAATATCTTTGGCAAATGCTTTCGCTTAAGTTAGTCTTACGACGGTCCAAGAATTTCACCTCTCGCGTCGTAATACTAATGCCCCCAAACTGCTTCTATTAATCATTACCTCTTGATCTGAAAACCAATGAAAGCAGAACAGAGGTCTTATTTCATTATCCCATGCACAGAATATTCAGGCATTTGAAGCCTGCTTTAAGCACTCTAATTTGTTCAAAGTAATTGTACCGGCCCACAATAACACTCGATGAAGAACACTAATGCAGGTTTTTAAATAGGAAGAATATATAAAAAAATACAAGTATTTAATTATATATAAGAACTCCACCGGTAATACGCTTACATACATAAAGGTATAGTACTAACTACAATTGTAAGTTGCACTTCCCGTATGAAGCACAAGTTCAACTACGAACGTTTTAACCGCAACAACTTTAATATACGCTATTGGAGCTGGCTGCTGGCACCAGACTTTCCCTCCAATAGGTCCTTGTTAAAGGATTTAAAGTGTACTCATTCCAATTACAGGGCCTCGGATATGAGTCCTGTATTGTTATTTTTCGTCACTACCTCCTCGAGCTGGGAGTGGGTAATTTACGCGCCTGCTGCCTTGCTTAGATGTGGTAGCCGTTTCTCAGGCTCCCTCTCCGGAATCGAACCCTGATTCCCCGTTACCCGTTGGGTAACGGTAGTAGTCCTAGATACTACCATCAAAAGTTGATAGGGCAGACATTTGAAAGATCTGTCGTCGGTACAAGACCATACGATCTGCATGTTATCTAGAGTTCAACCAGTGTAACGATCTTGCGATCGCTTGGTTTTAGCCTAATAAAAGCACACGTTCCAAAAGGTCCGTGTTTTAATTGCATGTATTAGCTCTAGAATTACCACAGTTATCCAAGTAACTGTTAACGATCTAAGGAACCATAACTGATATAATGAGCCTTTTGCGGTTTCACTGTTAATTCGTGTGTACTTAGACATGCATGGCTTAATCTTTGAGACAAGCATATAACTACTGGCAGGATCAACCAGAATAATGTTTAATTTTCATGTGCATAATATTAAATATTACCACATAAATATAATTTGTATATGTAATACATGACAACTCATTTAATACTTTTGAATAAATAAACATGTATGTAGAAACGAATATGGCCACATTTAAATAGCAATCATGTTCGTTTAGTTATAAAAAAATTGACACTTTTTTTTATACACATATTATATATATATATATATTATATACATATTAATTTGTTCAAAAATATATTTTTATTACACTTACTTAATATAATTTTATCACACGTACATTATTTAAATTCAAAAAAAATTGAAGATAAACATATTTTATTTTGATGACAAATTGATAATTTATCCACACTGCATATATGTGTAACACTATTATATCAAATAAAACCTTTACACACAATAATAATACAATAATATTGTGTTAAAAAGTTTGGTAATCGAAAATTTGCAAAATATCATAAAACATAGCCACTAGCCCTTGCATTGGAGTATTGTAACCAAACAATTGAATATGTAAGTCAATGTTCCAAACAGGATGCACAAATATAATTATATTTTTACTTTTATAATATTACAATAATAAAAAAATATAATATATATATGTGGTCTTTTTTTTTGGATGAAAATTTTTGGGTTTTACGATAATAGGATTTAACCTATTTAGTATACATTTAAGAAATATGAAAGTATTTCTAAACATATCTTGGCTAATTCCACTATTATCTATAATTTTATATTATCGCAGCCAAGCGCTCAAGACAACAAATAACGGATAATTTCGAATGACAACTTGAATTATATTCATCCAATACATATAATCGATAAGCACACACTGCTCATCATGTATAGGTTTTAGTCGCGATCGAACACTCATTGAGTACAGACGTGCCTACGGACTGCGCAAACGCAACAATCAAACAACAACCACCACCGTTACAACCACCGACGCTTATCAGCACACTGCGCTGTGATTGGGTAAGTCAATCACGCCACTGAGCTGATCACCGAAATATTGCGTGCCGGGTGCAAAACAACGGTAACGCACTAACACATACACGCGCACTCGCCTGTGCGTGTTATCGCTTACATCTGCAAGCAGCTTAGTGACACCAACAACTTCGCAATCAGACCACGTGCAGCGGCTGTCGTTTTTCGACACGCACACCGCACACCCCCCAAACCCGCTCCGCCCACACCTCTGAAGATGGACTGGCAGACCCCCTCACAGGCCCCTCGCTCCCCGAAACACCGCGCACCCCCTCGAAAGAAAGCTAGCGCCACCACAATATCTGCGCAACGAGATGACTCCAGTTCTGCGAGTGAACCTGGGGAACTCAAAAGGAAAACTGCCAAAGGAATGACCACTGACGACAACAAGCCCAGCACCAGCGCAGCAGCGCTAGCAAAGCTTAAGAAGCTCTCTAAGCTGAGGAATAACACCTTCGCACTGCTCTCGAATGATGAGAATAGTGACGACGACGATGAATCTAGCTCGGAAGAAGAGGACACCGCTGAAGCTCCCAAAACCACGCCTTCACACAATCCAACACCTAGGATCATTAAGCCGCCCCCCATTTTTATTTCAGATGTAATTAACATTGCTGCACTCAAAATCGATATCCGAAGTGGTCGAGAAAGGTACCGAATTCACCTACAAGGCCGGCAGGGATGGTAAAATAAGAGTTATGATGCCGGACAAGGAAAGCTACACTGCCTTAAAGACACACTTGGACCTCCATAACAAGCGCTACCAAACTTTTCCACCACGTGACGAGCGCGCATATCGCGTTGTGATCAAGGATCTGCACTCGACAACTGACAAGGAAGATATCAAAACAGCACTGGCCAAGCTTGGACACAACGTTAGAGATTCCCACAACGCCATCAACCGAACCACAAAGATACCAATGGGCATGTTTTGCGTCAACTTGGAGCCAGCGAGCAGCAACACTCAGGTGTTTGAGATTACACGCTTGTGCAACGCGGTAGTGAAGAAAGAGCCCCCAATTAAATTTAACGACGTTCTACAATGCTTTCGCTGCCAAGGTTTTGGCCATACGCAGAAATAGTGCCGTCTGGAACACAGATGCGTTAGATGTGGACGTATGCATAGCAAGACCGACTGCGATAAAAGCAGCAAAGAGCCAGCCTGCTGCCTGCACTGCAACGGTGATCACCCTGCGTCGCATAAAGGATGTAGTGTCTACAAGAAGGTCAAGGCACTAACGGCACCAAACACAAACATTGCAAAAGGCTATCCCAGCAGACAACCAATCGATTCCACGGCTTTTGTCAATCCTAACAGCAGCTATGCCAATATTTTGAAAGGGAGAGCGCCGGAACAACATAGCTCCAGCCCCTCCCAAGAGAGTGAGAAGGATTCTCCACTTGAGGCCCTAGCAGCTCGTATGGAAGCCATGATGGAAAGAATGCTAGATAAAATTTTCACCCAGATGACCAGCATGCTTGCCACGTTAGTTGGTAAATTATGCAAGTAAACCTAAATATAGCTCTATGGAATGCGAACGGCCTGTGCAAAAGCAGGCCAGAGGTCGAGCACTTCGCTAAGACCAACCATGTAGATATCTTCCTCATTTCGGAAACCCACCTCACCACCAGATCCTACTTCAAAATAAATGGCTATGACCTCATCCCGGCTAACCATCCAAACGGCAATGCTCGTGGAGGAGCTGCAGTTCTGATAAGGAACGACATTAAATATATTGAACTGCCTCCTGTCATCGAGGACTGGGTCCAATGTGCCCAAATCAGACTTACCAGCCTACTTGGAGACCTCAACATAGCCGTGGCCTACGTACCGCCTAAACACAGAGTTGGAGTCAACGAATTTCAACAGTTGCTAGATAGCCTTGGAACGAGGTTCTTAATCGGCGGGGATTTTAACGCCAAACACTCGTGGTGGGGCTCCAGGATCAAAAATCCGATTCAACTGCCACTCCACAGGTGAGCCCACCTATTGGCCCACAGACTCAACAAAGCAGCCTGACATCCTGGACTTTGCAATATCCAACGGCATAGACGCATCCAAGATCATCTGTAGAGCCAACGATGACTTGCTCTCTGACCAAAGCGCCGTTTCGCTCTCAATCGATGTTCCTGTCGAAAAGAAAGCACCACGCCGAAAGCTTTGGAGAAAAAACACGGATCCTGAAAAATTCAAGACATGGCTAAACTCCATTACAACGCATCGTGTGCTAAACGCCACAGAAGACATTGACTGCTCTATTGAGGACTTGACCAGACAAATTGCCAATGCCGATGCATTCGCCTCGCCAAGGACCAGCTCAGTTCAACGCCAAAATATCTAGGCATGGTAATGGATGAAAGACTTACCTGGCGTGAACACATCTTAAAGAAGAGACGGCAATGCGAGGAAAAAATCAGAAAGCTGTACTGGTTAGTAGGAAGGCGTTCAAAAATCAGCTTAAAAATAAAATTACTTGTATACAAAGCGATTATAAAGCCCACGTGGACATATGGTATACAACTATGGGGTACTGCTTGCGAGGGGAATCGCGGGATCATACAAAGGTTCCAGAACAAAGCCCTGCGCATAATCTCTGATGCACATATATACCACATCTGAACTTTTAACTTAACTTTTTTTCATATGACTTGTCTTGCGCGACACCACTCCACTATATAGGTTTTTTGACACGGTTTCTAAAAAGTCGTCAGTTTTTTAAGGGCTACCTCCCAACCATACGATATGCGTGCACTAAATTAATAATACACTGTTAAACTTCATTATTTTTGCCCCATAATGTATAATTAACCTATGCCGGCAAGACAACACTCCACAGTCATATGATATAATATCGTTAATTTTTTTCATATGATATAATAATGTTAACTTTTTTTCATATGACTTGTCTTGCGCGACACCACTCCACTATATAGGTTTTTTTACACGGTTTCTAAAAAGTCGTCGGTTTTTTAAAGGCTACCTCCCAACCATAAGATATGCGTGCACTAAATTAATAATACACTGTTAAACTTCATTATTTTTGCCCAATAATATATTATTAACCTTTGCCGGCAAGACAACACTCCGCAGTCATATGATATAATATCGTTAACTTTTTTTCATATGATATAATAATGTTAACTTTTTTCATAAGACTTGTCTTGCGCGACACCACTCCACTATATAGGTTTGTTGACACGGTTTCTAATAAGTCGTCGGTTTTTTAAGGGCTACCTCCCAACCATACGATATGCGTGCATTAAATTAATAATACACTGTTAAACTTCATTATTTTTGCCCCATAATATATAATTAACCTATGCCGGCAAGACAACACTCCACAGTCATATGATATAATATCGTTAACTTTTTTTCATATGATATAATAATGTTAACTTTTTTTCATATGACTTGTCTTGCGCGACACCACTCCACTATATAGGTTTTTTGACATGGTTTCTAAAAAGTCGTCGGTTTTTTAAGGGCTACCTCCCAACCATACGATATGCGTGCACTAAATTAATAATACACTGTTAAACTTCATTATTTTTGCCCCATAATATATAATTAACCTATGCATATGATATAACATCGTTAACTTTTTTTCATATGATATAATATTTTTAACTTTTTTACAAATGACATGTCTTGCACGACGCCACTCCACTATTTATTGGCTTTTTGACACGCCTTTTATGAAATAGGGTCTGTTTTTCAATTTTCATGCACTAAATTAATAACACGCTGTAAAACATAATTATATTTGATATTATCAAGTTGCTCTGACTTTATTATAAATGCACAAGTTTATAATCATATAATTTGATGACTATGTACATAAAATTTTTTCCATTTCATAATAAACTGTTTCATATACGTCACTTATAAGATGACGGGCATTTGGGAACCATAATAATTATAATACATACATTACAATTATTATTATTACTAATATACAAGTAAATTGTATTTAGATTATATATATATATATATCAAATACATACAATAAATGTATGCACATCATATAATACGTCACTAATAAGATGACGGGCATTTGGGAACCATCATAATTATAATACATACATTACAATTATTATTATAACTAATATACAAGTAAATTGTATTTAGATTATATATATATATCATATACATACAATAAATGTATGAACATCATATAATACGTCACTAATAAGATGACGGGCATTTGGGAACTATAATAATTATAATACATACATTACAATTATTATTATTACTAATATACAAGTAAATTGTATATAGCTTTATTATATATTATATATATACAATAAATGAACGCATCATATATATATATACATATATATAAATTTAAATGTGCACAAATAAGTATACATCATATAAACTTATATTACATACAAAATATAATACACACATATATATATACAAATATATAGATTTTTGATTAATTTTGTCGAATCATCAATCAAAGGATAAGCTTCAGTGGATCGCAGTATGGCAGCTGCTCAACCACTTACAACACCTTGACTGTTATAAAAGTCGTTTACAATTGATTCTAGGCTTTGTCATTGTCTTAAATAATGTTTTAATATATAACTGGCGCGGCATTAGGTGATCGAAGATCCTCCCAATTTACTATGTTATATGTAACATTGGCATCACATCCATTGTCGTTTATTAAATAAATAATAAGCTTTTAATGGTTTAGAAGCCATACAATGCAAATTGCCTATTATTTGTTACTGCAGTCCAGCACGGATACGACCTTAGAGGCGTTCAGGCATAATCCAACGGACGTAGGGTCATACCACTGTTCGCTCGAACAAGTATTGTGACATTGGTCCGTACCTGCGGTTCCTCTCGTACTACGAAGGAATTCTGTCGCAACAGCGTTTTGTCATTAGTAGGGTAAAACTTACCTGTCTCACGACGGTCTAAACCCAGCTCACGGTCCCTTGCATGGGTGAACAATCCAACGCTTGGTTAATTTTGCTTCACAATGATAGGAAGAGCCGAAATCGAAGGGTCAAAAAGCGACGTCGCTATGAACGCTTGGCCGCCACAAGCCAGTTATCCCTATGGTAACTTTTCTGACACCTCTTGTTAAAAACTCTTTAAACCAAAAGGATCGATAGGCCGAGCTTTTGCTGTCCCTCTGTGTACTGAACACCGAGATCAAGTCAGCATTTGCCCTTTTGCTCTATGTGTGGTTTCTGTCCGCACTGAGCTGGCCTTGGGACACCTCCGTTATTATTTGAGAGATGTACCGCCCCAGTCAAACTCCCTACCTGGCAATGTCCTTGAATTGGATCATACCTGAGTAATTGGAGTTATACCAAATTATTAAATCAAAAATACATAAATGCACTTTCTCATTAATGAATTTGTTTGCGATTATACAACAAACTCGTGATACTTTGATCAAGAAGCTTGCATCAAAACCCAATACCATAAGATATAGTAAATATATCCGTATAATGGCTAGGAAATGATACACGTTCCATTTAATCAAGTAAGTAAGGAAACAATAAGAGTAGTGGTATTTCATTGTCGATACTAAACCGAAATCTAATATCTCCCACTTATTCTACACCTCTTATGTCTCCTTACACTGCCAGATTAGAGTCAAGCTCAAAAGGGTCTTCTTTCCCCGCTAACTATTCCAAGCCCGTTCCCTTGGCTGTGGTTTCGCTAGATAGTAGATAGGGACAATCAACAAGGATCTCTCCAGTTTATTTAACGTGGCGTGTTCCAACGTAGGATTACAACCACGGTATCCGTGTATGCAAGCATACGATACAGCGAGTCTGGTATAATGCGCCAACTAACGCCCCTCAGAGATGCCCGCAGAGGCTTGCATCTCGTCAGTACCAATTTAAATGCACACTATCGGATGTACATTTCCCCTTGGTGGAGGGCGAAGCATCCAGCAGCTTCTCTCCGGCGTTGAAACGCAACGCTACGCAACCACACGAACTCCCACTAGGGGGCCGACCTCAATGAGAAGTCTTGGAGAAACTATCTCAACCCGTGGTACCGAAATTAATACAGGAAACAACAACAACGATTTTTATAAAATATGGGGTGTTATTTCCTTAATTGGGGCCTTATTTCCTTAAAAAAATTGGGATCTTATTTCATTATGAAATAAGACCCCAAAAAAGAAATGAAATAAGGCCCCAATACTAAATTTTGGGGACTTATTTCATTTTCTTTAGGAAAATATACCACCACAAAATAGAAGATATTTAATGGACGGAACTTCTAAATTAGTTCCCAAAGGTTGGTTTAACCAACTCCTAGTCATCTATGTTCAATATTTTGACGAGGTAATTAAAATATTTGAATTTAAACAAATTTTCAATCTTAGCGCCGCAGGCGAAAATTTGATACAAAAAATCGCGCGATTTTTTGTATCAAATTTTCATTATTTTTTAAAGTTATAGATAGTTAATTTTACTAAATATCCAAATTTAATAGTAATTTCAAATTTATTGTTTAGGTATTTCCGTTATTTATTGTTTTAATGAACAAAACAGCAACAAAATTTGGGGAGTTATTTCATTTTTGAAATTGGGGTGTTATTTCATAATGAAATAACACCCCAAGTTTGGGGCCTTGTTTCATTTTTTTTGGGGCCTTATTTCATCGCTGTGGGGCCTTATTTCATATTTGAAATTGGGGTATTATTTCATTATGAAATAACACCCCAAATTTGGGGCCTTATTTCATTTCCTCTTTTGGGGCCTTATTTCATTGGGTCCTTATTTCCTGCAGCTGGATACTCCGACATCGGCTCCCCAAGCGCCTACGATGGACATCAGCTGGGCGCCTTTTGACTCGATTTGCGCACGGGTATTTCCCTCGACAAGTAGCAACAAGTCATTTGCATACGCGCTGAAAACACACTGTGTTTCCAGACGCTGCAGAAGCATATCCATCATGAGGTTCCATATGAATGGACAACTGATGGAACCCTGCGGGCAACCTCGTGTCACCGGTACAGAGGCTTCTGCATACCTGCTGATGATACTTGCGCTGCGTCCTGAGAAGAAGCTTCTCCATAAGCTGACTTCTCTGCATCCTGAGTCAACGAGGCGGCGCAGCACAGAACTCCACTCCACATGGTCGAAAGCTCCCTTGAAGTCCACGAAGATTCCGAGCACGTATTTCGCCGTACTGGCGGCAACACTGCTCACGACGTGTCTCCATGCATCCTCCATACAGCGTCCGGGTTTGAAGCCGAATTGCCATCTGCATCCTGCCGGTAGGACCTCTTGTAGGCGGGTCACCATGATTCCCTCGAGCACCTTGCCAAACACTGGCAGCAGGCAGATACCACGATAAGAGCCAGGATCGCTCCTGTCCTTATCGGGACCCTTGAGTAGTGGCACTACTCGCGGGTGTTTCCACTCCCTGGGGAAATATCCTTGGGCTATACAACAAGAGCATAGCCTCGCCATGTGCTGAGGTATGGCACGCCATAGCTCCTTGCAAATCTGACCAGTGATGCCGTCCATGCCTGGGGAGCGTTTGCTCCTCAACCTAGACACGGCGGCGTCAACCTCGAAAGATTCGAGGCTTGGAGGCGCTTCACTTGGAATGGCAACGAGTGCATTCGACTCCGCAACTGGGAAAAAGTTGCGAAGGAGCACCTCGGCGCAGTCGTGCCAGGTTACGACCAGCCTACCACTCGAGCGAAGGCATCCAAAACTGGTCTCCTTCTTGCGTCCTCGGCAGATCCTGTAAACAGCACCCCAAGGGTCATCGGTGCTGTTCCTGCTAACGAAGTTTCGCCAGTCCTTCTCCTTCACCGCTAGGATCAGCTTCTTGCATTGCGCCGAGGAGTCCCTTAACGCAGTAGCAAGAAGCGCAGTCTCGACATCGTGATCACTACGACGGGCGTCGTGGAGCCGGCGCCTCAGTCTCCTGACCTCTTGGCGTTTAGCGGATAGTTCGGCATTCCACCAAACTACGCGTCGCCTGGCTCGCGGTGGTCTGCGGCCCAGTACGCGATCACACACATCGTGTACGATCAGTTCCTCGATTCTCCTAGCCACTTCTTCACTGAACAATCGCCAACGAGCATGGTGGAGTTTCCAGGATGGCGCAGGAGCAAAGCTCTCAACTGCGTTTTCTGGGTCGAGTGTTATCATAACATTAATAATGTTATGGTCACTCTCGACCCACTCATCCACTCTCCAGTCATATGTGGCAAGCATAGACGCTGCTAGGTTGACGATTGTGACATCGATGTCGCTTCGCCCTCCGTTGCGGTTCTCGAATGTGTACGCCTGAGTTGGTACATTCAGCACCCTGACTCGGCTCTCCAACAACCATTCGGACAGCAGCTCACCCCTTGCGTAGTTCTGATACGCCCGGCCCTGCCGGGATATCTTGCTGAACCACATGGGGGATGCTGCATTCGCATCGGTACCGAGGATGACAGGCAGTATACGGAGCTCGGGAAGATTGTGCCAAAACTTCCAGAGACACTCACGCATACTCCAAAGTCAGTGATGAGCGGCTCTACAGGCATGCAGATGACATCTGGGTCGTCCACGACGATGGCAGCTTTACCTAAACCAGTGATTCTCTGAAAGCTGTCGATATACGGCTCCTGCACCAGTGCGAACAGGTGTCTCGAGTCTCGCATGAGAACTCCGAGCGCGATGTTCGCCGTTCGACACCGACCACAGTTGACTTGGGCGAACCTAAACATTAATGTCTATATTGCACCCTCGCAGGCACTGCACCGTAAATCGGGCACGATGGGCCGATATGCTCGGATCGCTACTGGACACCACAGCCGACCATGTCTCCACCGGCTTCCTAGCGCGGGGAGCGGCTACTGTCGTAGCGGACATGGTGGCAGCATATACGGCAGCATTGGGGGTCACGGCAGCGGTGGGTGAGACGGCAGCGGCAGTGGCAGCAGCAGGAGGTGCTCCAAGGCTCTCGAGGAGCGCGTTCCTCACCATCAGCGACGTGATGAGCTCATCATACCGCTGGGTTGCGGCATAAATTGCGCATGCAGCGTTTGGCTCCACGCATCCTCTGGCAACGGCTTCCTTGACTCCCAGCTGAACCTTTGACAGCTCAGCGAGTATGGTCTCCGTGCCTCCAGCCACTATGCGCCATGCTGGGCATGTAGCGGGCTCGCTACGCTTGGGGACAACCTTCTGAATGGCTGCAGGGGTAGCAGCAGCAGCGGCAGTATCGGCAGCATCAGTAGCGGCAGCGGCGGTAATGGCAGCAGCGGCAGCAGCAGCAGCACTGGTGCTGGCAGTGGCGGCAGTGATGGTGGCGGCGGGCGGGGGCATCAGGCTGGCATCGAATGCCATCCTCTTCCCATATCCAGCCTCGTCGCTGGACCGCATGTCGGGGACGGACAGCGTCAAGCCGCCTCCTCTACCTCGACCTCCTCGCGCCTTACGTCGACCCTTCAGGTCTCTCCCGACGGCAGCACTCGCAACGCTGGCGATGCTCGCGCAGCTCTCAGCAGCGCTGAGAGAGCTGGCTGAGCTGCCAGACCGGCTTCTGCCGGGCTCCATCTGGGGAAATTCGCTAGGAACTTTTAAAAGCCCTCTAGCGGCTGGTTTCTGCAACTCTTTCCCTGGACACACACCAAAAGCAATCAGCTTTTGCAGGGCACTACGCACTTAGTTGCGACACAAACCAAAAGCAGGCAGCTTTTGGCGAAACACCTGTGACGAAGCTTATCTAAGCTTAGCGACGGGCGTCAGAAACAAACTGAGTAGATAGGGACAATCAACAAGGATCTCTCCAGTTTATTTAACGTGGCGTGTTCCAACGTAGGATTACAACCACGGTATCCGTGTATGCAAGCATACGATACAGCGAGTCTGGTATAATGCGCCAACTAACGCCCCTCAGAGATGCCCGCAGAGGCTTGCATCTCGTCGGTACCAATTTAAATGCACACTATCGGTTGTACATTTCCCCTTGGTGGAGGGCGAAGCATCCAGCAGCTTCTCTCCGGCGTTGAAACGCAACGCTACGCAACCACAGCCACCACGAACTCCCACTAGGGGGCCGACCTCAATGAGAAGTCTTGGAGAAACTATCTCAACCCGTGGTACCGAAATTAAGGGATCGGTATCCCCTCCCCATTTAGCTCCGACAAGCTCGGCAATTGGGTCGTCCGGTTGTTCCTTTAGTCGTCTCGTACGACAAGCAGTAACGTACTGTGGTGAAATTCTAAGACCCGCCAGCCACACGGGTGAGTGCCAGTTTTAGCTTTGCAGCTCGGAACTAACAGTCCAGGTATCTCATTAGTCGCTTCGTACGACAAGCAGAGATGAAACTGTGGAGGAATTCTAAGACCCGCCTACCACACGGGTGAGACCAGTTTTGGCTTTTCAGCCCGGGACAGGCAACCCAGGTATCCCATGCAGTTCGCGTCGCCTTGAAAACACGGCTTCCGCAAATGCATCTAGCCGCTGCATCCTCTCCTGTGTCTCCGTCACTCCAGACACGCTCCAGACTCCTTGTGTGTTCCGCACTTCCAGTCCATCGAGGTTCCGTTAATCTGCATAGAGGGGGCAAACACATAGCACGTGTAGCCAGTCTTCGCAATCAGCCCTGTACATGCATGCGGGCGTCTCGCTCAGACCTCTCTCATGCAGAAATGCATTTAGCGATCCATGGCCAGTTAGCAGGAAGCCAGCGCGCATAGTGAAACCGAAGTCTCGCCTATGATAAACGAAGCTTGCGTCCGGGAAAAACCGATGTGTCACTCGTATGTGAGCTTCATCGGTGTCATTCCACCTGTGCTGCCACACACACAACAAGCGTTCATCTAACAGCGCCATCTTCTGCTTCCAGTCGAGACCTGAAAGTCAAGACCGAACAGCCAATCGCTTCCCTCCAACGGGTAGTATCGCTTGAGTTTGAACTTGATTGCCAATTTCTTGGCCGCCAAGTCAAACGGGGGAGCTCCAGCAAGAACTTGCAGTTCCACAGTGGACACTGTCCGGCATACCGGGAGGCATCCTAAAAGGATGCATCTCTGGCAGGCATACAGGCGCCTCCTGGCCGTAATCTGACGGTCCGTCAGGCCGTACCAAACCGAGGCACCAAACAGTGCACAAGGCACCATGAGTCCGGCATAAATGGTCCGCTTGTTGCGAGGACTGATATCCCAGTCAACTCGCAGAACACGCGCCAATGTCGCTACGACTCCAGTCAGCCGATCACGTAAATACGCGATATGCGGATTGAAATTCAATCGCTCGCCGACTGTGATGCCAAGGTACCGGCAGCGCCTACGATGGACATCAGCTGGGCGCCTTTTGACTCGATTTGCGCTGTAAGGAAGTTTTCTAAGGCTGAGGTATGACTCAGTCTAGCCAGGGTCACTTACAGAGAATTTGTAAGTTGCCGGGACCTATTGGTAGGAAAGGTAGCGGCCGACTCGGGTTTGAAATCGATGGCCACTAGGCGTGGACCGTAGAAATGTAGGTTATGGACCAAAGAAAAGAAAAGCAGATAGATACGGATGGCAAATCCGCGTGGTCGTTCGGCTCCATACACAGCAAGGGTATCAACCGTTCGCTGGTGTAACGGAACAAATCGACACGCGGGGGGGAATATTACGTAACACCCACTCTGCACCGGCTCGGCTCCGCACGAAGCAAGGGTATCAACCGATGCTGCCGTAACGGAGTAAAGCGACACGCGGCGGGTATCACGTTAGACTCCCTTCTGCACCGGCTCAGCTCCGCACGCAGCAAGGGTATCAACCGTTCGCTGTGGTAGCGGAGCAAAGCGACACGTGGGGGGGGGGCATCCAGTAGGGCACACTTTGCACCGGGCTCGGTTCCGTACACAGCAAGGGTATCGACCGTTCGCTGGTGTAGCGGAGCAAGCGACACGTGGGGGAGTAACCAGTAGGGCACACTTTGCACCGGGCTCGGTTCCGTTCACAGCAAGGGTATCGACCGTTCGCTGGTGTAGCGGAGCAAGCGACACGTGGGGAGTAACAAGTAGAGCACACTTCGCACCGCGCTCGGTTCCGTATACAGCAAGGGTATCAACCGTTCGCTGTGGTAGCGGAGCAAAGCGACACACGGGATCGGCTTGGTTCCGTCACAAAGCAAGGGTATAAACCATTAATTATTGTAACGGAGCCAAGCGACACGCGGGCACAAAGGGATGCGTAATTTACACCGACTCTGGTAGCTAGGGAAAAACACAGTAGGATCACAGAAGTACAATCGTTTATTCTTTAATAAATTCTTTAATAATCTTTTCACGCCCTGCCTATACCGCACTCTGTTGCTTCGCACCTTCACTCGCTCACCTTGCTGTTCTCGGGGTCCGGTGTGGGTGTTGTTGAATTCCAAATCGTTTTCCAAAGTCGTAGTCTGTGTTCCAAAATCTTTGTCAGCCACGTGTATTCTCCTTCGATGCGTTTTGCTGTCTCCTCGTGTGTTCGCTTTCCGTGTTGATAATCGTCGTACTTGTCACTGCTAATGATCCTCGGAGACTGACACGCGACAAAATTAATTGTGCGTGCTCAGCCTATTTCGCCATTCTGCCCTGCCTCTGTCGCTGCCCGCAAGAGCAAAAGCAGCGCGTGCCTTGTAGCGTAGGTCAGGCTTATTGCCTGCGTAATTGTAGCGGCAGCGACGCCGGCAGCGGCCGCCCTTTGCGATCGCCCATAGCTGCTGTTCTGCTGCTGTCCGCAGCCAGCGTCGGCGTCGTTCGTTTTGCGTCTTTGCCTCTCTCTTGTAGGTACTGCGTTGCAAGCTCGCTCAATTGCAGCTTCTGACCGATTTGGCGACTGCGGCCTAGCATGTGAGTGTGTGTGTGTGTCGCTGCCGTTCCCGTCTTTGAGAGCCTCGCGGCTGTTGGCATGGCGACATAGGGCCGTTTTGGTGGTAGGTTTTTGTGTCTTACGCTCTCGCGTGAGATTTACCGCTACCTTTTCGACCGCTGGCAGTAATGCTGGCTGTTGATAGAGATGCCAGCGGCCGACAGTGATGCCGTTTGCTGGGGGAGGTGCTCGTATTTAGCGATGTTGTTGTGACGCGTATTTTACGGGCCCTCACAGCGCACGGGTATTTCCCTCGACGAGTAGCAACAAGTCATCTGCATACGCGCTGAAAACAGACTGTGTTTCCAGACGCTGCAGAAGCATATCCATCATGAGGTTCCATATGAATGGACCACTGATGGAACCCTGCGGGCAACCTCGTGTCACCGGTACAGAGGCTTCTGCATACCTGCTGATAATACTTGCGCTGCGTCCTGAGAAGAAGCTTCTCCATAAGCTGGCTTCTCTGCATCCTGAGTCAACGAGGCGGCGCAGCACAGAACTCCACTCCACATGGTCGAATGCTCCCTTGAAGTCCACGAAGATTCCGAGCACGTATTTCGCCGTACTGGCGGCAACACTGCTCACGACGTGTCTCCATGCATCCCCCACGCAGCGCCCGGGCTTAAAGCCGAATTGCCATCTGCATCCTGCCGGTAGGACCTCTTGTAGGCGGGTCACCATGATTCCCTCGAGCACCTTGCCAAACAATGGCAGCAGGCAGATACCACGATAAGAGCCAGGATCGCTCCTGTCCTTATCGGGACCCTTGAGTAGTGGCATTACTCGCGGGTGTTTCCACTCCCTGGGGAAATATCCTTGGGCTATACAACAAGAGTATAGCCTCGCCATGTGCTGAGGTATGGCACGCCATAGCTCCTTGCAAATCTGACCAGTGATGCCGTCCATGCCTGGGGAGCGTTTTCTCCTCAACTTAGACACGGCGGCGTCAACCTCGAAAGATTCGAGGCTTGGGGGCGCTTCACTCGAAATGGCAACGAGTGCATTCGACTCCGCAACTGGGAAAAAGTTGCGAAGGAGCACCTCGGCGCAGTCGTGCCAGGTTACGACCAGCCTACCACTCGAGCGAAGGCATCCAAAACTGGTCTCCTTCTTGCGTCCTCGCCAGATCCTGTAGACAGCACCCCAAGGGTCATCGGTGCTGTTCCTGCTAACGAAGTTTCGTCAGTCCTTCTCCTTCACCGCTAGGATCAGCTTCTTGTATTGCGCCGAGGAGTCCCTCAACGCAGTAGCAAGAAGCGCAGCCTCGTCATCGTGATCACGACGACGGGCGTCCTGGAGCCGGTGCCTCAGTCGCCTGACCTCTTGGCGTTTCGCGGATAGTTCGGCATTCCACCAAACTACGCGTCGCATGGCTCGCGGTGGTCTGCGGCCCAGTACGCGATCACACACATCGTGTACGATGAAGCGTAGTGCAGACACCTGGTCATCCAACGGCGTATCCATGTGGTTAGCTGGCAGTTCCTTGATTCTCCTAGCCACTTCTTCACTGAGCAATCGCCAACGAGCATGGTGGAGTTTCCAGGATGGCGCAGGAGCAAAACTCTCAACTGCGTTTTCTGGGTCGAGTGTCATCACAACATTAATAATGTTATGGTCACTATCTACCCACTCATGCACTCTCCAGTCGTATGTGGCAAGCATAGACGCTGCTTGGTTGACGATTGTGACATCAATGTCGCTTCGCCCTCCGTTGCGGTGCTCGAATGTGTACGCCTGAGTTGGTACATTCAGCACCCTGACTCGGCTCTCCAACAACCATTCGGACAGCAGCTCACCCCTTGCGTAGTTCTGATACGCACGGCCCTGCCGGGATATCTTGCTGAACCACATGGGGGATGCTGCATTCACATCGGTACCGAGGATGACAGGTGAGCTGCTGGCCAGCAGCAGTACCGCACCCATGTACTAAAGGTACGGCTCAAAAGCGGCATCGAACTGGCAGTATACGGAGCTCAGGAAGATTGTGCCAAAACTTCCAGAGACACTCACGCATACTCCAAAGTCAGTGATGAGCGGCTCTACAGGCATGCAGATGACATCTGGGTCGTCCACGACGATGGCAGCTTTACCTAGGCGATCAGCGAATACTCGCATCCCGGCTGGGAAACCAGTGATTCTCTGAAAGCTGTCGATATACGGCTCCTGCACCAGTGCGAACAGGTGTCTCGAGTCTCGCATGAAACTCCGAGCGCGATGTTCGCCGTTCGACACCGACCACAGTTGACTTGGGCGAACCTAAACATTAATGTCTAGATTGCACCCTCGCAAGCCCCGCACCGTAAATCGGGCACACTTCCGAGAGCATAGAATGCCCCGAAGGTAGCCCCTTGAAACGGCAGTTCCGGCAGTCCACCGGCTTGGTGCACTTCGCTGCATCGTGGCCGGTCTGTCCGTACTGTCGGCAGACTGCGTCCTTCAGTCTGCACTGCGAAACATTATTGTCGAACCCAACACACCTATGGCAAGCATAGGTGCGGACGAGCGACCGGCATCGGTATGAGAACCACTTGATATAGACCCGACCGGTCATATCAAGTATTGCCAGCGCTTTTTCGTCAACCTCCAGGCTTAGGTTGACCGTTTCGCCTGCAGTATGATCGCACCACCTCGACGGAGCTCTCGAACCTCGTGCACACGTACCCCAAGGGCAAGTGCAACCTGCTCAGCTCAGTGAGTATGGTCTCCGTGCCTCCAGCCACTATGCGCCATGCTGGGCAGGTAGCGGGCTCGCTACGCTTGGGGACAACAGTTGGGGTGGCTTCGGGGGCGGTAGCAGCAGTGGCAGCAGCAGCAGCAGCACTAGTGCTGGCAGTGACGGCGGCTGTGGTGACAGCGGGCGGGGGCATCAGACTGGCATCAAACGCCATCCTTTTGCAATATCCAGACTCATCGCTGGACCGCATATCAGGCACAGACGCTGTCAGGCTGCCTCCTCTTCCTCGACCTCCTCGTGCCTTTCGTCGACCCTTCAGGTCCCTCCCGACGGCAGCACTCGCGACGCTGGCGATGCTCGCGCAACTCTCAGCAGCGCTGACAGAGCTAGCTGAGCTGCCAGACCGGCTTCTGCCGGGCTCCATCTATGGAACAAGCTCGGAAACTATAAAGCCCTCTAGCGGCTGATTTCTGTAACTTTTCACCTGGACACAAACCAAAAGCAATCAGCTTTTGTAAAGGCACTTCCACTTAGTCACTTTTCACACCAAAAAGCAATCAGCTTTTTTACAACACCAAACGGGTTTAGCTGTTTCTCGAACCAACAGCAGGCAGCTTTTGGCGAAACACTTGCCGTTATGTGGACTTTGTACTTGTTTTTGTTATTGAAGCTATGAGCTTATCGCGTTCACCGTAATATCACAATACGAAAACTGCGATGCGCGCACTCGCATTAAACGTCTGCTCGCGACGGGCGTCAGAAACAAACTCGAGTAGATAGGGACATGAAAGTCGATGTGTTTACCGTGAGCTACTGCCACATTGGCTTAATCTCACGGTGCAATCACTGGATTAATTTATGCGTCAATCACCGCCCTCTTGGAATAAATTCCGCAAGTACCAATTTTCAGTCACTACTGTTTGGTCGTGACTTCCTCCTTAGTGTGGAGCGGGGCCTATCTAAAACCTCTGCCGGTCTATGGTGTCGCGGCACCCGGTTGTATAGCGCAACTCCACGCCGAGCCCAGACTCTACCCGCAATTGGGTGGTAAACCACAGCCACCACGTTACTCCCCGAAGGGCCGCAACCATAGACCAGACGGAAGAAGTCCGTGGGCATCTGACAGCCCGTGGTACCAGATTAAAGCCTCCGGTCAGGCCTTGTGCCAGCAAGGACACTACCAATTTTAACACCAAAACAGTTACGGATTGGTGGCCCATCAAAAGCAATGAACATAGCTGTAAGGAATAGCATGTAAGCCGGCTTTCACCGACCTACAGATGGCGCAGTCTCCAACATGCTCATGGACATGTCTTCATACTGATTGGAGCGAGGTCTATTCTCACCTCTTCCGCATCTGCGGCATTTACATAATTGATCAAAGATCAAACCGTCTAAAGACGGCCAGCTATGTCCCCAACAATCCCTGAGAACTTTAGCGAAATAGGCAGAGGGCTGAGACCGCCTTCAAATCCCAAGACGCCTGTGGTACCAGACAAGTCCTCTGGTCAAGACTCGTAACCCGAAGGCTACTACCAGTAAAGCTCCATGAAGCTTAGGGACGGGTAACCCAATTATGGCCAACGCTAAGTCCGCGAGTACCATACACACCATTCAGACGCTCTATTCATATCCCCCATACACAGCCCCCAGGCTGGAAGATTGTGCCAAAACTTCCAGAGACACTCACGCATACTCCAAAGTCAGTGATGAGCGGCTCTACAGGCATGCAGATGACATCTGGGTCGTCCACGACGATGGCAGCTTTACCTAGGCGATCAGCGAATACTCGCATCCCGGCTGGGAAACCAGTGATTCTCTGAAAGCTGTCGATATACGGCTCCTGCACCAGTGCGAACAGGTGTCTCGAGTCTCGCATGAAACTCCGAGCGCGATGTTCGCCGTTCGACACCGACCACAGTTGACTTGGGCGAACCTAAACATTAATGTCTAGATTGCACCCTCGCAAGCCCCGCACCGTAAATCGGGCACACTTCCGAGAGCATAGAATGCCCCGAAGGTAGCCCCTTGAAACGGCAGTTCCGGCAGTCCACCGGCTTGGTGCACTTCGCTGCATCGTGGCCGGTCTGTCCGTTCTGTCGGCAGACTGCGTCCTTCAGTCTGCACTGCGAAACATTATTGTCGAACCCAACACACCTATGGCAAGCATAGGTGCGGACGAGCGACCGGCATCGGTATGAGAACCACTTGATATAGACCCGACCGGTCATATCAAGTATTGCCAGCGCTTTTTCGTCAACCTCCAGGCTTAGGTTGACCGTTTCGCCTGCAGTATGATCGCACCACCTCGACGGAGCTCTCGAACCTCGTGCACACGTACCCCAAGGGCAAGTGCAACCTGCTCAGCTCAGTGAGTATGGTCTCCGTGCCTCCAGCCACTATGCGCCATGCTGGGCAGGTAGCGGGCTCGCTACGCTTGGGGACAACAGTTGGGGTGGCTTCGGGGGCGGTAGCAGCAGTGGCAGCAGCAGCAGCAGCACTAGTGCTGGCAGTGACGGCGGCGGTGGTGACAGCGGGCGGGGGCATCAGACTGGCATCAAACGCCATCCTTTTGCCATATCCAGACTCATCGCTGGACCGCATATCAGGCACAGACGCTGTCAGGCTGCCTCCTCTTCCTCGACCTCCTCATGCCTTTCGTCGACCCTTCAGGTCCCTCCCGACGGCAGCACTCGCGACGCTGGCGATGCTCGCGCAACTCTCAGCAGCGCTGACAGAGCTAGCTGAGCTGCCAGACCGGCTTCTGCCGGGCTCCATCTATGGAACAAGCTCGGAAACTAAAAAGCCCTCTAGCGGCTGATTTCTGTAACTTTTCACCTGGACACAAAGCAAAAGCAATCAGCTTTTGTAAAGGCACTTCCACTTAGTCACTTTTCTCACCAAAAAGCAATCAGCTTTTTTACAACATCAAACGGGTTTAGCTGTTTCTCGAACCAACAGCAGGCAGCTTTTGGCGAAACACTTGCCGTTATGTGGACTTTGTACTTGTTTTTGTTATTGAAGCTATGAGCTTATCGCGTTCACCGTAATATCACAATACGAAAACTGCGATGCGCGCACTCGCATTAAACGTCTGCTCGCGACGGGCGTCAGAAACAAACTCGAGTAGATGGGGATATGAAAGTCGATGTGTTTAACGTGAGCTATTAATTTATGCGTCAATCAACGCCCTCTTGGAATAAATTCCGCAAGTACCAATTTTCAGTCACTACTGTTTAGTCGTGACTTCCTCCTTAGTGTGGAGCGGGGCCTATCTAAAACCTCTGCCGGTCTATGGTGTCGCGGCACCCGGTTGTATAGCGCAACTCCACGCCGAGCCCAGGCTCTACCCGCAATTGGGTGGTAAACCACAGCCACCACGTTACTCCCCGAAGGGCCGCAACCTTAGACCAGACGGAAGAAGTCCGTGGGCATCTGACCGCCCGTGGTACCAGATTAAAGCCTCCGGTCAGGCCTCGTGCCAGCAAGGACACTACCAATTTTAACTCCAAAACAGTTACGGGTTGGTGGCCCATCAAAAGCAATGAACATAGCTGTAAGGAATAGCATGTAAGCTGGCTTTCACCGACCTACAGATGGCGCAGTCTCCAACATGCTCATGGACATGTCTTCACACTGATGGGAGCGAGGTCTATTCCCACCTCTTCCGCAACTGCGGCATTTACATAATTGATCAAAGATCAAACCGTCTAAAGACGGCCAGCTATGTCCCCAACAATCCCTAAGGACTTTAGCGAAATGTGCAGAGGGCTGAGACCGCCTTCAAATCCCAAGACGCCTGTGGTACCAGACAAGTCCTCTGGTCAAGACTCGTAACCCGAAGGCTACTACCAGTAAAGCTCCATGAAGCTTAGGGACTGGTAACCCAATTATGGCCAACGCTAAGTCCGCGAGTACCATACACACCATTCAGACGCTCCATTCATATCCCCCATACATAGCCCCCATCAATCAATCCCAAACATTCACGCATTCATACAGCTTCTCAGCCTAACAGCAGTCGCCGTCGGGCAAATGCGGCACGGGCAAACTCATTCATCAAATTAACCCTAACACTAGTAGAGAGTGCTTGACTGACGTCAAACCCCCCTCTAAACTCTCTCACACCAAATGCACTCAGATCCCTAAGATCTTCGTACGACGGGCACTCACAGAGAACATGTTCCCATGTCTCCTCGCTCGAGCCACAATGGCATTCCTGGCTGCCACTAAGGTTCCTCGAATGCAAGAATGCATTGAGAGAGCCATGGCCAGTCAACAGGAATCCGAGACTTAGGCTAAAGCCAAAGTCCGGTCGGCTACAGACAAACGTGACATCACGAATGTACTGGTAAGTGACCCGTCCATTCACACTTGTGTCCCATCTGACCTGCCAGTCAGACATGACACACTCATTCAACAATCTTTTACACTCACTCAGCCCTAAACTCTCCACATCCCTATCAGCTAATCATTCATTATGCAGCAATGGCAGCCGCCTCCTAATTTTGAAGAGTACAGCACGACGCCGCATCTCCAAATCAAGAGGGGCCACACCTAACAGTACCTGCATTGCCTCTGTAGAGACAGTGCGGCACACAGGCATAAAACCTAACATAATCACTCGCTGGCAAGCCAGCACATTCTTTCTGCCTACAGCAGTCGTGACCGCTCTACACAACACCGATGACCCATGTGCTGCGCAAGCAACAAATAGACCACCGTATATGGTGCGAACAGCCCTCCTGCTGAGTTCCCAATCATTTCGCAAAATGCGACGCACTTGTCCAACCACACCAGTCAATCGGCACTTGAGACCAGCGAAATGAGGTGTGAAACACATCCTCTCGCTGAAGGTAATGCCAAGGTATTTCACCTTAGTCACATACCTTAAGTAGGCGCCATTCAGACCAATAGACGGACGACGCACAGTGGCTCACTCACGAGACTCACGTGGCAAAAAAGAAATCGGTCGTTTCTCGCCATGGAAAATCCTTAAATGCAGTTTGATAGAGAATTGTCCAAAATTTATAAATCCGTTTAGTTTTTTTAATTTGGACAAACGGTTTCGCCTGTAGAGCCTGTTTTGAAATATTTTAAATAATATTTTTACTAAAGCACTATTTTTGACATAGTTTTTGAACTTCAGATAGACTTTTAGCATAAAGTCCAGGCTTGTCCAGGCAAACGGGTATATACAAGTTATTCCGTGGATATTTCTGTAACAACTTCAAGAAAGTCTAGGTGCCAAGAAGTGCCAGTTATCTTTTTATTTAATAAACAATTCACGCACAACGCTTTTAACTGGGTCAAAATTGCGTTGTGGCGCACCCAAAATGGCGCCGGGCTCGCATTTTTGCGCAACCTACGGTACGGAATGGTCGTTATTTGAACGTGTTTCCGTTAAACTAGACCATTTATTGAACACTTTACATAAATATAATATTAAGAATTCATTGTCTACCTAAATATACTAATGTAACCCAAGCAATCAGGTAGTGATTATGTAATTTATAACCCTTTTTCGTACTAAATTTCCGCGTTTACCAAACCCAATTATCTAAGTTTGTAAATTTTAAATGACTACAAATGTTTAATCTTTTGTACTACTTAAGTTGGTAATTAATAGTAGGGATTAAGGGTAAATATTCAAATATTTAGGTGCATTGTATCACAGCCTACTTTTGGCAACCATCACGATATTAAACAAAATCAGTGCTGATTAGTATTATGTAATATAAATCAAATATTGAAACCGCAAAATGTCTTCCAAAATTCGAGATGTATTTCAGATGTTTATTGATGCTCCAAGCTAAGAAGAGTTTATATTGACCGTTATGAGTACAGTAGACTGTGCTAAGGAAAATATGACGGAGGTCGACAAGATCAAAAACAAACTTCATAAAATGTTGGTACACGGAAAGATATCAACGAAAACCAATGTCTGTCAATCGGGGAATTATCAGAAGAAGTCCAGAAATCTATAAACAAGGAGAACCAGAAATATAGGTACTCGAATAATTGCAAGGTGACACGGAAGAGACAAAATGAAGACCTTTTTAATATGTTATCAGTTTCTTCAGATCCACTGATATCAACAAAAAGATTTGTGACGAGTCGCAATGAACTGCAAGAGTTTTATACTAAAGAAATTGTAGATATAATGTACATAGGTTACGAACTTGAAGACAAAGCTGAGGAAAATTAAATTAACAAGGACATTAATTGAATAGTTGTATTGTTATTTATGTATATAAATATAAATTAAACCAAATATATAATATAAAAGTTTAATTGAAATTACATTTTTTTTACAGGAATTTATACGATATATATGTATTTGAAACATGAAATACATCAAATATGTTATCTATAGTGTTTAGATGTATTTAAAACATTCATTTACATATAATTATGTATAAAGAATCACAAATTTACACATAAATTTCAGAAAAAAGCATACGATGATTGTCGCGTTTCACGAAAATCATCGTATAAACACAAATCCAACTTTGAACACCTGCTGACAATTTGTCTGCCGTCCAATTTTTAAGATCTTACACTCATTTCAAAGCTACTGGTATTCTTTATTAAACCCTTTTTAAATTTTGGTCATATCTTACCTGGATCAAAAGATATGATTTTTGCAAAGAAGAATGAGAAAACGAGCCACTGTGCGACGCTTCTTTGTGGAGCGCTCTAAATTGCAATTATGTTTACAAGGCCGTGATAGTTCTTACATGTCTCACCGTTGCCGTTTTTCTTAAAACTCACATAGGAAAATATGTTTAGATTAAAAATGTAATATCTTGCCAAAACGAATTATCCCAGATATGACCTATATACCAAAAGTTGCATAATTTCAATAGCTATATACCAAAATCGTAGGCGCCGTTTTCTTATTAATTGCATAAATATGCAAGCACACTAAAAATTATATAAATTTTTGATGCTGTAAAAAACGATTTAATATTATAATAACTTTTAAACGAGTTAACGGATTTGGATTATTGAGGTATCAATTGATCCGTAGTTAACATTGGCATCGTATAGCATTGTTCATAAATGAACATATTTCTGAAGCATCCCTCGGTCTGCGCGGCCAAACGTGTGAACAACCACTTGAAAGGGTCGCCAATGCGTTGGGTTACCACACGGACCGCAGTCCCGGCGCTCAGAAACCGAGGGACAGTTACAACATAAACGAACATGCATGCCTAATAGATAGGAAGAAATAGACACATAAGTATATATGACAATGAGAAGAAAGGAGCAAGGATTACTTTAAACGATCACGTACTCGACCACATTAATACATAAGAGCTATAGTGAACTCTGTCTAGCACTTAGGCTACTTGACATAATTAGTAAATATGACTCTTTAACACAACTGTGTACACGGTCTAGCACTACAGCTAAATCGATCTGATTAGTACATAAGATATTTTAATGCTATAGTGAACCCTGTCTAGCACTATAGCTAACTCTATCCAAATAGTACATAAGATATTCTATAAAGCCCCATACAAATGAATAAACGAGGTTCAGTTCTTAAAAACCAACACGAGAGTGTATTATTTAGGGATTGGCGAGCGTGCATACACACTATCCTAACGCTGCGACTAACATCGCGACTTAGTTTAGTGAAGATCTGCATGCATATGGTCCTTCGAGCAATCTTGCTCAGCGACTGCCACTTGTAGTAGATGCCTTAGTCGGTATCACGCAACCAAGTCCATCGATCGCACCTACCGTGCATTGTGGCGCAGCAAGGGAAAATAAAATTAATAAAAACTAGCAAGCAGCAAAACAACGACTGCAGCGTGGGATCGGACGAAAGGCAGTGGAGCAACAACATCAACAAAGCGACGACGGGAAGTACAGTACGTAGAAGGCAAGATCTACGTTAATGTACCTGTAACCGGAGCAGCCACAACAAATCGTCGACGGGAAGTACAGCACGTAGAAGACAAGATCTACGCTGAGGTACCTGCAACCGGAGCAACAGAACACCGAAAAGCCTGCAAGAAGCAGCACCGAAAAGCCTGCAGTGGCAGCACCGAAAAGCCTGCAAGTAGCAGCACCGAAAAGCCTGCAGTTGCAGCACCGAAAAGCCTGCAAGTAGCAGCACCGAAAAAGCCTGCAAGTAGCAGCACCGAAAAGCCTGCAGAAGCAGCACCGAAAAGCCTGCAAGTAGCAGCAGCGAAAAGCCTGCAAGTAGCAGCACCGAAAAGCCTGCAGTAGCAGCACCGAAAAGCCTGCAAGTAGCAGCACCGAAAAGCCTGCAGTTGCAGCACCGAAAAGCCTGCAAGTAGCAGCAAAAAAAGTAACATGAGTTTCTAAGGAAAACAGTGCAGCGAGGGCTGTACAAGAAAATCTCGCGCGAAATCGCATACGAAGTGGATCCACGAGACTACTGCGGCGCAGGATAGAAATAAAGACAACAAAAAGAGCCAGGAAAAGGGTACAATTAATTGAAATAACTGAAGAAGAAAAATTAATAAATAAAGAAAATTCGTTAAAGAAAAATAATTAGTTAAAAACACATATCTTATTCAACATGGTATACACACGAGATCAATTTAATGCTATCGGGATAAGTCAATCTGCGATATACGCGCAATTGAAAAGTTGGGATGAGGAAATAATGCAGGACGAGCATGCAGACTTAGATTGGGCAGTTAAAGTCCAGGAACAATGGGATTTGTTCAAGAACCAGCATCAAATATTAATACAAAATGAATCCCTTTGTGGAGGCGAGTATTTCGCAAAGGGAGCATTCGAAAACACGCAAGCCTTAAAAAATAAAATTATGATGGAGATCAACAAGAAGACGATAAAGAAAACATTGAACGAGACAATGCGACAACAAATGGAAGAAAATGAGATTCGAGCAGACGAATTTAGCCGAGCGACAAGAGCACTACAAATGACGATTAACCGTGCTGGACAAAACTACAAACAACATCAAAACGATTTAAATGAAATCAGAGAAGACTTCGATAGACTCACGGAGATCTTTAAGGAAATGAAAGAGCATGGCCAAGCAACGCCATCAGTTAGGAACCGCTACGAAGAGCTAAACGAAGCAAAAAGGGAAAAAATAAGATGGCTAACAGAAAATAAGCCATCAGAGCAAAGTATTAAACTAAAACCAATAGAAATACCACCATTTTTTGGAGACATTACATCATGGTCCAATTTCGCAGACATGTTTAAAGAAATGATAGACACAAACATCAATCTGGATTCCAAAGCAAAACTAATACGATTAAAAGAATTAGTAAAAGGAGAAGCAGCTCAATTGATAAGGCACCTATACATCAGCAGCGAAAACTATAAAGAAGCCTTAAATATATTGAAAAGCAGATACGAAAATAAAAGACTGTTATTTACGAACCACTGGAACCGCATTTTGGACTTGGCAAGCATGAACAGTGATTCAGATAAAAGTATACAAAACATGCTGGATACAACGCATAAAAGTTTACATGCAATAAGAGGAATGGGAATCCCAGTTAAGGATGCTGAGCCATTTATTGCCAGCATTCTTATTAGAAAATTTGATAGAGAAGGTCTGCAGCAGTATGAACATGCCTCTAGCAAGACGAAGGAGATGCAAACCCTAGAAGATGTTATACAATTCCTGGAAAGGCACCTGCAAACAATAAAGGCTGTAAAACCAAGGACATACAAGGAAAACCCAAGAGTCATGAGCACAGCATTCGACAATGCATGCGAATATATTGTAAATTCGCAGGCCACGATATACTGGACTGTAGAAGATTTGCCAAATTAGATTCAGCAGAAAGATGGGAATTTGTCCGAGCAGAACATCTATGTTTCCAATGCTTAAGCCATAAATTCTCAAGTTACAAACAGTGTCAAGAGACATGTGGAAAATGCAACGAAAAGCATCATGAATTACTACATAAAGAAACGGAAATTAAAACAACAATGACGACCAGAACAGCACAAAATACATTACTAGCAACAGCTCAAGTTGAAGTTCAGTCGATCACAGGAGAATGGATCATCTGTCGCGCACTATTAGATCAAGGATCACAGATTACAGTAATTTCTGAGGAAGCAGCGAAAACATTAGGATTACTAAGACAAAAAAAGCGAACAGAAATCTATGGGCTTGGAGAAAATTTAGTTGGAGTATCTAAAGCCGTCGTAAAATTAAGAATTCGACCAAGATTCCCAAGTGACGACATATTTGAAAACAGCGCAGTGATACTAACGAAAGTAGTTAATCCTCAACCTCAACAATCATTTCACTACAATCAAGCGGTTTGGGCGAATGAAATTCTGGCGGATCCCACGTTCAATAAGCGGAGTCGAATTGACATTCTTATTGGAGGCGACTTTTTACCGGCAATTCTAACGAAAGGGTTGAAACAAGAGGAGACGATAATAGGACAATGCACAAAACTTGGATGGATCTTATCTGGAAGAGTGACAATGCCCAAAGTCAATCAAATACAAACAAAAACGACTACTAACTACGAAAAGAACATGGAACTCTCCAAAGACATAACACAAATTGAGAAAAATGACAGATTTACAGTTAAAATACCACTTACTGAAGATAAGGAGTTGAGAGAATCACAATACGATAGTTTTATAAACTCAGAGAAAAAATTGCTAAAAGATAATAATCTTAAAAATCAGAAAACTCAATGTAGAAACGAATATGAAGATAACAATCACATAGAAGAAAAAAGACTCATAGCTAGAACAGAAAAGTGTCAACACATATATTCTGATAATGGTACAAACCTTGTAGGAGCAGAAAGGAAATTGAACTCCGAACTCAAGCAAACAATTATACAGAATAGTATAAACCCAAATCTGGATAAGGAAAAAGTAGAATGGCAGTTTATTCCGCCGGTAAGTCCCCACTATGGGGAAATCTGGGAAGCTGGAACAATTGGAGACAGCAAAGAAATAAGTAAGCTGCTTGCACAAATTGTGGCTCAAACACACATTCTAATTGGACAACCGACTTTAGCAGTAGCCGAAAACGAAGTGGATAGTAAAGTTTCATTAACAGATCGTTGGAAATTAATATCAAAAATGAAATTACACTCTTGGAATAAATGGAAAGATAAATATTAAGTAACACCACTAGATAGAAATGCAAATAATGACCAATACCCAACATGTTAATAAATAATACTGAAGAAATTGAGAATATAAAGAAATTAATAGAAAAACAAAAGAATGAAAACTTGAAGCTAAGAAACATCGATTTTCACCATGTAACCGGGCACACTTCATTGACATTAATAATTGTAGGAATAGTAGCCATAAGTAAAATGTATGTAATAAGAAAATGTAAAACAGATAAACAAAAGATTATATAGAGTTCGGATCACAACCAGCAACTACATAATTTATGGCCCCCCGCAAAATGATCATAAATGAACATATTTCTGAAGCATCCCTCGGTCTGCGCGGCCAAACGTGTGAACAACCACTTGAAAGGGTCGCCAATGCGTTGGGTTACCACACGGACCGCAGTCCCGGCGCTCAGAAACCGAGGGACAGTTACAACATAAACGAACATGCATGCCTAATAGATAGGAAGAAATAGACACATAAGTATATATGACAATGAGAAGAAAGGAGCAAGGATTACTTTAAACGATCACGTACTCGACCACATTAATACATAAGAGCTATAGTGAACTCTGTCTAGCACTTAGGCTACTTGACATAATTAGTAAATATGACTCTTTAACACAACTGTGTACACGGTCTAGCACTACAGCTAAATCGATCTGATTAGTACATAAGATATTTTAATGCTATAGTGAACCCTGTCTAGCACTATAGCTAACTCTGTCCAAATAGTACATAAGATATTCTATAAAACCCCATACAAATGAATAAACGAGGTTCAGTTCTTAAAAACCAACACGAGAGTGTATTATTTAGGGATTGGCGAGCGTGCATACACACTATCCTAACGCTGCGACTAACATCGCGACTTAGTTTAGTGAAGATCTGCATGCAAGCATTAAATTTTGTTCTCATTAGGAAATAACGGCCCCACCAGCTCCAATCTAACAGCTGATATCTCGACAGGATTTTTTTAAGGCACCAAAACGGAAAATGCTATATTTTGTCAACCCGAATTTTGCCTGACAAGTGTTATATATCAAAATTTGAGCAATGTCTCCACGCTTTAGAATAAATAATCAAAAATACAAAGTTAAGGACTAAATTTTTTGCAAATTCAAAAAAAGAAAAAAAAAGGATTAATTTTGTAATTTTTACATCATGTAATAATCTTACAGATTTAGTTTCGACTTATATTAAAGCTATTTAGATAACCTTTCGAGTGATGTAAAAAAATTTTCCATAGGGTCTATGGTTTGGCAGCAGTTTTCAATTGAATTTTCAACTACTCTAGCTTTTTCTCGCCAAACTAGCGGTTTTTTAAAAAAATTGTGGAACAAAAGTTTCTTAGATTTCTGGAAGTAACACGCTCAAGAAAATTCATTCCGATATCTCAAAGATTGGTCCAGACAAACCAAAACACAAGATTTCCATCTCAGCTCGATAACGTCATCAAAATTTTTTTCAACCGAAAAATATCTGACAGATCGGATATAATAGTATGTCATATTAAAACCACCGAAATTACCTTTCGAATGATATATAACACATTGCGATCGGTTAAGCCGATCTCTATATCCAATGTTGCGTGTATATATAGCTAGTGGCCTGCAGCCCAGCAAACTTCACTACGTGTGAGTTTTTGGGGTCTGCTTTCGTCACTAGCGCGGACTGCCATCCGCAGTGATGATTACGTTTACTATTAGCATCTGAGAGTGCTGGTAGTAAGAATCATAACAACGAAATTTTATCTATTATAGAAGAACTTAAAGAAGCAAATATAATAAAATGAGTCAGATTAACAAATTTGGTGAAAGCACTTCGCAAACAAATTGAACAAACTTTATAAAGTTACAAAAATATGTCTATAAACAACATCAAAAGTCAGAAATGGATATTATAAAGTTGTCAAAGGAAATAAAATATAAATAAAAATTATGATCGTATAAATACAACTCTTAAAACTGAGATCTATGATAATGTAAATTTTATAAAATTAACGTTTGATGAATATTTAACAGTTATTTACACTAAATATATAGAATCATTACAACAAAATATTAAAGATCTTGAAGATGTTATCTTTAAAATAATTGATTAATCAAAAATTGATGATGTGAAAAAAGTTAAAATAAATGTTCCAGTTGTTAAATTCTAAAAAAAAAACAATATAAATGTAAAACGGGTTATAGAGAATAACCTCAGTTTATTATTAATATTGGATAAAGTGTGTAATATGCTTAATAATTAGATACAACGACGACTTTTGGTTTAAAATTAAGAATCGAATCTCGCCACTGAATCCGACCGGCTGCTGCTGCGACTGTTGTACTACTGTACTCAACTCTGACTACTGTTCTCAACTCTGGCACGACTGTTCCCAACTCTTGTATGTCGATAGCTACATGTCTATCAACCTTCCACCACAGACCGATACCATCTGATATCGGTTGTTATGTCCATATCTGTCACATTCGGCCAGTCTGCATTATTCATCGGCCTCCGATGAACAGGAATCTTCGTTGTCCACTGAATACCGCCACAGCTTCATGTTATCGCAGCTTGTATTGCACAGTGGTTCCGTCAGAGGCCAAAAATCAAAAAAATCGACTAGAAAATATTTGTACTCAATTTTCACAGTTTGTCTCTAAAATGTCCAATCTTCCAATTTGCAAACCGGTTTTCGCTGGAAACTTAACGGTACTTTCTAAAAATAGAATCAAAAGTATGAACACGTGTTCATTTCACCATAGCTCTGGTGAAATATTGCAAATCAAAAGCGCACTTCAAATCGGGCTGGTAAATGGTTAAGTGTATAAATTTATATTATTTAAAATGGATTTTGAAGCTCGAGGTATTTATTTTACTTTACGATATTAATTTATACTAACTTGATATCAAATTAATAAAAACTAACTTGATATGTGAAACCCATTTGTTTGTCATTTTTTTGTGTGTCTTAAATTTGTTTACCTAAAGTTTTAGTTGTGTTCCCACACGATGCCACATTAGAATTATTTTTTTTTATTTTTATCAAAGTTTTAAGATTTTAAAATCGTTAATTTTAGGTGCGGAAAGTTGCGGATGTATTTGTAATCGTTAATATGCTAACACGACTTCTTATTTTTTCAAGGTCAACTTACTAGAAGAAACATTATAAATTTTTGTTATAATTACATATATTGATTCGTAGATGGTTGTGCTTGTTTAATTTATGATTTTTTGATTTGATATTATTTTAGTAGGTGTATAGCTTGGGGATTCGATGGGGGAAGAGTTATAAAAGTATAAGATTTAACTGAAATATACTAAGAAATAAAATAGTTGATCTTTCCTATGGCAGCTATATGATATAGTTGTGCGATTTGAACCAAATTTAGTAAGGTTTTATAAAACTGCTCCAAACACACAATCTGTGAGTTTGGTGAACATATCTTAAAAAACAAAACAAAATTCCATACTAAAGGTTGATTTTGAACCCATCGTTCCTATGGCAGCTATATGATATAGATGTACGATATGGCCAATTTTTTTATTATATATTTAGAATATTTTTCTAGAATTTTGGTGAAAATTTCATAACGATAAAACGACTAGAACTATTTATGGCCACGCCTCCATACAAGCGGAACCACAGTGTATTGGTGTTAATCGGTCCCTCGACGTCTGCAGCCCTACGCACCTCGTAGCGTCCGTTCCGCTTCACTTTCGTCACCTCATATGGACCCAGATATTCGCTAGCCAGTTTCTTACCAGCTATGAATTGTGTGCGACGAATTGCGACAAGGTCACCCTCCTTGTAACCGATATCATCCTTACGATTTTTGTCATACTGCTTCTTGTACATTTCCTGGGTGCGCTGAATCTCTTCCTTTGCGTTCATTCGAATTTTCTGTCTCTCGTCATCGAAACTGCTGCAGTATCTCGTTCTCGGCCGTTGTTCTCATCTTCACGCCAAACATGAGCTCGAACGGCGATTTCGTTGTGGCTATGTGAATTGTACTATTGATGACCCTTTGAACTTTGGGAACAAACTTATACCATTTTTCGGGATTCTCTGACGACAGCTTTGAGATAATTGCAAGTATTGTACGATTCACTCGTTCTATTTGACCATTTCCTCTTGGAACTCCGGTGGTACTCCATACATGCTCAATTCCGTGTTCCTTTACGTATTCCTCAAATCCCGACGCCGTAAACGCAGATCCTCTATCGCTTATAATTCTCTTTGGCTGACCGAAAATTTCTGCCCAATTATCCAGCTTTTTTAAAGCCTCCTCACAGCTCGTAGTCTTTGTCGGATAAATCCAAACAAACTTACTGAATCCGTCAACCATGGCGAAAATATATTTATAAGCCTTTGTGGTGGCATCCATTGGCCCAAGATGGTCAATATGCAACGTGTGCAATGGCTCTGATCCTTTTTCTATTGGATATAGAAATCCTTCTTTTTTGCCCAGCTTTTTGTTATAAACAATACACTTAATGCAATTGGCAATGACCTTCGCAACTTTGCCTTCCAAGTGTGGTATATAGTAATTTTGGCCTATTAAATGTATCGTCTTCTGTTTGGCAAAGTGTCCCATGTTATGAGCTTCAAGTATAATTTCACGCTCCATGAGACTGGGTACAACGAGCAAATCAGTACCTTCCACTGATTTAAACAGCAATCCTCCTTTGGCTTTATACTGCTCATATGGTTGGCTGCTAAGTATCTTAAAAATCGCTGTTATCATGGGATCCTTCTGCTGGGCTGCTTTAATTCTTGCTGAAAGTTCTGATGTGACCATCATAACCTGCTGAGGATATCGGCTCAAGCAATCAACATGTTTTAGACGATCGCCGTGTCTGTGCTCCATTTTGTATTCGAAGTCCTCTAAATACAGAACCCACTGTGCAACTTCACGTGGCATGACTTTCTTGGATGTTGTTTGTTTAAACGCAGCGCAATCCGTTACAATCATAATTGGTACTCCAAGTATATATTGCCGGAATTTTTTGCATGCCAGAAATACTGCTTTTGCCTCTAGTAAATAGCTGTGTTGGCGCGCCTCTGCCTCAGTGGTCTTCTTGCTCCAAAAGAAGATTGGATGTAGACTGCCTTCATGCCACTGCAATAGCACCGCAGCAAAACCATCCTTAGATGCGTCCGTATGGATTTCTGTTTTTGCACCTCTCTCATAAATTCGTAGGACCGGAGCATTGACAAGTGCCTCCTTCAACTGCTGAATTGCTCGAATCTCTTCATGGTTTATTTCAAAAGGCACGTTCTTGCGCAGGAGACTGGTTAACGGCTTTGCAATCAGGGAATATCCTTTTATAAACTTGCGAAAGAATCCTGTCAATCCTAGGAATGCTTGCACACCTTTAATGTTTCTCGGCGTAGGAAACTTTCTGACAGCTTTTGTTTTCTCAGAACCAGGTACTATCATTCTATCCTCCACAGTATGACCCAAAAAATGAATTTTCGTCTGAAGAAAGTGACATTTCTTCCACTTTATGTTCAGGCCATACTCAGCTGCTTTGTCAAACACCAGTTTCAGCTTTCGTAAAGATTCCTCTGCCTCCATAAACTATAAGATCATCCATGTACAGATCCAAAATGCCTTCATTTATTAAGTTTTGGAACACATAACTGACGAACCGCATAAAACTCGCTGGGGAGTTACACAATCCAAAGGGTGCTCTGTTAAACTCAAAGAGTCCCTGCTTCGTGATGAATGCCGTAAACTTTCTGCTGCTTTCTTCAACTGGGATGTGGAAGAAACCATTTTCCAGATCCATAACAGTAAAAAATTTTGCGTTTTGCAGCTTTTCCAAAACTTCGTCGATCACTGGTACTGGGAAACAATCCTTCAGAACCATCCTGTTCAGCTGGCGATAATCGACGCAGACTCGATTGGCACCGTCCTTCTTCTTTACTATGACCATACGACTCGCAAAGTTTGACGAGGAATGCCGAATTATGCCTGCATCTAGCCATTCCTTTAATTGCTGCTTGACTGCTTCCTCCTCACTGAAAGCGATGCGACTTGGTGCCTGTCGAAAAGGCATGATATTGCCATCAGGAACAATTTTCAGCTGTATTGGACATTCTGCAGTCTGCTTTCCTGCTTTGAATTCACTTATCATGGGTTGAACAGCAGATTTGAACTGAAGAGGGATTTCAGGATCAGTATTTGACTCCACTATATTATAAATACTTATCTGATTATCCTCTTGAGTTTTCTCCCCGGCAGGGGAAGAAAACTCATATCCAGCCGCCGACATCTTCACACTGAACCTAGCGACGAAATCGTAGCCCAGAAGAGCGTCGCATCCAATGGCATTGTCAGCTACGACCAAGAACCTGTGAGTTACCTCCATCTTGTCGACATCTACGCTTGCTTGAAATTGACCATCTGGACGAACAACGTTGGTGCCTAAGCCTCTGAGTGCAGCGACGTTATGACCCAATTCGACGTCATTCATTTTGTTAAATAACGACCTTTTAACAATCGAGATATCGGCTCCAGTGTCGACAAGTGCGTTCACTACTACCTGGTTGATCTTTATGCTTTTAAGACGTTTTTCCTCGTAAGCTACATTTACACTTGTGGATGATGTGCACTGCGCTGCCATATGTCCACTTTTGTTGCATTTAAAACATTTTTGCTCAGCCTTGCAGTCCTTGCGCAAGTGATCGACAGCGCCACAATTGAAGCAATGCTGTTTTCTGTCAAATCTTCCACTTGCACCTTTGTCGCTACTTTTGCTCGGCTGACACTGCTTCTTCTCCGTGCTGCCCTTCTCATTCGTGTCCACTACCTTCTCGTAAACGTCATATTTGTCGCGTAGTTCCTTGAATGATGTGCAGCTGTACAAGCTATATTTGAAATAAGTTTTGAGATTCAATCCATTGTCGACGTAGCGAATCACTGATTCAGTGTCCATGTCCCCACGTGCTGCTATACGCTTCATCTGAAGCACGTACTCGTGAAAACTCTCCTCCCTCTTCTTTGAACGAGTACTCAATTGTTTGTGAAGCTCGGCTCCGCCACATTTATCCCGATGGAACTCCTCTATCAGCTCTTCGCGCAAAGTTGTGTATTCGTATACTGCCGTCGATTCCAAAAACAATGCAGCTGTCTTCGTCATTTTGGCGCGAGCCTGAACATACTTCTGCCTTTCATTCAAACCATAAGCGTCAGCATTCAATTCAAAGTTTCTGAACCACTTCTCGACTTGCATATTTTCACCATCGTACTCAGGAATAATTTTGGAAAAATTTTCCACGACTAATTTTCCTTCGTCCTTGGACATTCCTTCTTGCTGAACTTTTAACGTTAGCAGCTGAATGAGTTGTTGCACCGTTGGGTTGCTATTCGCTTCTTCATCGTGATCCTCTGCTCCGTGATCTTCTTGATTCGGTTTGGTATGTGCCATGTCTTGCAAACCTTGCGACAATTTTATTGAGTTCTCTCTCTTCAAACTTTTCTCCTTCGTATCTGGCAATGCTGCCTGCTCTTCAGAAACTTCTGGTGTTTCGAACACCGGTTGTCTCACTCTCTCTCTGCGTGTCTGCTGCGTACGACTTTCGGCTGGCGTCTTATTCTTCTTTAATTTCATCAGGCATCAATTTTTCGTAAACTGCGCACTTGAATTTTTTTTTTTCTTTTTTAGCAAAATTGTCTTTGTTTAACCCGGTTGAGCCCCCAAATGTAAAACGGGTTAAAGATAATAACCTCAGTTTATTATTAATATTGGATAAAGTGTGTAATATGCTTAATAATTAGATACAACGACGACTTTTGGTTTAAAATTAAGAATCGAATCTCGCCACTGAATTCTGACGACGATCCGACCGGCTGCTGCTGCGACTGTTGTACTACTGTACTCAACTCTGACTACTGTTCTCAACTCTGGCACGACTGTTCCCAGCTCTTGTATGTCGATAGCTACATGTCTATCAACCTTCCACCACAGACCGATACCATCTGATATCGGTTGTTATGTCCATATCTGTCACATAAATATACATAACATTAGTAAAATAAATAAGAATGAGTATAGACATAAATGAGGATAAAAGACAAATCGTTGATGAGTTACATAAACAAGGACGAAAAAATTTTATAGACGTCGTGTTATAATCAAAGGTATTGATGAGTTATGGCAAGCTGATTTAGTTGAAATGATAAATTATGAACCGTTATCGACACGTTTTCAAAAGAAGCATGGGTTGTAGCTATTAAAAACAAAACGGGGGACAGCGTTACGAAAAGCATGAAAAGCATTTTCAATGACTCACAACGAAAACCAAAAAACTTACAAACAGATGTTGGTAAAGAATTTTATAATAGATCATTTCAAAATCATTTCTTATGAAATTAAATAATATTAATCATTATTCGACATGTAGCATTTTAAAAGCAAGTATAATCGAAAGATTTAACAGAACATTGAAAAGTATGAAGGCACTTATAAATGGTTAAATATTTACAAGGAACTAATTGATAAATATAATAATACATTTCATAGAACAATAAAGATGGCTCCAAACGATGTAAATTTAACAAATGAAAAATTGCTTCTTGATACTGTTTACAATCATTTTAAAATTACACATAAACCAAAATTCAAAAAAGATGATTATGTACGTATAAGTAAATATAAACATGTATTTGAAAAAGGTTATACACCAAACTGGACAACTGAGATATTTAAAATCAAAAAAGTACAAAATACCAATCCTATTACATATATATTAAAAGATTATCAAGGACATAATATTAATGGAGGATTTTATGAATATAAATTATTGAAAACTAAATTTCCTAATACATATCTAGTAGAAAAGGTTATTAGACGACGAAATGGTATGGCATTTGTTAAATGGTTAGGATTCTCATCAGAACACAATTCATGGATTAACCTATAAGGATAAGGAAAAAAGAAAAAACAATTCCGGTTGGTTCATATGAAATCAATGATATTAGTGACTTGTTAAATGAGTGAATATGATAAATTAAGTAAAGAAAATGATAGTAATAAACCGATTATAACTTTTATATACTTCCGAACTATAACACTCTGCAAACAAAAATTTTTTCTTTAAATGATCCAATATATTTTAATAAAAATCAAACAATTGGATCATTATTAGGACTCACATCAAAAATATTGAAACCTAATAAAAAACATACTTCAGATAAGACAATCGATATTACAAAAATCAATAACATATGTGTGCAATGTAATATTATAAATGGATCATACATAAATAATGAAACAGCACACACATTACATCAGCTTGCATTTGTCGTTAGTCCGGGCTATAAAATAGCTGAGACACCGCAAAATGTTATATATCTACCAGTGAACGC
Source organism: Drosophila histrio (assembly GCA_958299025.2). NCBI lineage: Eukaryota > Metazoa > Arthropoda > Insecta > Diptera > Drosophilidae > Drosophila > Drosophila histrio. The sequence goes on from OY282582.1 coordinate 95,032, forward strand.
ATCACAAATACATTCAATAACTTTAAAAATCGTTGATCAAAACGGAAATCTAATTAATTTTCGTGGTGAAAGAATTACGATAAGATTACATTTAAAAACGATAAAAGAATGATTATATACAATAATAAACCATTATCATTCAATCCATCTTCACTTACGTTGTTAACGTCAAACAGATCGGAAGGAGTTCGTTAGATAATAACAAACAAAAAGAACCAAAAAAATCTAACAAGAAATCAAAAGAACAACAAAAAGGACGAAAAAAATCTAATCAGAAATCAAAACAACAACAACAAAATCCACTAACCAATTGTAATAAGCAATTTTTATTAGATTTGGGTTTTAAATTAAAATGACTCATATAATTAATGTATTAGAAAAACCTACTATTGATAATTCAATAATAAAAAAAGACTTTCATAGTTATACATCTTATTTACGATCGTTTGAAAATAATGATGAAATTCGGATTGCAATACAAAATCAAGATTTATATGTCTTACCAATCAAACGTTTTTTACACATTCAAGGGCATATCACAAATATTAATGATTCAGTAACAAACAAAGTAGTTTTATTGAATAATTGTGTGGCATAACTATTTAATGAAATAAGATACGAATTAAACGGTATTGAAATTGATCGAGCTCGACATTTAGGTGTAAGATCTGATATAAAAATTTTTTTAATAACATTGATTTATTTAACAGGTTTTTTATTTGTTTTTTACTATTAGTAGTTGGAGAATTAATTAATTTGTTGTGATTTAGTCTTTCGATTTCCTTGAAATAAATTCTTTTTATTATCATCAAGTTTAATTCGTTTTCTTTGATTATTTTGTTGTGATTTAGTCTTTCGTTTTCCTTGAATTATTTTCTTATTATTGTGTTTTCTTTGTTCTTCCTCCCTAGCCAACAACAATAATTTAAGCTCATCATTATCATTATTATTACCTAATGAACTTTTCTTCATAGTATTATAATATCTAGAACCATTGATTTTCAAACTTTTTTCTAATATTGGATTGTAAATATCATTATTTTTTATAGTTAATAATAAATCTGATGTTGAAATCACATTACGTTTACGATCTGTAAAGACAGGAACTAAATCCAATTGATTTTTTATATTTTCATCATGCTTGTTATTCATTTTCCTTGTTTTTACATTTTCATCTGTATCGCTTAATCTATCTTTTCGTTTTAAATTTTGTTCCTTCGGTTGTAGTGATTTACTATTATCTATGTTTGATAATAATTCAGGATATTTTTCCATTTGTTGAAATAAAAATGTGTCATAATCATTATAAATCATATCAGAATAGTCTGTATCTGTATGTTGTTGTTGTTGTGGTAAACTATTAAAATCAATTTCATCATCATCATAATCATCACCATCATCAGGATCAGCATCGTCACTATCACCGTCACTTTTCGCTTTCGTCGCCAGAATAGAAAAAGTGAGAAACAAAGCATTGCCATTGCGGTGTTGCCATGTTTCATAAAGTACACGCATACAAGCAAACGTGAGCATGTACATACTTGGACACACACACAGAATCGAAATGAGAGAGCGAGCATCATAGACGTGCTCACCGTTCTGGTGTCTGTCCAAGACTGAAATCGTTTGCTGCGCTGAGCAGTGCGCTCTCGTTCGTTTGAGTGTCGATCGTTCGCTCTGGGGTTCTACGAATTCGGCTACTCACGAACGGGGCGCTATTACTTCGGGGTTCTATGCTTGCAGCAAATTTTGCGCTCACGAAAATCGCTGTTTGACGCCTCTATGTATTGTATGCTTAGTGATATTATCTTGCTGGTATGGTGACACATTCTTTATATTATAATATCTATTACCATTGATTTTATTAACATTTTTTCTAAACGTATTTGAACTATCATTCGGTTTATTTATGCTAACCTTTCTTCGCTTTACCCCTAGTATTTTAGAATTATTAAATTTTTATTTGGTTTCATATTTTCAGCGATTGTATTTAAAGGATTTGTAATTGGTCTGAATGTATTTTCTAACATATTAATTCTATCAATTTGACTAGACTTTAGACTTTTTAGTTTTTCACTTAAAACTAATCTGGTTTGAACTAGATCGTTTAACACATTATTATTTTTGTTGTTTGATTTTTTAGACCCTTTACTTTAAAAAAGTAAAAAGGGTCTATTAAGTTTGTCAAAAAAAAAATGTGCGTAACAGGTCGAAGGTAGTCCGGCAGACCCCATAAAGTATATATATTCTTGATCAGCATCCCCAGCCGAGACGATATAGCCATGTCCGTCTGTCCGTCTGTCCTGCTGTATGAACACCTAGATCTCAGAGACTATAAGAGCTAGAGTCACCAAATTTGGTGACAATACTCCTGTGACCCCCGAAATCCGCCCCCAAAAATCGAATTCAAAATTTTTAAAATCCCATAAAACGAAAAATATTAAAGCTAGAGTCCTGAATTTTGGCACACAGGACGAGTATCAGAGTCTTAACGTATCCTGAAAATTTCATCGCGATCAGATAAAATTCTCGGAAGTTATTCAAAAAAAACTTAAAATCCCATATAATGGTCAATTTTAAAACTGGAGCCTTCTCGTAAACGTCATATTTGTCGCGTAGTTCCTTGAATGATGTGCAGCTGTACAAGCTGTATTTGAAATAAGTTTTGAGATTCAATCCATTGTCGACGTAGCGAATCACTGATTCAGTGTCCATGTCCCCACGTGCTGCTATACGCTTCATCTGAAGCACGTACTCGTGAAAACTCTCCTCCCTCTTCTTTGAACGAGTACTCAATTGTTTGTGAAGCTCGGCTCCGCAACATTTATCCCGATGGAACTCCTCTATCAGCTCTTCGCGCAAAGTTGTGTATTCGTATACTGCCGTCGATTCCAAAAACAATGCAGCTGTCTTCGTCATTTTGGCGCGAGCCTGAACATACTTCTGCCTTTCATTCAAACCATAAGCGTCAGCATTCAATTCAAAGTTTCTGAACCACTTCTCGACTTGCATATTTTCACCATCGTACTCAGGAATAATTTTGGAAAAATTTTCCACGACTAATTTTCCTTCGTCCTTGGACATTCCTTCTTGCTGAACTTTTAACGTTAGCAGCTGAATGAGTTGTTGCACCGTTGGGTTGCTATTCGCTTCTTCATCGTGATCCTCTGCTCCGTGATCTTCTTGATTCGGTTTGGTATGTGCCATGTCTTGCAAACCTTGCGACAATTTTATTGAGTTCTCTCTCTTCAAACTTTTCTCCTTCGTATCTGGCAATGCTGCCTGCTCTTCAGAAACTTCTGGTGTTTCGAACACCGGTTGTCTCACTCTCTCTCTGCGTGTCTGCTGCGTACGACTTTCGGCTGGCGTCTTATTCTTCTTTAATTTCATCAGGCATCAATTTTTCGTAAACTGCGCACTTGAATTTTTTTTTTTCTTTTTTAGCAAAATTGTCTTTGTTTAACCCGGTTGAGCCCCCAAATGTAAAACGGGTTAAAGATAATAACCTCAGTTTATTATTAATATTGGATAAAGTGTGTAATATACTTAATAATTAGATACAACGACGACTTTTGGTTTAAAATTAAGAATCGAATCTCGCCACTGAATTCTGACGACGATCCGACCGGCTGCTGCTGCGACTGTTGTACTACTGTACTCAACTCTGACTACTGTTCTCAACTCTGGCACGACTGTTCCCAGCTCTTGTATGTCGATAGCTACATGTCTATCAACCTTCCACCACAGACCGATACCATCTGATATCGGTTGTTATGTCCATATCTGTCACATAAATATACATAACATTAGTAAAATAAATAAGAATGAGTATAGACATAAATGAGGATAAAAGACAAATCGTTGATGAGTTACATAAACAAGGACGAAAAAATTTTATAGACGTCGTGTTATAATCAAAGGTATTGATGAGTTATGGCAAGCTGATTTAGTTGAAATGATAAATTATGAACCGTTATCGACACGTTTTCAAAAGAAGCATGGGTTGTAGCTATTAAAAACAAAACGGGGGACAGCGTTACGAAAAGCATGAAAAGCATTTTCAATGACTCACAACGAAAACCAAAAAACTTACAAACAGATGTTGGTAAAGAATTTTATAATAGATCATTTCAAAATCATTTCTTATGAAATTAAATAATATTAATCATTATTCGACATGTAGCATTTTAAAAGCAAGTATAATCGAAAGATTTAACAGAACATTGAAAAGTATGAAGGCACTTATAAATGGTTAAATATTTACAAGGAACTAATTGATAAATATAATAATACATTTCATAGAACAATAAAGATGGCTCCAAACGATGTAAATTTAACAAATGAAAAATTGCTTCTTGATACTGTTTACAATCATTTTAAAATTACACATAAACCAAAATTCAAAAAAGATGATTATGTACGTATAAGTAAATATAAACATGTATTTGAAAAAGGTTATACACCAAAGTGGACAACTGAGATATTTAAAATCAAAAAAGTACAAAATACCAATCCTATTACATATATATTAAAAGATTATCAAGGACATAATATTAATGGAGGATTTTATGAATATAAATTATTGAAAACTAAATTTCCTAATACATATCTAGTAGAAAAGGTTATTAGACGACGAAATGGTATGGCATTTGTTAAATGGTTAGGATTCTCATCAGAACACAATTCATGGATTAACCTATAAGGATAAGGAAAAAAGAAAAAACAATTCCGGTTGGTTCATATGAAATCAATGATATTAGTGACTTGTTAAATGAGTGAATATGATAAATTAAGTAAAGAAAATGATAGTAATAAACCGATTATAACTTTTATATACTTCCGAACTATAACACTCTGCAAACAAAAATTTTTTCTTTAAATGATCCAATATATTTTAATAAAAATCAAACAATTGGATCATTATTAGGACTCACATCAAAAATATTGAAACCTAATAAAAAACATACTTCAGATAAGACAATCGATATTACAAAAATCAATAACATATGTGTGCAATGTAATATTATAAATGGATCATACATAAATAATGAAACAGCACACACATTACATCAGCTTGCATTTGTCGTTAGTCCGGGCTATAAAATAGCTGAGACACCGCAAAATGTTATATATCTACCAGTGAACGCATCACAAATACATTCAATAACTTTAAAAATCGTTGATCAAAACGGAAATCTAATTAATTTTCGTGGTGAAAGAATTACGATAAGATTACATTTAAAAACGATAAAAGAATGATTATATACAATAATAAACCATTATCATTCAATCCATCTTCACTTACGTTGTTAACGTCAAACAGATCGGAAGGAGTTCGTTAGATAATAACAAACAAAAAGAACAAAAAAAATCTAACAAGAAATCAAAAGAACAACAAAAAGGACGAAAAAATCTAATCAGAAATCAAAACAACAACAACAAAATCCACTAACCAATTGTAATAAGCAATTTTTATTAGATTTGGGTTTTAAATTAAAATGACTCATATAATTAATGTATTAGAAAAACCTACTATTGATAATTCAATAATAAAAAAAGACTTTCATAGTTATACATCTTATTTACGATCGTTTGAAAATAATGATGAAATTCGGATTGCAATACAAAATCAAGATTTATATGTCTTACCAATCAAACGTTTTTTACACATTCAAGGGCATATCACAAATATTAATGATTCAGTAACAAACAAAGTAGTTTTATTGAATAATTGTGTGGCATAACTATTTAATGAAATAAGATACGAATTAAACGGTATTGAAATTGATCGAGCTCGACATTTAGGTGTAAGATCTGATATAAAAATTTTTTTAATAACATTGATTTATTTAACAGGTTTTTTATTTGTTTTTTACTAGTAGTAGTTGGAGAATTAATTAATTTGTTGTGATTTAGTCTTTCGATTTCCTTGAAATAAATTCTTTTTATTATCATCAAGTTTAATTCGTTTTCTTTGATTATTTTGTTGTGATTTAGTCTTTCGTTTTCCTTGAATTATTTTCTTATTATTGTGTTTTCTTTGTTCTTCCTCCCTAGCCAACAACAATAATTTAAGCTCATCATTATCATTATTATTACCTAATGAACTTTTCTTCATAGTATTATAATATCTAGAACCATTGATTTTCAAACTTTTTTCTAATATTGGATTGTAAATATCATTATTTTTTATAGTTAATAATAAATCTGATGTTGAAATCACATTACGTTTACGATCTGTAAAGACAGGAACTAAATCCAATTGATTTTTTATATTTTCATCATGCTTGTTATTCATTTTCCTTGTTTTTACATTTTCATCTGTATCGCTTAATCTATCTTTTCGTTTTAAATTTTGTTCCTTCGGTTGTAGTGATTTACTATTATCTATGTTTGATAATAATTCAGGATATTTTTCCATTTGTTGAAATAAAAATGTGTCATAATCATTATAAATCATATCAGAATAGTCTGTATCTGTATGTTGTTGTTGTTGTGGTAAACTATTAAAATCAATTTCATCATCATCATAATCATCACCATCATCAGGATCAGCATCGTCACTATCACCGTCACTTTTCGCTTTCGTCGCCAGAATAGAAAAAGTGAGAAACAAAGCATTGCCATTGCGGTGTTGCCATGTTTCATAAAGTACACGCATACAAGCAAACGTGAGCATGTACATACTTGGACACACACACAGAATCGAAATGAGAGAGCGAGCGTCATAGACGTGCTCACCGTTCTGGTGTCTGTCCAAGACTGAAATCGTTTGCTGCGCTGAGCAGTGCGCTCTCGTTCGTTTGAGTGTCGATCGTTCGCTCTGGGGTTCTACGACTTCGGCTACTCACGAACGGGGCGCTATTACTTCGGGGTTCTATGCTTGCAGCAAATTTTGCGCTCACGAAAATCGCTGTTTGACGCCTCTATGTATTGTATGCTTAGTGATATTATCTTGCTGGTATGGTGACACATTCTTTATATTATAATATCTATTACCATTGATTTTATTAACATTTTTTCTAAACGTATTTGAACTATCATTCGGTTTATTTATGCTAACCTTTCTTCGCTTTACCCCTAGTATTTTAGAATTATTAAATTTTTATTTTGTTTCATATTTTCAGCGATTGTATTTAAAGGATTTGTAATTGGTCTGAATGTATTTTCTAACATATTAATTCTATCAATTTGACTAGACTTTAGACTTTTTAGTTTTTCATTTAAAACTAATCTGGTTTGAACCAGATCGTTTAACACATTATTATTTTTGTTGTTTGATTTTTTAGACCCTTTACTTTAAAAAAGTAAAAAGGGTCTATTAAGTTTGTCAAAAAAAAAATGTGCGTAACAGGTCGAAGGTAGTCCGGCAGACCCCATAAAGTATATATATTCTTGATCAGCATCCCCAGCCGAGACGATATAGCCATGTCCGTCTGTCCGTCTGTCCTGCTGTATGAACACCTAGATCTCAGAGACTATAAGAGCTAGAGTCACCAAATTTGGTGACAATACTCCTGTGACCCCCGAAATCCGCCCCCAAAAATCGAATTCAAAATTTTTAAAATCCCATAAAACGAGTCTTAACGTATCCTGAAAATTTCATCGCGATCAGATAAAATTCTCGGAAGTTATTCAAAAAAAACGTAAAATCCCATATAATGGTCAATTTTAAAACTGGAGCCTTGAATTTTTGCACACAGGATAAGCATCGGGGTACCAATGTATCCTGAAAATTTCATCGGGATCGGATGATAAACTCGGAAGTTATTCAAAACTTAATATTACTCAGTGTCGGGCCAAAGGAAGAAGAAGAGCATATTGACATTACAACGCGCTATGGGGTACTATTAGTGTCACTCCTATTTCCATTTTGAAGAATAAGTAAAGGGTCTCCTATAGTCGACTTCGACTGTAGCCTTTTCGACTGGTTTTTATTGTTTTATTTTATTTTTTCTTATTCTTTTCAAATTCAATTTTAAACTAGTTTAAATATTAAAATATTATGGTTTATATTCAACTCTATTAAGAAGTTGAGATCAGAAGCTGATCAGAAGCTGATCAGAAGCTGATCAGAAGCTGATCAGAAGCTGATCAGAAGCTGATCAGAAGCTGATCAAAAGCTGATCAGAAGCTGATCAGAAGCTGATCAAAAGCTGATCAGAAGCTGATCAGAAGCTGATCAAAAGCTGATCAGAAGCTGAACAATAGTTTTTATGATAATCATAAATGTATAAAATTATCAAAACCCTTTCTATATCGTCCATTGTCTATAGCATTATCTTTATATTTTGGAGTTTAAGTTCATTTAGGTTTTCGATTAAACTTATCATAACATTTGTCTTCCCACAATTAGATGGTCCTACAATTAGAGCACGTATTGAATTGGGTAACAACGAGCTATGTACAATTTTTTCACTCCTATCCCGTTCACCACAAATGTGATCAACATTTCGTATTTTGATTTGTTTATGTTGTCTTATTAATTGCATTTGATAAACTAATAATAAAACTATAAATATTTATGTATATATTTTTTTAATTTAATATGTGTTTTGCTTTCGAAACAGATCAGTCAATAAATAATAATGCCTATAAATTATAAACGAAAGTTCAATTTAAGTCAGTGTAAAACTGGTAGCGGATTCGTTAACAACTTAATTAACAAATTACCCGTTGAACTGGTAGCGGATTCGTTAACAACTGAATTAACAAATTACCCGTTGAACTACATTTGCCTGGCTATCAATTTTGCGGACCAGGCACAAAACTTGTTGAGCGTTTGAAACGTAGTGATAATGGTATTAATCCATTAGATGCAGCATGTAGAGAACACGATATTACATATTCACAATTCAAAAGACTTGGAAAATCGTCATCGTGCTGACGATATATTAGCTGAAAAAGCCTGGGAGCGTGTTAAAGCAAAAAATAGTGGCTTAAAAGAACGTTCTGCCGTTTGTGACAAACGCTATGAAAACAAAAGTTAAATTCGGACTAGGTATGAAGAACGTGAACAACAACAACAACAAAAAATCTCGTCAACGACGAAACCAGTTAGCAGAAGACGTCGACAACCAGCAGTCTGTAATAGAAAAGCATTCACAAACATTGTAAAGTAAACAACTCGAATTTTAAAACGAAAAAATCCATTGAATATGAGAGGAGCAAATCAGCAATCGCAAAAATCTATCCCAGCAAGTTTTCGACGACAAAAGATGAAGATGAACGTTACATCAATCATTCCGAGAGTGATACCAATACCGAAAATTGGTGGATTCTTAACTTTAGTACCAATTATGGCAGCAATTTCAGCACTTGGTGGACTTGCAAGTGGTGGAGCAGCTATTGCTAAAGCTATAAATAATATTAAAAATGGAAAAGAACAATTGTCTGAAGCAACCCGACATAATCGATATATGGAATCAATTGCTTTGGGGAAGGGACTTTTCTTGAAGCCATATAAGCAAGGCTATGGACTATTTTATAAGCCATATCCAAAAAACTATTAGATATGCTACCCAAGCGACCACTTACCGATATTGATTTAATGGGTTTTGGTAAAGATTTTAAACACTTTCGCGGTGTTTTTATGTGTGATCGTTTGCCAAATAAACCATGCACATTGGGATGAAATGCCTTTATTTTGGCCACAACTAAAAAGTTCGTGTTAATATATCAATAATGTTACAATTATTTCAAGCTAAGAAAAGTCCCTAGACATCGAAAATATTTTATTGGTATTTTATTGTGCAGCCCTTGTCTTCCACCAGCCGTTGAAAGTCAGCTGTTCTTGCCACGTGGTGCGTGCAAGCTTGCTGATTAGACAAGTTTCTTAATTTTGGCGTTCTCGTATTTTCAAACAGTTTGACCAATTAAAATACCTTAAACTGGAAAATGTTTCGCATGGTATGTAGAAAATATTTGTATAAGTGTTTAATTATATGTGCTTTTGTGTTGTCATGTTTTTAATGTAATACGTAAACAGTAGTTTTGTTGATTCTAACCTTAAAATATTTGTGTTTCGTGGAGCATATCTAAGCAAGATACAACAAGATTCAAATAACAACTTATGTGGTAGTGTGTGTTATTATGTGTATATTCAAATAGCATTTAAATAATTTGCGGGAATTTGCGGGTGGGGTTAAATATTTCAATAGATGCGAGCAAGGTTGCTATTCGTCGAGGTGACTTACTAGAAGTTTGGCTGGATACAAATCGCAATGTCAACGCTACTTTTGACTGGGTTTGCGTCGAAGTAATTCCAAATGATTTTCCGGAAAACGATTTGGAGGTGATTAAAAACAAAATAAAAACTTTATTGTTCAAATTAAGAGACTGCTGAACAAAGCACACAGAAATATTCGTCGCTTCAAAGAAAATAATGCTAGCTGGCTTGCATCGGAGCTAATATTTTATTCAAAAGATGATTGTAATCGTAATCTTGGTGGACGACCTCGGGTCTCTTATGACGAAGGAAGCTTACGGCATAAAAGAAGATTTGCTTCCGAACTTGCAAAGGAAAATTCAACACTTCTACTTATTGAAGCAGCTGCTATGTCTGCTAAGAAGGCAAAAAAAAAAGATATTTCTCACATTTTAAATACGACAATAAATAGTCCTGACAGTTCAAAATTAAGGCAACAATTTTCATTGAAAGAGCCTATACCATTATCACCTGATGAGGCCTTAGCATTTATTATAGAAAACTCGTTTTCCAAGCAGCAATATATTAACATACTCTTAAAGAGTATCGAAAAAAACTGCAATATATATCCAAGCTACGAAAAGGTGAGAGAAGCTAAAGAAAAGTTTCGGCCTATAGATATAAGCGTATCAGATACTGTTGCCTAAGTGCCAATGCAGAACTTACTGAACCATACTGCATCTCGGATCATTTTATATCAAAAGCCAGTTTTCAAACAATTTCTTGATATAAATAAAGTAAAGCTTATAGTAAGCTATGGTTTTGACGGTTCAACCGGACAGAGCGTTTATAAGCAAAGGATTAATGAACCCGAACCCATTTGCCTGGACCAATCTTTGTTTGTCACTACAATAATTCCCCTTCAAATGGTGGATCAAAATGGGAGAATTATTTGGAGAAACAGATATCCACAATCCGTTAAATATTGCAGGCCGCTAAAAATTGAGTTTGCTAAAGAAAGCCGGGATCACATTTTGAATTCCAAATTTCTTTTGGATTCGCAAATAAAAGACTTAAAGCCATTTGTGTATGAGGCGGAACAATTGAGAGTGGAAGTTCGATTCGATGTACACATGACGCTCATCGATGGAAAGGTGTTGAATAGATTAACGGGCACTAATTCAACACAATCCTGTCCAATTTGTGGTGCCAGTCCAAAGGATTTTTTAAAAGAAACAGAGGTTAACAGTCAAAAGTTCGAGCCTAAACCCAATTCTTATCAGTACGGAGTTAGTCCTCTCCACGCATGGATTAGGTTTTTGGAATTCGTTCTCAACATCTCATATCGTGTTAGTATTCAAAAAAACTTTGGTCTGAAATGGGGTTACATATTAACAAACCAAGTCAGAAGGGTTCTGGAAATTCCAACGATGGCAATATGGCACGAAGAGCACATTCTGGCGGTAAATTATTTGCCTCAATATTAGAACTGGATGAAGAGCTTTTAAACAAACTACATATCATTTTAATAGTTTTATCATGCGAATATGACGTTTGTTTAAATAAGTTTAAGAAATTTTGTGAAGAAACGCTTCGATTGCATTTAATTAAATATCCGTGGTATCCAATGACCGCTACGGTCATGTTTTAGTTCATGGTCCACAAATAATTGAATCATCTGTACTTCCTGTTGGTTGCTTAGGCGAAAACGCATCTGAGGCTCGCAACAAATATTACAAGCGCGATAGGATTTTGCATACCAGGAAAAATAGCCGAGTGAACAATTTAACCGACGTATTTCACCGAGCTTTGGATTCTTCTGATCCTTACTTATCAAGCATCGCTCCAAAAAAGAGTTCAAAATCACACTCATTGCCAAGTGAAGTTATTGCACTTTTAGTTTCTCCAAAATCGGAAGATGCAGCCCAAGTATATAGTGTTGAAGACGAGCTTACAAGTATACCATATTTTGATTTTGATTTAGAAGAAGAACGTTTATATTAATACAAGTTTATGTACTTATTTTTAAGTTTTCGTTAATTAAGCTATGTTATAATATGCAAAAATATTAAAATATAAAAATTTTCTAACAATTGTGGATAAAAAAAAATGAAGAAAAAATATAACAACATTAATATGAATTTTATATATACTGCAGTTCTATTATGTGGGCGGCAAGGAAAGCAAGGTTGCAGTGTAAAAAAAAAAAATTCGAAATTCACAAATAATGTAAGCAGCAAATTCTCCAAGTTTCCACTTTCTATCTTTAAAATAATGGTTGTGGCCAAAATAAAGGTATTTCATCCCAATGTGCATTGAAGGGATTAAATTGTGAGACGAACTTTCGTCGCTCATTACTGTGGCCTCGGTACTATTTAACTCGATAATTTTGTTTCTGGATAAGGCGTCTGCCACTACATTGGAGGTTCCTGGTTTGTATTTAAGTTGGTAATTAAATTCTTCTATAAAACTTTTCCAGCGTTTTAATTTGGCATTATGGTTTTTGTTACTTAGTGCGAATGTAAGTGGTTGGTGATCCGTAAAAATTACGACCTTGGCTCTACCGTATAGGTATGCTCGAAGGCTCTGCAAAGCCCAAACAATTGCGAGTATTTCTTTCTCGTTTGTCGCGTAGTTTTCTTCTGTTTTTGACAGAGTGCGAGATATGAAAGTAATAGGTTTACCCTCTTGTTCGAGAACGGCTCCGATCGCAAAATTAGAAGCGTCTGTTGTTAAATGAAACTCTTTACTAAAGTTTGGGTATTTTAGAATAACGTCTGCAGAGCTGAGCGTTTGTTTGATTTTGTCGAAAGCCTCTATTGCTTGTCTATTCATGTTTATTGTGATTTTGTCTGATATTTTGGTTGAAATTCGACCACCTTCGCCTTTTAGAAGAGTGGTGAGTGGTTTTGCCAATTTTGCGTAGTCTCTTATGAACCTACGATAGTAGCCTGAGAGGCCCAGAAATGATCTCAATTATTTGAGTGATTTGGGAATGGGAAACTTTGAGATTGCTTGGACTTTCTGTGGATTGGTTTTTACACCCTGATCTGAGATAGTGAAGCCTAAAAAGTTGACTTCTTTTTTGAAAAATTCGCACTTGTCTATCTGTACTTTCATATTTGCGTCTTTTAGAGTCGTGAAGACTTGTTTTAGGTGATTAGCATGTTCGTTTTCTGTTTTGCTAAAAACGATAATGTCATCGATGTAGACATAGCAAATTTTTCCAACATGTTCCCTTAGAATGTCATCCAGGGCTCTTTGGAAAATCGAGGGAGAATTTTTGAGACCAAATGGTAGTCTAGTGAATTCGTATTTCCCACCGTTGACTGCAAATGCCGTCTTTTCTATGTCTTTCTCCTTTAAAGGGATTTGGTGAAAACCGCTTTTTAGGTCGAGGACCGTGAAAAATTTGTTGTCCCCTAGCTGGGCTATGATTTCTCCTATTTCGGGCATAGGGTAACGATCTGATATAGTTACTAAATTGAGCTTTCTGTAGTCAATAACTAGTCTATATTTCTTTTGCCCTGATGCATCGGTTTTCTTGGGTACTACCCATACTGGCGCATTATATGGCGATCTAGAGGGTCGTATTATTCCATCGTCTAACATTTCTGCGATTTGGTTCTCTAATTCTTGTTTGAGTGCGGTCGGATACGGATAAGGTTTAGTGTAGACTGGTGTATCCGAGGAGGTTCGGATCTCGCCCACTACGTTTGTAGCGTATGTCAATTTTTGCTCTGGGTCTGCGAAGAGATTTCTAAATTTATTCGTTAGAGTATCTATTGCTTTCTTTTGACTATCGGACATGTGGTCAGTTCGTACCTTTATATATTTAATTGCCTGTGCGGGCAATTGTTTAATTCGGAATCGGCTGTTTCCGTTTACTACAAGAACGTCGTTTCTAACATCAATTATTACGTTAAGTTGTTTCATGGTGTCATTACCCAAGATGCCATGAAACGTTTTGAGTGTGGGTAATATGAAAAATCTAATTGGAGTGTCGTAGAGACTGAAAAGGTTTAGGAAAACGTGGTGGGTAATTGCTATTTTTCCACCAATCGAATTAGCATAAAAATTTTCTTTGTTTACTTTGGGGTGTGCTACTAGTGAAGGTTTTATGTAGTTTTGGTTAGATCCAGTGTCAATGAGAAAATTCAATAATTTGACGTCCCTCGTTCTACATTGGAAAAAAGGCAACGAGGAACGATTTAGACTAAAAAATTGAGTTCGGCCATGTCTGTTGTCTCGACTGGGGTATCGTCGTTCGGTAAGGTTTCGGTTTCATATGGAAGCTCGGGAATGCCTTGTTCTTCCATTGCAGCGAAATAATTTTGTTCACCCACGTATTGTGCATAAGCATCTGTATAAGCGTTAGCATATGCTTCAGCATAAGCGCTAGCTTCACCATCTGCTTGTTCGTCCGCGACCTGCCCTTATGTTTGTCCAGTATTAATGTGGAATTGCCTCTGGAATTTGTTTGGAATTTGATCTGCCCTTGAAGATAAGGGTCTTTTTCCAGCGAACTGGTTGTTGTCCGGTCTGTTCATATAGTTAATGTTTCTTGTCCGGATGGATGAATCAACTTCCATCGGTTGTGGAGTCGGTTGTCGTTTAGGAGCTGTTGGCCTTGGTGGTGCGTTAAAAAAGTATTGTGGTTGTTGGTACGGTTGTCTTGGAGCGAAACTAGGTGGTTGCGAAAAAGCAGTGGGTCTAGGTGGATAATATAGATTTGGATTAAAATTGTTCCTATTAACGGCTTGGGGAATGTTAAATCGGAATGGATACTGATTATTGGCTCTTTGAGGTTGTTGATTGTTCCTCGGTGGTAGCAAAGGGATTTTGATCGGATTTACGGAGTTTCTGATAGACTGATTTTCGATTAATCGGCACAAGTGAAGAGCATGTATTAAGTCGGTCGGCTCTTTAATGGCTAGCAATCTAGGCAGATCTCCATTAAGGCCTCTTATGAAAGTATCCAGGGCTTTGTCCCTGTAGATCTTTGTGAGCGCTCTCAATGTCTCTGGCGATGAGTCATGGTTGTTTATTTGATTCAAAATAAGAGACAGATGATAATAGACTGTCTGATAGAATTCTTCAATCGATTTACCGCGTTGGCTGAGCGTGTACAATTGGTATTCTAGTGTCTTAAGATCTCTGCGGTCTGCAAAGTGATCTGTAAGGCACTGCGCTATTGCTTTCCAATTCAATGGGGTGTTATATGCCTCAAGTACGGCATCGGCTTCCCCTACTATCTTGCTGCGCACTACTAATAAGATCCCGTAGTGTTTCGGTGTTCCTTGGTGAGCAGATTAAACCTCAAACACTCTGTCCACACTTTTGCGCCATGAGGTGAATTCGGCTTTATTGCCGGAAAAATCTTTTAAGATTCTTACAACGTCTGGAAGCCTATCTAACTCGTTAATTCTTTCTACATGTTCTGGTGCTATCGTCTGGTCGGTCATTATGTTAGCGTTTGCGTTTGAATGTATTAGTTCGTCGCCTTTTTCCCGTAATATCTTCCTAAGATACCTTTCTACTGTATTCTCAATAGATGTCGAAAGGTGAGAAGTACCTGACGGACTTGGGTGTTCGGAGGTTGCAGTATTAGGGTCTGGCATGTTTAATTTGGAAAATGCTTCGCCTAGCTCAGTGATAGCTTGCGAGAAGTCTGGGGGTGATTTCTTTAAGGAGGAAATTTTGCTGGAAATTTTTCCAACAAAAACAATAGAGAATTATGTAATTTTTTTAGTGAAGCAGTGTTTACTATAACTTTTTTTTTCTTTTGTAAATTCTTCTTTTAGATTCTTATTTCTATTTTTAGTATTGTTTTCTATGTTGTTTTTCTTAAAATTTGTGTAATTCTTATTTTTCTAAAGATTATACTTTTAATCTTAATTACTTTAATGTTATCTTTCTGTCAGTATATGTTTTTTTGTTAACAATTTTACTTAAAATTTAATCTTACAGTAGTAGTTGCAGCATTGGTGATTCCCGCGACGGTGGCCCGGATTGTTCCTTTTGTCTAATCCCACGGTGGAGAATAGTTACTCAGGATCCAGCAGCTCACACAAAATTTTCGCGGTACCCTACGGACGGACACTATAGGGTATCAGCAATCAGTTTAAAATTGTTCAGAACCGTGGAGTCGAGGGAAAAACAAGCTGTTCACTATATTGTCACAATCGTTACGTTCGCGTTGTAGCTGTTTTTCAGGCACTTTAGACGATTCGTTGGATTGTTTAATAATTATCGCGTTCACTGTGTGGCTGGTCATGCAGGCACTTTTCGCGAACAGTAGCTACTTTAGGTACTTTGTTTTCCGACGCGTGAACTTTTAAGTTGCTTTTTTTCCTATCCACGGTCACTGCTCGGGCGCCAATTAACAAATCTTGTTATATTTTCTTTTTAAAAAAAATTACCTTTGTCTTTATTCATGGTTTTATTAGAACTAACATAATTGTGACTTATGATTAACCACTTAACCTACGCGCTGCCGGCGTCGCTGCTTACGCTGCCGCTGCTCTTGATAACCGCTGCTGTCGTCTTGGGCTGCCATTGGTCGTTGTTGCCTCTGCTGTTGTTGGGGCTGCGTTCCCTTGCACTTGGTTCGGTTGGGTGTCGTCTTGCATCCGCCGGTCCCACGGTCGCTGGCCTTAAGAGTGCGTACTCAGCGCACGTGGCTTCGTATCTGTACCCTCTGCCGTTCGCACCTGCAGAACGTTGCTGATCGAGGGTGTCCCGTTGCATCCGCTGGTCCCACCGTGAGCTGCTGATAACGTTTGGTCAGCGCTCGTGGCTTCTTGCGCAACCTGTGTCCGCGTGACTTGGTAGTTGCTTATGTTGTTGTTTTAGTTTGGTCGCCAATGTTTGTTGTTGTTGCGTCTTCAACATGCAGGGTGCTAACTTATATAATATATAGTGTTCCGATCCAAAAAAAATTGTGTACAATAATTAGGAGATCTATAATGCATTAGCATATTAAATTTGAAACTGATAATTTAATTTTAGTCTATACAATTTTTTTTTTAATTTTTACCTATTAGGTTGTGTTGGGGACGTTACAAAATAGCAAAAAAAAATTTTTAAAAACCGCTTAAAAAAAAATTTTTTTTTTTTCTTTTCAAAGTACATTATAAAAAATTGTTGCAAAGAAAGTTTGAGAAAAAAAAAATGAAAACTTTACCAGTTACACAAAAAACCCTATTTTCCGTTGCGGACGTTACATAAAAAATGCGTAACATTACATCACTTATTTTAATATTTTTCTGAAAAATATCCAAAAGTTTTGTATTTTTATATAAAAGTCAAGCTTCTAAGTTTGATTTTTATATGTTTTTTGAAAGTATTAAAAAACCCTATTTTTAACGAAAAAGCGGAATTTTCAAAGTCAGTCTGGATATAGTCCGATATTTTATATAAAACACCCACGAAAACAAATTTTCGGTTCATTTCTCTAAAATTAAATATATATACTATTACTAAAACCAAAAAAAATATTGTTCGAGCAATTTTATTTTTTTATGCTTGGTTTACGATTTTTGGGATATGCCCATATGCCCATATGTATTTTTGTATATACATTTTAATTTGATAAAAAAAAAAAAATATAAAACTATAGTTTTAGAATAATAATAAACATAACACGTTCTAGATATGAGACAGTCTGTCCTCAACTTTTCAACTATTAACAATACAAAAAAGAAAAATCACAATCTTTTTATTGAGCTTTAACCAAGCTAATATTGGAAATAAAAACAACAACAACAGATGAGACAACATAAGAAAACTATAAAGATGAAACCACATCATCATCATTAACAACAACAACAGACAACAGCAATGGAAAAACAGTAACAACTATAAGTACTATAACAACAAAAACAACAAACAACAGCGATGGAAAAACAACAACAACAGATAAGACAACATCAGAAAACTATAAAGATTAAACCACATCATCATCAACAACAACAAATAAAAGCGATGAAAAAACTACAAGTACTACTACAACAACAACAAATAATAATGCTGATAATGATTATGGCATTTTTGATATTTTAAGAACAACAATAAAACCAGAATTAGCTTTAATTGTTAAAATATTATTTATAACAATGTTAATTTTAATGAATTTATTGATTATATTATTAGCAATTAAACAATCACTAGATTGTTTTTATACCCTGTGCCCATTGAAAATGGGCAAAATCGGTATAATGAATTTGTGTGAATGTATGTTACAGGCACAAGGAGGCATCTCCGACCCTATAAAGTATATATATTCTGAATCAGTATCAATAGCCGAGTTGATTGACACCTGTCCCTCTGTCTGTCCGTCCGTCTTTTCGTTCGTAATATCGGCGGCGCGGCGCAGCGACTGCGCTGCGACACATCTGCTGCGCTGCATAAATTTGTTTCTTGAATAACTTCTGAGTTCAATATCCGATCGTACTGAAATTTGTAGCACACATTGAGAGAAGGATACTTACCATGTGTGCCAAATCTAAAGTCTCTAGCTATAAAACTGCTCTTGTTATTAGCTTTTTCGAGTTATGGGCGAAGGGGACGTGGCATCGCTATGAAATTTTCAGGACACATTTAGCCCAAGATTTTTATCATTTTGCCAAATCTCAAGTCTCTATCTTTAACATTGCTTATGTTATGGTGATTTTTCTAATTTTAAAACCAACGGGACTTGGTATCGAAAATTGAAAATAAACTTGATCTGCGTATGGTATTTCTGAATGGTATTTCTGTAGGTTTCTGAACCTACATTCCAAATTTGAAGTCTCTAGCTCTAATAGTTGCTGAGATCCACGCGTTCATACAGACGGACGGACGGACGGACAGACAGACAGACGGACAGACAGACAGTAGTTGAGCACACACACATTGAAGCGTTTTTATTTAGGTACAATTGTACACAAGGGTTAAGCACAAGGCATATTGCACAAAAGTTTCAACGTACAGAATAAGAAAACGAAAAGGGAACACAATGCTAGGTCAATGTTGCCGATCACCTGATCTGATTTGCATCAAATACCATGCCGAAATAATCGGTATCTTTTAAACACACAATAAATTAAAAGCGACACAGTTTTGAAAAAAAGGTATATTTTACCACTCACGTTTCTTTAGTAATCCCTCGAAGAGAGCGCTTCCATGATCGTTGATTAGCTGTGGAGTTTAAGTTGTTGTATTTGTTGTTAATTTCGCTGCACTTTTTATTTTACTAGTTTTATTTTTAATTGAATTGAATTGAAGGTTAGGTTAGCTCAACAAAAGTCGAGTTTACCCTGACACCATTCGGCCCATTGTGGTGTCCGTTGACTGTGGGAGTAGAAAGGGGTTGTGGGAGAGTTGATGGGAGTGGGAAAGGGAATTTGATGTTGCCTGGTCCTAAAAACCCTAATTGGTCCCGTTGGGCGGGATTCGTCAAGAGACCAGTTGGGTTTTACGAGACTGTTCAGTTCCTCGAAGAAGGGTTCCCTGAGGAAACGGGTGCTCCTTTTAAGAAGTGCAGGGCAGTCTCAGAGGAGGTGTTCGATACTATCCTCTTCGTCTTCGTTCCCGCAGCTGCGACAGAATTCTTGTGATGGTCTGCCGTACCGTTGTGTCATTCCACCATTGGGTCAGTGAGCCCTTAAGACTCCTATCAACACCCTTAACCTGTTCTTGCTAAAGTGTAGGAGTGCTGATGATTGCTTTTGGTTACTGTCCGGCCAGAGTGCTTCGGATACATTGCAGCCCTGGGTCGTTTTCCATTGTGTTTCTGCCGTATTCCTCGGCGATCTTGCCAGTTCGGAGAGGCCGTACTGAAGAGGGTTTGTACATAAGTCACCGCACGGCTTGCCGGTAGCGCTTGCGCTTTCATTAGCCATCTCGTATCCACACCCGAGTGTGCAGGTACCCAGGCAAGTCTGACTGAATGGTGGCATCGATGGTGTTTTAGAGCCTTAAGGGCTGCCTGACTATCGACGTGAATTGAAATGTTCCTTTAAGGTCCCTCCAAGGTGGATATCACTTTGGTCGACTGCCAGACGACGCCCGTCGCGAACAGACGTATATTTTGAGTGCGCGCATCGCAATTTCGTCAAGGTAACGCTGAACTCGATAAGCAAATAAGCTTCGAAGTGTTAAAACTCGTAAACAAGTGCAAAGTCCACAAACCGACAGGTGTTTCGCCAAAAGCTGCCTTCTTTTGTTTGGAGTCGAGACTAAGTGCGTAGTACCTTACAAAAACTGATTGCTTTTGGTTTGTTTCCTGGACAAAAGTTTCGGGAATCAGCCGGACTAATTAGTTCCCAGCGGCTCCAATAGACGGAGCCGTTCTGACAGTTCAGCCAGCTCTATCAGCGGTGCTGAGAGCTGCGCGAGCGTTGCCAGCGTTGCGAGTGCTGCAGTCTAGCGGGACCTTAGAAGTCGAAGTAAGCCTCGTGGAGGTCGACGAAGAGGAGGCGGTCTGACGGTGTCTGTGCCGGACATGCGGTCAAGTAACGAGGTTGGGTATGGCAAAAGGAGGGCATTTTATGCCAGCCTGATGCCCCCGCCCACTGTCCTCATTGCCACCACTGCCAGCATTAGTGCTGCTGCTGCTGCCCCTGCTGACGCCGCCGCCCCCGTCCCCAAGAACAAGGCTGTATGCCCGGCATGGCGGTTATCCCGACGGAACCGAGTCCGTGCTCGCTGAACTTTCCAAGGTTCAGCTGGGAGTCAAGGAGGCCGTCGCCAGAGAATGCGTGGAGCCGAAAGCCGCATGCGCGATTCATGCCGCTATCCAGCGGTATAATGAGCCTATCATGTCGTATGTAACACTGAAATTGACCAACATCTATTGGAAGTTCAGGAAATTATAGAAAAGCTATAAAAAAAACAGTTCCCAAATCAAATGCTAAACCAATAAACAGTATTTTATCTAATGATCCGAATATACAAACTGTTCTATTAGAAATAACCAGAATTCTTTCACTTATCAAAAGACACAATCGACTTGAAACGATTCTTCCACTGAGCGTTTTAAATTTGGAAAAAGCCAAATTACGGCTTTTAAAACGAATGATTAATGACAACATTAAAATTCAGCTAAACGAACGTCTAAGAGATGAACTTCTCAAACTTCGACCTAATAACCCCTCAAAATTTGCAATAGTGAAAAAAACTTTTTAACTACAGATAGAAGATCTCTGGATCACATCAAAATTCCATTTACCGATACAGACATAATCACAAGAGCAGGAAGTAACCCAAACCACCTCGAAAAGGATCCTCTTACAAACAGTTTTGTCTTAAGAGATGAAAATACAATCGCCGAAATATTGGGCTTTCATTTTCAATTAGTTCATTCCGTTAAGCAGAATTTACCAGATAACCAGACTCATATGGAGGTTGAATATTGCTTCAATCAGTTTTTAGAATTAAAAAACAGATCAGAAAAATTTAACTTCAATAAAACCGAATTTAACTCCTCTAAATCAGCAAATGGTATGTCTAACAGCCAATCCGAAAATTATTTCGTAACCATGGATGACCTAAGCGAAATATTCAATACTTTAAGCAATAAGGTTTCTTCTGGAATAGATGGAATTCCGAATATAGTCCTAAAACACCTTCCAGTAAGCATTATTTCACAATATTGCATTCTGTTTAATAATATGTTAAATAATTCATATTTCCCTTTACAATGGAAAATAGCTAAATTAGTGGTCATACCTAAAAAAGACAAAATAAGAAATAACATAAACAACCTTCGGCCCATCAGTATGCTACCCAACATAAGCAAAATATTCGAGGTGATCATAAATAAGAACATAATTAAAACAATTGATATTCAGAATCTTAACAACCCCAAGCAGTTCGGTTTCAAATATGGCCACTCCACAGTACATGCAATTAATCTTCTTGTCTCAGAGATAAACTGGAACTGGCAAAAAAAATTTGTCACTGGTGCCTGCTTCATCGATTTAGAGAAGGCATTTGACCAAGTGTGGATTCAAGGGTTGATTGTAAAACTAATAAAATTCCAGTTTCCCCATAACTTACTTTTGCTAATTCACGACATGATAAGCTCCAAACGATTCTTTGTAAACTTTAACTCTGTCACAAGCAAAGAAATCGCAGTACAAAATGGTCTCGAACAGGGCACAGTTAACGCACCAATTCTCTTCACATTTTATATCAATGATCTGCTTTCTCAAATCGACAACATTATTGCCTTTGCGGATGATATTGTCATTTACAATTGAAACGACAACATACAAGAAATAAACGACAACCTACAACTGATGTGCGACTCGATTGAAAAGTATTCTACAGACTGGTATCTTAAGATCAATGTAAATAAATGTGAGAGTATACTTTTCCGTCCTCCAGTCGTCAGATGCAATAATAATGTTCGAAAAATTTGGAAACAATTCCAAATAATATCGAGATCTACAAATAACATAATACCCCAGTATACACTGTTAAGTATTTAGGCTTACACTTAGATAGATTTCTCTACTTTAATACTCATATAAATCAACAAATTGCCAAACCAAATAGGTCCTATTATGCATATAGAAAATTGTTTAGCAATAAACACATAAATAATAGAGTAAAAGTCATAATGTACCAATCTCTTATAAGACCCATTCTCTCATATGGAAGTGCGATTTGGTTCAATATTTCACCCTCCTATATGGAACGGTTAAAGATGTATGAAAGAAAAGTGTTACGAGCTTGTCTATAAATGTACAGAGCCCCTAAAAGTAATTATTTGAAATATTATTCTAATAGAGACTTATTTAACGCTGCAAAGATCATACTTTCTATTAAAGTGATACTTATTTTGAAAACTGTCTATGCTCAGGTTACACACCCCCAACCATATTTTTGTTCTTAGATAAGAATGGATACATTCAATGCATCGATGGATACCTATTTTTGTTCCATATCTATAGAAGAGCAAATAAAAAACAAATATTAACAAATATACTCACTAGTGAGAACAAAAGATTTGACACATCGTTGTCTCGTAAAGACAAAAACACATCTATCTTATTTAAAAAAATTTGTTGGTGGATCACAAGCTGATCCAAACTATTAATTTTCTTTTTTTTTTCCTATTTGTAAATACGTTTAGTTTTTAAGTCTTTTCTTTTAGTTTATAAATGTTGAAGCGATGATTTTTCCCCTTTTTCATAGCAATCTACCTAAGTTTAATATTCTCAAATATAGTAAATGTTAATTATATATTTCTTAAAAGGAACACCTATATATAGATTTCAATAATTTAATGAGAGCTCGCCTAGAGACAACTTAAAAATGAAAATAATTTGTCACTTTTTGTTATTATTTAAGTAAAACTTGTTATATCTATTCTTAAAAATAATAAATAAAAAAAAATAAAAAAAAAACTGCTTGTACTTGATCTGCCTGCAAAAATTACCTGTGCTGGGACACCAAGTTCAAGCTTCTAGCTCTTACCATCTGTGCGATCCTTTCGTTCATACGGACGGACCGACAGACCGACGGACAGACGGACATGGCTATATTGACTCAGTTATTGATGCTGATCAAGAATATATATACTTTATGGGGTCGGCCATGCTTCCTTCTGCCCGTTACATACTTTTAATATTTCTAACAAACTTAATATTCCCCCAGGGTATAAAATCGGAGTCCAATTAGGCTGCCCCCGTATGACCCTGTACAACCAACTGTAACATCTTCCTCATCTTCTTCTCCAAACAAGCCGATCAGTCGAGCGAGCGCGACAGTAGGAAACCCTGTGTAGGTCTTCAAAGAAAAGTATTTTCATTATAATGGGATTTAAATATATCGCTTGAAGTCGATTTTGCTTGAATCGATAGCGATAGTCTGGCAACACTGGACTGCGGCTGTTGATTGTTTATGTTTAGCGCGACAGCGCCACGCATCTTTTCGTTCGCTATATCGTCGGCGCGGCGCAGCGACTGCACAGCGACTGCGCTGCGACACATCTGCTGCGCTGCATAAATTTGTTTCTTGAATAACTTCTGTATTCAATATCCGATCGTACTGATTATTTTGTAGCACACATTGAGAGTAGGATACTTACCATGTGTGCCAAATCTTAAGTCTCTAGCTATAAAACTGCTCTTGTTATTAGCTTTTTCGAGTTATGGGCGAAGGGGGCGTGGCATCGCTATGAAATTTTTAGGACACATTTAGCCCAAGATTTTTATCATTTCGCCAAATCTCAAGTCTCTCGCTTTAACATTGCTTATGTTATGGTGATTTTTCGAATTTTAAAACCAACGGGACTTGGTATCGAAAAGTGAAAATAAACTTGATCTGCGTATGGTATTCAGAAACCTACATTCCAAATTTGAAGTCTCTAACTCTAATAGTTGCTGAGATCCACGCGTTCATACAGACGGACGGCCGGACGGCCGGACGGACAGACAGACAGACGGACATACAGACGGACAGTTGTCATTCGACTCGGCTATTGATTCTGATTAAGAATATATATAATTTATACGGTTGGAGATGCTTCCTTCTGCCTGTTACATATATTCACACAAATTCATTATACCGCTTTTCCCCATTTTTAATGGGCACAGGGTATAAAAATACTTTTCTTCGCAGACCTTCACAGGGTTTCCAACTGTCGCGCGCGCTTGACTGATCGGCTTGTTTTCCATATTTTTTTTCAACTGCTTTACATATTGTCAATATGCATTCAAATTTGTTCTATTTGAACGATAAACAGTCTAAATAAAAAATTTGTGGCCAATCAGATGAAAATATGCAACCTATCTCTTTCCTTAAAAAATATGAAATTATGCAAAATCCGAGGTCTAATTATAAGTGTCTGACTTTTGTATTTAAAAAAAAAATCATTATTTTCGGTCCCTGATTACAATATTAAATTATCAAGATTTATTTAATTTATATTAAAATTAGCCAAAAGAAAGAGATTACTAGAATATCGAGAAAAAACAGTAGTTGAGCACACACACATTGAAACGTTTTTATTTAGGTACAATTGTACACAAGGGTTAAGCACAAGGCATATTGCACAAAAGTTTCAACGTACAGAATAAGAAAACGAAAAGGGAACACAATGCTAGGTCAATGTTGCCGATCACCTGATCTGATTTGCATCAAATACCATGCCGAAATAATCGGTATCTTTTAAACACACAATAAATTAAAAGCGACACAGTTTTGAAAAAAAGGTATATTTTACCACTCACGTTTCTTTAGTAATCCCTCGAAGAGAGCGCTTCCATGATCGTTGATTAGCTGTGGAGTTTAAGTTGTTGTATTTGTTGTTAATTTCGCTGCACTTTTTATTTTACTAGTTTTATTTTTAATTGAATTGAATTGAAGGTTAGGTTAGCTCAACAAAAGTCGAGTTTACCCTGACACCATTCGGCCCATTGTGGTGTCCGTTGACTGTGGGAGTAGAAAGGGGTTGTGGGAGAGTTGATGGGGGTGGGAAAGGGAATTTGATGTTGCCTGGTCCTAAAAACCCTAATTGGTCCCGTTGGGCGGGATTCGTCAAGAGACCAGTTGGGTTTTACGAGACTGTTCAGTTCCTCGAAGAAGGGTTCCCTGAGGAAACGGGTGCTCCTTTTAAGAAGTGCAGGGCAGTCTCAGAGGAGGTGTTCGATACTATCCTCTTCGTCTTCGTTCCCGCAGCTGCGACAGAATTCTTGTGATGGTCTGCCGTACCGTTGTGTCATTCCACCAATGGGTCAGTGAGCCCTTAAGACTCCTATCAACACCCTTAACCTGTTCTTGCTAAAGTGTAGGAGTGCTGATGATTGCTTTTGGTTACTGTCCGGCCAGAGTGCTTCGGATATATTGCAGCCCTGGGTCGATTTCCATTGTGTTTCTGCCGTATTCCTCGGCGATCTTGCCAGTTCGGAGAGGACATACTGAAGAGGGTTTGTACATTAGTCACCGCACGGCTTGCCGGTAGCGCTTGCGCTTTCATTAGCCATCTCGTATCCACACCCCAGTGTGCAGGAACCCAGACAAGTCTGACTGAATGGTGGTATCGGTGGTGTTTGAGAGCCTTAAGGGCTGCCTGACTATCGACGTGAATTGAAATGTTCCTTTAAGGTCCCTCCAAGGTGGATATCACTTTGGTCGACTGCCAGCTGATTGCTTTTGGTTCGTGTTCTGGACAAAAGTTTCGAGAATCAGCCGGACTAATTAGTTCCCAGCGACTCCAATAGATGGTGCCGTTCTGGCAGTTTAGCCAGCTCTATCAGCGGTGCTGAGAGCTGCGCGAGCGTTGCCAGCGTTGCGAGTGCTGCAGTCTAGCGGGACCTTAGAAGTCGACGTAAGCCTCGTGGAGGTCGACGAAGAGGAGCGGTCTGACGGTGTCCGTGCCGGACATGCGGTCAAGTGACGAGGTTGGGTATGGCAAGAGGAGGCCATTTTATGCCAGCCTGATGCCCCCGCCCACTGTCCTCATTGCCACCACTGCCAGAAGTAGTGCTGCTGCTGTTGCTGCTGCCCCTGCCGCCGCCGCCGCCCCCGTCCCCAAGAACAAGGCTGTATGCCCGGCATGGCGTGTTATCCCGACGGAACCGAGGCCGTGCTCGCTGAACTTTCCAAGGTTCAGCTGGGAGTCAAGGAGGCCGTCGCCAGAGGATGCGTGGAGCCAAAAGCCGCATGCGCGATTCATGCCGCTATCCAACGGTATAATGACCCTATCATGTCGCTGACAGTGAGAAACGCTCTCTTCGAGAGCCTTGGAGCACCCCATGCTGTTACCATTACCGCTGCCGTCTCTTCTCCCGTTGCCAGGATCCTCTACCCTGCTGCCTGTGCTGCAGCTCCCCGCGCTAGGAAGCCGGTGGAGACATGGTCGGCTGTGGTGTCCAGTGGCGACCCGTGCATTTCCAGCAGGTTGCTGAGCGTATACGCAACGAGGTGGCGCCTGCCCTCGGTGTACGTGTGCACGAGGTGCGCGAGCTCCGTCGTGGTGGTGCGATCATACCTACACCTTCGGAGTCAGAGATGAGAAAAGTGGCGGCGCATAAGAAGTTCGCAGAGGTCGGACTGGAGGTGCAGCGTTACCGCAGTCTCAAGCCGAAGGTCACCGTTTTTGAAGTGGACACCGCCATCGATGCCGAGGAGTTTATGAAGGAGCTCTTCATAAACAATTTCAAGGAGGAGATGACGGAGTCCAGCTTCAAGAGAAGTGTCCACCTGGAGACGAAGCCCTGTGCGAAAACTGCAGACGAAACGGTCAACATAAACCTGGAGGTTGACGAAAAAATGCTGGCCATACTTGATAGGACCGGACGGGTCTACATCAAGTGGTTTTCATACCGATGCCGGTCGCTCGTCCGCACCTATGCTTGCCATAGGTGTGTTGGGTTGGACCACAAAGTTTCACAGTGCAGACTGAAGGACGAAGTCCGGCCACGTCGAGGCTAAGGGCACCAATCCGGTGCCGACAGCATTCAACGGATCACTGGTTTCCCAGCCGGGATGCGATTATTCGCTGATCGCTTAGGGAAAGCTGCCATCGTCATGGATAACCCAGATGTCATCTGCATACCTGTAGAGCCGCTCATCACTGACTTTGGAGTATGCGTGAGTGTCTCTAGAAGTTTTGGCACAATCTTTCTGTGCTCCATATACTGTCAATTCGAGTACATGGGTGCGGTGCTGCTGCAGGCCAGCAGTTCACCTGCCATCTTCGGTACCAATGCGAACGCAGCAACCCTCACGTGGTTTAGTAAGATACCCCTGGAAACTCCACCATGCTCATCGAGGAACTGCCAGCGAACAATACGGAGACGCCGTTGGACGATCAAGTGTCTGCGCTACGCTTGATCGTACACGATGTGTGTGATCGCGTACTGGGCCGCAGACCACCGCGAGCCAGACGACGTGTAGTTTGGTGGAATGCCGAACTATACGCAAAGCGCCACGGGGGTCAGGAGACTGAGGAGCTGGCTCCTGGGCGCCCGTCATCGTGATCACAATGACAAGGCTACGCTTCTTGCTTCGACGTTGAGGAACTCCTCTGCGCAATACAAAAAGTTGATCCTAGCGGTGAAGGAGAAGGACTGGCGAAACTTCGTTAGCAGAAACAGCACCGATGACCCTTGGGGTGCTGTCTACAGGATCTGCCGAGGACGGAAGAAGAAGTTTTGGATGCCTTCGCTCGAGTGGTAGGCACGATGCCTTCAGATGTGTTTACATGATCGGCTGACTGGAATCGTTGCGGCATTGGCGCGTGTTGACTGCGGTATCAGTCCTCGCAACAAGCGGACCATTTATGCCGGACTCATGGTGCCTTGTGCACTGTTTGGTGGCTCGGCTTGGTAAGGTCTGACAGACCGTCGGATTACGGCCAGGAAGCGCCTGTATGCCTACCAGAGATGCATCCTTTTAGGATGCCTCCCGGTTTGCCGGACAGTGTCCACTGTGGCACTGCAAGTTCATGCTGGAGCTTCCGTTTGACTTGGCGGCCAAGAAATTGGCAATCAAGTTCAAACTCAAGGGCAACTACCCGTTGGAGGAAAGCGATTGGCTGTTCGGTCTTGACTTTTCAGGTCTCGACTGGAAGCAGAAGATGGCGTTGTTAGACGAACGCTTGTTGTGTGTGTGGCAGCACAGGTGGCATGACACCGATGAAGCTCACATACGAGTGACACATCGGTTCTTCCCGGACGCAAGCTTCGTCTATCTTAGGCGAGACCATGCGGTTTCACCATGCGCGCTGGTTTCCTGCTGACTGACCATGGATCGCTAAATGCATTTCTACATGCGAGAGGTCTCAGCGAGACGTTTGATTGAATATAATCATTATTTTAATGGTTTTAAGTGCAATCGAATTGTTATTCTTACACCACGAAAATATATTAAATTATCATCTTGATCTAGAATTTTCAATGCAATTGAATGAATATGTTTTGTGTCTACTGGTAAATATATTACATTTGAAGGTACGTCTGTTACCTAATATCCCGGGCTAACAACAAGTGCAAACTGATGTATTGTATGCAGGGACCGTAATCATTATAAGTTTTTTTTTTTTACAAATCATGTAGTAATGATTATATATTGATTTTTATGATTTTCATCACCGGTAATGATTAATTTTGATTAATTTTTTAACAAATCGTAAATAATTATTACTTTTGAGCAAAAAAGTAAAAATCATAATTAATGATTATTTATGATTTTTATTTTTTTGTTGCCCAAAATAAAACTTACTTTTAGATTACTGGGTTTTTATAAAGTTTTTTGGCAATTTTGTTGCATGCCCTTTTAAAATAAATATAAAGGATCAAATTTATGTAATGGTTTTTCCACGCACCCCCTTCCGCCAATCTTAAATTTAGAAAAAATCGAGTAATAATCGTATTTTTTCAATAGTACAACCATGCCCAACACTCGTTCGAGGCAAAGAATGCATTGATTTCCCAAAACTCAAATGCCTGCTCGTTGTTAAACGAGTTTTTACAAACCATTGAGGTAGCTTCAGAGAATGAAACTGAAGATGGTGAGCTAACAGAGCAAATAAACAAGGCATATTTTGAAATTGACGGCTATAGTTCAAAGCCAATTTGCCTAAACTCAAATAATATTATATATTCCTTGTACTCAACGCACCTCAAGTGAGTGTTGAAAGATCGTTTTCGGCCCTTAAAATAATACTCACTGATCAGAGATGTAATCTCGCCGACGATTCATTAAGTAAATTGTTTTTTGTAAAATTAAATAATAATTAGAGGTAAACCAAAATCAGACAATGAAAAAAATTTTTTTTTACTAATTTGTATACCCTGTGCCCATTAAAAATGGGCAAAAAAGGGTATAATGAATTTGTGTGAATGTATGTAACAGGCAGAAGGAGGCATCTCCGACCCTATAAAGTATGTATATTTTTGATCGGTATTAATAGCCAAATCGATTGACACCGGTCCGTCTGTCTGTCCGTCTGTCCGTCCGTCTGTATGAACGCGTGGATCTCAGCAACTATAAGAGCTACAGACTTCAAATTTTGAATGTGGGTTCCTGAATACCATACGCAGATCCAGTTTATTTGCAATTATCGATATCAAGTAAAAAGCTTGGGCTTAATGTGTCCTGAAAATTTCATCGCGATGCCACGCCCCCTTCGCCCAAAACTCGAAAAAGCTGAAAACAAGAGCAGTTTTATAGCTGAGATTTGGCACACATGGTAGGTATCCTACTTTCAATGTGTGCTACAAATTTCAGTATGATCGGATATTGATCTCAGAAGTTATTCAAGAAACAAATTTATGCAGCGCAGCAGATGGGTCGCAGCGCAGTAGCAGCGCAGTCGCTGCGCCGCGTCGACGATATAACGAACTAAACATAAACAATCAACAGCCGCAGTCCAGTGTTGCCAGACTATCGTTAGCTACATAAACTCGATACAAGCAAAATCGACTTCAAGCAATATATTTAAATCCCATTATAATGACAAGCCGATCAGTCGAGCGAGCGCGACAGTAGGAAACCCTGTGCAGGGCTTCAAAGAAAAGTATTTTCACTATAGTGGGATTTAAATATATCGCTTGAAGTCGATTTTGCTTGTATCGATAGCGATAGTCTGGCAACACTGGACTGCGGCAGTTGATTGTTTATGTTTAGCGCGACAGCGCCACGCGTCTTTTCGTTCGTTAAATCGTCGGCGCGGCGCAGCGACTGCACAGCGACACATCTGCTGCGCTGCATAAATTTGTTTCTTGAATAACTTCTGTATTCAATATCCGATCGTACTGAAATTTGTAGCACATATTGAGAGTAGGATACTTACCATGTGTGCCAAATCTTAAGTCTCTAGCTATAAAACTGCTCTTGTTATTAGCTTTTTCGAGTTATGGGCGAAGGGGGCGTGGCATCGCTATGAAATTTTCAGGACACATTTAGCCCAAGATTTTTATCATTTCGCCAAATCTCAAGTCTCTCGCTTTAACATTGCATATGTTATGGTGATTTTTCGAATTTTAAAACCAACAGGACTTGGTATCGAAAAGTGAAAATAAACTTGATCTGCGTATGGTATTCAGAAACCTACATTCCAAATTTGAAGTCTCTAACTCTAATAGTTGCTGAGATCCACGCGTTCATACAGACGGACGGCCGGACGGCCGGACGGACAGACAGACAGACGGACATACAGACGGACAGGTGTCATTCGACTCGGCTATTGATTCTGATTAAGAATATATATAATTTATACGGTTGGAGATGCTTCCTTCTGCCTGTTACATATATTCACACAAATTCATTATACCGCTTTTCCCCATTTTTAATGGGCACAGGGTATAAAAATACTTTTCTTCGCAGACCTTCACAGGGTTTCCAACTGTCGCGCGCGCTTGACTGATCGGCTTGTTTTCCATATTTTTTTTCAACTGCTTTACATATTGTCAATATGCATTCAAATTTGTTCTATTTGAACGATAAACAGTCTAAATAAAAAATTTGTGGCCAATCAGATGAAAATATGCAACCTATCTCTTTCCTTAAAAAATATGAAATTATGCAAAATCCGAGGTCTAATTATAAGTGTCTGACTTTTGTATTTAAAAAAAAATCATTATTTTCGGTCCCTGATTACAATATTAAATTATGAAGATTTATTTAATTTATATTAAAATTAGCCAAAAGAAAGAGATTACTAGAATATCGAGAAAAAACAGTAGTTGAGCACACACACATTGAAACGTTTTTATTTAGGTACAATTGTACGCAAGGGTTAAGCACAAGGCATATTGCACAAAAGTTTCAACGTACAGAATAAGAAAACGAAAAGGGAACACAATGCTAGGTCAATGTTGCCGATCACCTGATCTGATTTGCATCAAATACCATGCCGAAATTATCGGTATCTTTTAAACACACAATAAATTAAAAGCGACACAGTTTTGAAAAAAAGGTATATTTTACCACTCACGTTTCTTTAGTAATCCCTCGAAGAGAGCGCTTCCATGATCGTTGATTAGCTGTGGAGTTTAAGTTGTTGTATTTGTTGTTAATTTCGCTGCACTTTTTATTTTACTAGTTTTATTTTTAATTGAATTGAATTGAAGGTTAGGTTAGCTCAACAAAATTCGAGTTTACCCTGACACCATTCGGCCCATTGTGGTGTCCGTTGACTGTGGGAGTAGAAAGGGGTTGTGGGAGAGTTGATGGGAGTGGGAAAGGGAATTTGATGTTGCCTGGTCCTGAAAACCCTAATTGGTCCCGTTGGGCGGGATTCGTCAAGAGACCAGTTGGGTTTTACGAGACTGTTCAGTTCCTCGAAGAAGGGTTCCCTGAGGAAACGGGTGCTCCTTCTAAGAAGTGCAGGGCAGTCTGAAAAGAGGTGTTCGATACTATCCTCTTCGTCTTCGTTCCCGCAGCTGCGACAGAAGTCTTGTGATGGTCCACCGTACCGTTGTGCCATTCCGCCAATGGGTCAGTGACCCTTTAAGACTCCTATCAACACCCTTAACCTGTTCTTGCTAAAGTGTAGGAGTGCTGATGATTGCTTTTGGTTACTGTCCGGCCAGAGTGCTTCGGATACATTGCAGCCCTGGGTCGTTTTCCATTGTGTTTCTGCCGTATTCCTCGGCGATCTTGCCAGTTCGGAGAGGCCGTACTGAAGAGGGTTTGTACATAAGTCACCGCACG
This sequence comes from Drosophila histrio, assembly GCA_958299025.2. NCBI lineage: Eukaryota > Metazoa > Arthropoda > Insecta > Diptera > Drosophilidae > Drosophila > Drosophila histrio. The sequence continues at coordinate 127,832 of OY282582.1, forward strand.
GCTTGCCGGTAGCGCTTGCGCTTTCATTAGCCATCTCGTATCCACACCCGAGTGTGCAGGTACCCAGGCAAGTCTGACTGAATGGTGGCATCGATGGTGTTTTAGAGCCTTAAGGGCTGCCTGACTATCGACGTGAATTGAAATGTTCCTTTAAGGTCCCTCCAAGGTGGATATCACTTTGGTCGACTGCCAGACGACGCCCGTCGCGAACAGACGTATATTTTGAGTGCGCGCATCGCAATTTCGTCAAGGTAACGCTGAACTCGATAAGCAAATAAGCTTCGAAGTGTTAAAACTCGTAAACAAGTGCAAAGTCCACAAACCGACAGGTGTTTCGCCAAAAGCTGCCTTCTTTTGGTTGGAGTCGAGACTAAGTGCGTAGTACCTTACAAAAACTGATTGCTTTTGGTTCGTTTCCTGGACAAAAGTTTCGGGAATCAGCCGGACTAATTAGTTCCCAGCGGCTCCAATAGACGGAGCCGTTCTGACAGTTCAGCCAGCTCTATCAGCGGTGCTGAGAGTCTAGCGGGACCTTAGAAGTCGACGTAAGCCTCGTGGAGGTCGACGAAGAGGAGGCGGTCTGACGGTGTCCGTGCCGGACATGCGGTCAAGTGACGAGGTTGGGTATGGCAAAAGGACGGCATTTTATGCCAGCCTGATGCCCCCGCCCACTGTCCTCATTGCCACCACTGCCAGCATTAGTGCTGTTGCTGCTGCCCCTGCCGCCGCCGCCCCCGTCCCCAAGAACAAGGCTGTATGCCCGGCATGGCGTGTTATCCCGACGGAACCGAGTCCGTGCTCGCTGAACTTTCCAAGGTTCAGCTGGGAGTCAAGGAGGCCGTCGCCAGAGGATGCGTGGAGCCGAAAGCCGCATGCGCGATTCATGTCGCTATCCAGCGGTATAATGAGCCTATCATGTCGCTGACGGTGAGAAACGCTCTCTTCGAGAGCCTTGGAGCACCCCATGCTGTTACCATTACCGCTGCCGTCTCTGCTCCCGTTCCCAGGATCCCCTACCCTGCTGCCTGTGCTGCAGCTCCCCGCGCTAGGAAGCCGGCGGAGACATGGTCGGCTGTGGTGTCCTGTCGCGACCCGTGCATTTCCAGCAGGTTGCTGAGCGTATCCGCAACGAGGTGGCGCGAGCTCCGTCGTGGTGGTGCGATCATACGTACACTTTCGGAGTCAGAGATGAGGAAAGTGGTGGCGCATAAGAAGTTCGCAGAGGTCGGACTGGAGGTGCAGCGTAACCGCAGCCTGAAGCCGAAGGTCACCGTCGACGTGGACACCGCCATCGATGCAGAGGAGTTTATGAAGGAGCTCATCATAAACAATTTCAAGGAGGAGATGACGGAGTCCAGCTTCAAGAGAAGTGTCCACCTGGAGACGAAGCCCTGGGCGAAAACTGCAGATGAAACGGTCAACATAAACCTGGAGGTTGACGAAAAAATGCTGGCCATACTTGATAGGACCGGACGGGTCTACATCAAGTGGTTTTCATACCGATGCCGGTGGCTCATCCGCACCTATGCTTGCCATAGGTGTGTTGGGTTCGACCACAAAGTTTCGCAGTGCAGACCGAAGGACGCAGTCCGGCCACTTTGCGGCTAAGTGCAGCAATCCGGTGCCGACAGCTTTCAACGGATCACTGGTTTCCCAGCCGGGATGCGAGTATTCGCTGATCACTTAGGAAAAGCTGCCATCGTCATGGATAACCCAGATGTCATCTGCATGCCTGTAGAGCCGCTCATCACTGACTTTGGAGTATGCGTGAGTTTCTCTGGAAGTTTTGGCACAATCTTTCTGTGCTCCATATACTGCCAATTCAATGCGGCCTTCGAGCCGTACCTCGAGTACATGGGTGCGGTGCTGCTGCAGGCCAGCAGTTCACCTGCCATCCTCGGTACCAATGCGAACGCAGCAACCCTCACGTGGTTTAGTAAGATACCCCTGGAAACTCCACCATGCTCATTGGCGATTGTTCAGTGAAGAAGTGGCTAGGAAAATCGAGGAACTGCCAGCGAACAATACGGAGACGCCGTTTGACGACCAAGTGTCTGCGCTACGCTTGATAGTACACGATGTGTGAGATCGCGTACTGGGCCGCAGACCACCGCGAGCCAGACGACGTGTAGTTTGGTGGAATGCCGAACTATACGCAAAGCGCCACGGGGGTCAGGAGACTGAGGTACTGGCTCTTGGGCGCCCGTCATCGTGATCACAATGACAAGGCTACGCTTCTTGCTTCGGCGTTGAGGGACTCCTCTGCGCAATACAAAAAGTTGATCCTAGCGGTGAAGGAGAAGGACTGGCGAAACTTCGTTAGCAGAAACAGCACCGATGACCCTTGGGGTGCTGTCTACAGGATCTGCCGAGGACGGAAGAAGGAGTTTTGGATGCCTTCGCTCGAGTGGTAGGCACGACTGCGCCGAGGTGCTCCTTCGCAACTTTTTCCCAGTTGCGGAGTCGAATGCACTCGTTGCCATTCCGAGTGAAGCGCCCCCAAGCCTCGAATCTTTCGAGGTCGACGCCGCCGTCGTCAGGTTGAGAAGAAAACGCTCCCCAGCCATGGACGGCATCACTGGTCGGATCTTCAAGGAGCTATGGCGTGCCATACCTCAGCACATGGCGAGGCTATAGTCTAATTGTATAGCTCAAGGATATTTCCCCAGGGAATGGAAACACCCGCGAGTAGTGCCACTACTCAAGGGTCCCGATAAGGACAGGAGTGATCCAGGCTCTTATCGTGGTATCTGCCTGCTGCCAGTGTTTGACAAAGTGCTCGAGGGGATCATGGTGATCCCATGATGTCCTACCGGCAGGATGCTGAATGGCTTTAAGCCCGGGCGCTGCGTGGAGGATGCATGGAGACACGTAGTGAGCAGTGTTGCCGCCAGTACGGCGAAATACGTGCTCGGAATCTTCGTGGACTTCAAGGGAGCATTCGACCATGTGGAGTGAAGTTCCGTGCTGCGCCGCCTCGCTGCCTCAGGATGCAGAGAAGCCAGCTTCTGGAGAAGCGCAAGTATCATCAGCAGGTATGCAGAAGCCTCTGTACCGGTGACACGAGGTTGCCCGCAGGGTTCCATCAGTGGTCCATTCATATGACTTGTTGCTGCTCGTCGAGGGAAGTACCCGTGCGCAAATAGAGTCAAAAGGCGCGCAGCTGATGTCCATCGTAGGCGCTTGGGGAGCCGATGTCGGAGTATTCATATCGACCAGAAAGACGGCGATCATGTTTATGAAAGGTAATCTGTCGCTCAACAGGAACCCTATGGTACGGTTTGCAGGAGCAAACTTGCCATATGTGGTAGAATGCCGGTACCTTGGCATCACAGTCGGCGAGCGATTGAATTTCAATCCGCATATCGCGTGTTTACATGATCGGCTGACTGGAATCGTGGCGGCATTGGCGCGTGTTCTGCGGGTTGACTGGGGTATCAGTCCTCGCAACAAGCGGACCATTTATGCCGGACTCATGGTGCCTTGTGCACTGTTTGGTGGCTCGGCATGGTAAGGCCTGATAGACCGTCGGATTACGGCCAGGAAGCGCTTGTATGCCTGCCAGAGATGCATTCTTTTCGGATGCCTCCCGGTATGCCGGACAGTGTCCACTTTGGCACTGCAAGTTCATGCTGGAGCTCCCCTGTTTGACTTGGCGGCCAAGAAATTGGCAATCAAGTTCAAACTCAAGCGCAACTACCCGTTGGAAGAAAGCGATTGGCTGTTCGGTCTTGACTTTCAGATCTCGACTGGAAGCAGAAGATGGCACTGTTAGACGAACGCTTGTTGTGTGTGTGGCAGCACAGGTGGAATGACACCGATGAAGCTCACATACGAGTGACACATCGGTTCTTCCCGGACGCAAGCTTCGTCTATCTTAGGCGAGACCATGCGGTTTCACCAAGCGCGCTGGCTTCCTGCTGACTGACCATGGATAGCTAAATGCATTTCTGCATGCGAGAGGTCTCAGCGAGACGCCCGAGTACGCACCCATCCAGTTAAGGTAAGGTATTATGGGTCTGTGGATGGCAAAAATCCTCTAACTGAACCCTCCACTAGGGTGCCGGCTGGCCGATGGACTCTGCATCTCCCGATCGATCGGGTTATGCATAGTCCCTTGCTCGACCGAGGTATTGCGGAGTCTAGCTGAGGCGGCGGTCAGGAACTCTCAGTCGGTTAGAAAAGTAATCGATGGAGTGTACTGAACGCTACCATGGCTTAGAGGTGCCTGGCGGATAGGCCTAAAACGCTATGGGGTGGTTCGCAAGAATAAAATTAACCAATCCCCCCCTGGATGGAAGATGAGAATTCAACTCGGGCTGGGATGTCACCCCAAACGTCGGAGGAAGTCGTGACTGCTACCACCGGCGGGCTCGGTAAGGAGCAATCCTCTCTGCGTGTCGCCAGCGGTCACATTGCAGCGGGCGAAAGTCTGCTTCGACGGCAGGAAGCGTCGATCTGGAGCCAGTGGCCACCAAATCGGAATTCCTGTTCACAGGCCCGACCATAACGGACCACGAGCTAGCGGTCGCACTTGCTTGTATGCCGTTGGAGGACGAGCCACAGAACAGGACGCCCGACGAGGTGACTAAAGCTGACACGGTCGTGCCGGAAAGCAACGTCGAGATGGAGGACCTCCGACGCAAACAGCACTCAGGGTACAAGACCTCACTCAAGTTGCTTAGGAGACTTGAAGGCCGCAATCCAGAGTCGCTGAACGCGAAGGAGAGGAAACTGAAGAAGAAGCACGAATACAACGTGAGCCGGTACGAGAGTCTTACCGAGTCTGGTAACACTCAAACTTCTCGCACAGTACAGTAGTGCAGTCAGTGGAACTGGCGAAGAAGACTTCTGAGCAGGTGACTGAGGCTGCTTCGAAAAGGGAGGCAATACCTTCCAACTCGAAGCCAGCAGCATCACCTACAGGGAAATCCAACTCCCGGAAAGATCCCTCCATAGCTGCGCCGACCACACCCCCCAAAAAGGGGAGAGCGGAAGGCAAAAAGAGCAGCAAAACCTCTGTCACTAAGCGGCAGAGGTCGGTCGACTCGGCATAAGCTTCAGAGAGCAAGCGGATGTGTCCAGAAGGAATTCTGGCCAGCTTGAGCTCAATGCCGGAGCTTCAGGTGGCCATTATCGACAGAAGCGACCCGGAAGGGAAACTCACTGCTGGTAATTGGCTCACCTTAGAGAAGTCCATAAACCAGGTCCTACATGATGCCATGTTCCGACCAGAGAATCCGTTGCTGACCGAGCTCGATGGCATCAAGTGGTATAAGGGCGCTAAGGCAGTGGCTTGTGCCAACGAGGAATCCTTGCGGTTTCTCAAAGACACAATCCAAAGTTTTGGTGAACTATGGCCTGGTGCGAAGATTGACGTCGTCTCCACGGATCTTGCCCCTGAACGAACGATCGTTACGGTTTGGATCCCACCTCCGATAATGGAGGATCGAACCATCCCTAACATGATCAAGCACCAGAACGAGGATTGCGTTACCGGGGATTGGACGATCAGGCGTGGGCTGGCCTGGGCTGGGAAACGGCAAGGATCTCTGGATCAGCATTGGTGAAGAGTCCAGGAGCCAACTCCTGAAGAAGCAAGGCCAGTTGAAGATGGGTCTAGGATGCATCAGAGTATACATCCCTGGACCAGACGGAAAGGATGCTAGGTCAGCCGGAAAATCTTAGGGTGGTGCAGATCAATCTGCATCATTCTGGGGTTCCCTCGGCAGACCTACTACGGCTCATGGACAGGGAAAGGGTAGACAAGGCTCTCATCCAGGAACCCTGGATCGTGAGTGAGAGGGTCTGTGGATTGGGTTCTCGTGGATACCATCTCCTTGTCCCAAGGACCGTGGGTAAGTCTAGAACCTGTATCGTGGTAAGAGCTGGAGTTAATGTTCTTTTCTCCCCTTGTTACAGCAGCGAAGACCTGACGGTGGTACTATGCGAAAGGAGGAACGGGCGCAACCTATACCTGGCATCCGCATATTTACCATAAGAGGAACAGGACCCGCCATCGGGAAATATCAAGGCCCTTGTTCAGAACGCGCAGAAGGAGGGCATTTATGTCATACTGGGTTGTGATGCTAACGCTCACCACACGGCGTGGGGAAGTACAGGCATCAACAAGAGAGGGGAGGCGTTGTTCGACTTCGTTCTGTTCACAAATCTTATTGTGTGTAACAGGAGCAACCGCCCCACATTCCGCAATAAGAGCCGTGCAGAGGTTAAAGATGTAACCCTAGCGACTAACAACGACTCCCTAACAATAGATAACTGGCACGTATCCACGGAGTGCTCTTTCTCTGATCACTATAGGATAGTGTTTGAGATTAAGTGGACCCGAGCGGAAAAAACGCCATTCAGAACCCCGAATCGAACGGACTGGGGTAAGTTTGTTAAGTATGTCAGGGAGTCTCTACCGTCACACCGTGGGATAAATAAGACACCCTGGCTCTCTAGAAAAATCGACCCGGACCATAACCGAGGCGCTCTGTAAAGCCTTTCTTGTATCCTGCCACATTAGCCGACCTCCAAAGTCCAATCGCAGCGCGTGGTGGACACAGGAGCTAGGTTAAGTCAGGAAGGAGACAAGGAGGATATACAACAAGGCTAAGGCGAGAAATTGTCAGGATGATTGGGAAACCTATCACTTGAGTTTCAAGACCTTTAAAAGACTCTGTAGGAAGGCCAAAAAAGACTCATGGGCTGCTTTCTGCGAGGATCTGAGCAGTACCACTGAAGCGTCCAGACTTCGAAGGTTACTGGCTAAGGATCCCGCTAAACCAGGTCTCCTATGCGACCTGGACGGCAACTCCACCATGCTCATTGGCGATTGTTCAGTGAAGAAGTGGCTAGGAAAATCGAGGAACTGCCAGCGAACAATACGGAGACGCCGTTTGACGACCAAGTGTCTGCGCTACGCTTGATAGTACACGATGTGTGAGATCGCGTACTGGGCCGCAGACCACCGCGAGCCAGACGACGTGTAGTTTGGTGGAATGCCGAACTATACGCAAAGCGCCACGGGGGTCAGGAGACTGAGGTACTGGCTCTTGGGCGCCCGTCATCGTGATCACAATGACAAGGCTACGCTTCTTGCTTCGGCGTTGAGGGACTCCTCTGCGCAATATAAAAAGTTGATCCTAGCGGTGAAGGAGAAGGACTGGCGAAACTTCGTTAGCAGAAACAGCACCGATGACCCTTGGGGTGCTGTCTACAGGATCTGCCGAGGACGGAAGAAGGAGTTTTGGATGCCTTCGCTCGAGTGGTAGGCACGACTGCGCCGAGGTGCTCCTTCGCAACTTTTTCCCAGTTGCGGAGTCGAATGCACTCGTTGCCATTCCGAGTGAAGCGCCCCCAAGCCTCGAATCTTTCGAGGTCGACGCCGCCGTCGTCAGGTTGAGAATCAAACTCTCCCCAGCCATGGACGGCATCACTGGTCGGATCTTCAAGGAGCTATGGCGTGCCATACCTCAGCACATGGCGAGGCTATACTCTAATTGTATAGCTCAAGGATATTTCCCCAGGGAATGGAAACACCCGCGAGTAGTGCCACTACTCAAGGGTCCCGATAAGGACAGGAGTGATCCAGGCTCTTATCGTGGTATCTGCCTGCTGCCAGTGTTTGACAAAGTGCTCGAGGGGATCATGGTGATCCCATGATGTCCTACCGGCAGGATGCTGAATGGCTTTAAGCCCGGGCGCTGCGTGGAGGATGCATGGAGACACGTAGTGAGCAGTGTTGCCGCCAGTACGGCGAAATACGTGCTCGGAATCTTCGTGGACTTCAAGGGAGCATTCGACCATGTGGAGTGAAGTTCCGTGCTGCGCCGCCTCGCTGCCTCAGGATGCAGAGAAGCCAGCTTCTGGAGAAGCGCAAGTATCATCAGCAGGTATGCAGAAGCCTCTGTACCGGTGACACGAGGTTGCCCGCAGGGTTCCATCAGTGGTCCATTCATATGACTTGTTGCTGCTCGTCGAGGGAAGTACCCGTGCGCAAATAGAGTCAAAAGGCGCGCAGCTGATGTCCATCGTAGGCGCTTGGGGAGCCGATGTCGGAGTATTCATATCGACCAGAAAGACGGCGATCATGTTTATGAAAGGTAATCTGTCGCTCAACAGGAACCCTATGGTACGGTTTGCAGGAGCAAACTTGCCATATGTGGTAGAATGCCGGTACCTTGGCATCACAGTCGGCGAGCGATTGAATTTCAATCCGCATATCGCGTGTTTACATGATCGGCTGACTGGAATCGTGGCGGCATTGGCGCGTGTTCTGCGGGTTGACTGGGGTATCAGTCCTCGCAACAAGCGGACCATTTATGCCGGACTCATGGTGCCTTGTGCACTGTTTGGTGGCTCGGCATGGTAAGGCCTGATAGACCGTCGGATTACGGCCAGGAAGCGCTTGTATGCCTGCCAGAGATGCATTCTTTTCGGATGCCTCCCGGTATGCCAGACAGTGTCCACTTTGGCACTGCAAGTTCATGCTGGAGCTCCCCTGTTTGACTTGGCGGCCAAGAAATTGGCAATCAAGTTCAAACTCAAGCGCAACTACCCGTTGGAAGAAAGCGATTGGCTGTTCGGTCTTGACTTTCAGATCTCGACTGGAAGCAGAAGATGGCACTGTTAGACGAACGCTTGTTGTGTGTGTGGCAGCACAGGTGGAATGACACCGATGAAGCTCACATACGAGTGACACATCGGTTCTTCCCGGACGCAAGCTTCGTCTATCTTAGGCGAGACCATGCGGTTTCACCAAGCGCGCTGGCTTCCTGCTGACTGACCATGGATAGCTAAATGCATTTCTGCATGCGAGAGGTCTCAGCGAGACGCCCGAGTACGCACCCATCCAGTTAAGGTAAGGTATTATGGGTCTGTGGATGGCAAAAATCCTCTAACTGAACCCTCCACTAGGGTGCCGGCTGGCCGATGGACTCTGCATCTCCCGATCGATCGGGTTATGCATAGTCCCTTGCTCGACCGAGGTATTGCGGAGTCTAGCTGAGGCGGCGGTCAGGAACTCTCAGTCGGTTAGAAAAGTAATCGATGGAGTGTACTGAACGCTACCATGGCTTAGAGGTGCCTGGCGGATAGGCCTAAAACGCTATGGGGTGGTTCGCAAGAATAAAATTAACCAATCCCCCCCTGGATGGAAGATGAGAATTCAACTCGGGCTGGGATGTCACCCCAAACGTCGGAGGAAGTCGTGACTGCTACCACCGGCGGGCTCGGTAAGGAGCAATCCTCTCTGCGTGTCGCCAGCGGTCACATTGCAGCGGGCGAAAGTCTGCTTCGACGGCAGGAAGCGTCGATCTGGAGCCAGTGGCCACCAAATCGGAATTCCTGTTCACAGGCCCGACCATAACGGACCACGAGCTAGCGGTCGCACTTGCTTGTATGCCGTTGGAGGACGAGCCACAGAACAGGACGCCCGACGAGGTGACTAAAGCTGACACGGTCGTGCCGGAAAGCAACGTCGAGATGGAGGACCTCCGACGCAAACAGCGCTCAGGGTACAAGACCTCACTCAAGTTGCTTAGGAGACTTGAAGGCCGCAATCCAGAGTCGCTGAACGCGAAGGAGAGGAAACTGAAGAAGAAGCACGAATACAACGTGAGCCGGTACGAGAGTCTTACCGAGTCTGGTAACACTCAAACTTCTCGCACAGTACAGTAGTGCAGTCAGTGGAACTGGCGAAGAAGACTTCTGAGCAGGTGACTGAGGCTGCTTCGAAAAGGGAGGCAATACCTTCCAACTCGAAGCCAGCAGCATCACCTACAGGGAAATCCAACTCCCGGAAAGATCCCTCCATAGCTGCGCCGACCACACCCCCCAAAAAGGGGAGAGCGGAAGGCAAAAAGAGCAGCAAAACCTCTGTCACTAAGCGGCAGAGGTCGGTCGACTCGGCATAAGCTTCAGAGAGCAAGCGGATGTGTCCAGAAGGAATTCTGGCCAGCTTGAGCTCAATGCCGGAGCTTCAGGTGGCCATTATCGACAGAAGCGACCCGGAAGGGAAACTCACTGCTGGTAATTGGCTCACCTTAGAGAAGTCCATAAACCAGGTCCTACATGATGCCATGTTCCGACCAGAGAATCCGTTGCTGACCGAGCTCGATGGCATCAAGTGGTATAAGGGCGCTAAGGCAGTGGCTTGTGCCAACGAGGAATCCTTGCGGTTTCTCAAAGACACAATCCAAAGTTTTGGTGAACTATGGCCTGGTGCGAAGATTGACGTCGTCTCCACGGATCTTGCCCCTGAACGAACGATCGTTACGGTTTGGATCCCACCTCCGATAATGGAGGATCGAACCATCCCTAACATGATCAAGCGCCAGAACGAGGATTGCGTTACCGGGGATTGGACGATCAGGCGTGGGCTGGCCTGGGCTGGGAAACGGCAAGGATCTCTGGATCAGCATTGGTGAAGAGTCCAGGAGCCAACTCCTGAAGAAGCAAGGCCAGTTGAAGATGGGTCTAGGATGCATCAGAGTATACATCCCTGGACCAGACGGAAAGGATGCTAGGTCAGCCGGAAAATCTTAGGGTGGTGCAGATCAATCTGCATCATTCTGGGGTTCCCTCGGCAGACCTACTACGGCTCATGGACAGGGAAAGGGTAGACAAGGCTCTCATCCAGGAACCCTGGATCGTGAGTGAGAGGGTCTGTGGATTGGGTTCTCGTGGATACCATCTCCTTGTCCCAAGGACCGTGGGTAAGTCTAGAACCTGTATCGTGGTAAGAGCTGGAGTTAATGTTCTTTTCTCCCCTTGTTACAGCAGCGAAGACCTGACGGTGGTACTATGCGAAAGGAGGAACGGGCGCAACCTATACCTGGCATCCGCATATTTACCATACGAGGAACAGGACCCGCCATCGGGAAATATCAAGGCCCTTGTTCAGAACGCGCAGAAGGAGGGCATTTATGTCATACTGGGTTGTGATGCTAACGCTCACCACACGGCGTGGGGAAGTACAGGCATCAACAAGAGAGGGGAGGCGTTGTTCGACTTCGTTCTGTTCACAAATCTTATTGTGTGTAACAGGAGCAACCGCCCCACATTCCGCAATAAGAGCCGTGCAGAGGTTAAAGATGTAACCCTAGCGACTAACAACGACTCCCTAACAATAGATAACTGGCACGTATCCACGGAGTGCTCTTTCTCTGATCACTATAGGATAGTGTTTGAGATTAAGTGGACCCGAGCGGAAAAAACGCCATTCAGAACCCCGAATCGAACGGACTGGGGTAAGTTTGTTAAGTATGTCAGGGAGTCTCTACCGTCACACCGTGGGATAAATAAGACACCCTGGCTCTCTAGAAAAATCGACCCGGACCATAACCGAGGCGCTCTGTAAAGCCTTTCTTGTATCCTGCCACATTAGCCGACCTCCACAGTCCAATCGCAGCGCGTGGTGGACACAGGAGCTAGGTTAAGTCAGGAAGGAGACAAGGAGGATATACAACAAGGCTAAGGCGAGAAATTGTCAGGATGATTGGGAAACCTATCACTTGAGTTTCAAGACCTTTAAAAGACTCTGTAGGAAGGCCAAAAAAGACTCATGGGCTGCTTTCTGCGAGGATCTGAGCAGTACCACTGAAGCGTCCAGACTTCGAAGGTTACTGGCTAAGGATCCCGCTAAACCAGGTCTCCTATGCGACCTGGACGGCAACTCCACCATGCTCATTGGCGATTGTTCAGTGAAGAAGTGGCTAGGAAAATCGAGGAACTGCCAGCGAACAATACGGAGACGCCGTTTGACGACCAAGTGTCTGCGCTACGCTTGATAGTACACGATGTGTGAGATCGCGTACTGGGCCGCAGACCACCGCGAGCCAGACGACGTGTAGTTTGGTGGAATGCCGAACTATACGCAAAGCGCCACGGGGGTCAGGAGACTGAGGTACTGGCTCTTGGGCGCCCGTCATCGTGATCACAATGACAAGGCTACGCTTCTTGCTTCGGCGTTGAGGGACTCCTCTGCGCAATATAAAAAGTTGATCCTAGCGGTGAAGGAGAAGGACTGGCGAAACTTCGTTAGCAGAAACAGCACCGATGACCCTTGGGGTGCTGTCTACAGGATCTGCCGAGGACGGAAGAAGGAGTTTTGGATGCCTTCGCTCGAGTGGTAGGCACGACTGCGCCGAGGTGCTCCTTCGCAACTTTTTCCCAGTTGCGGAGTCGAATGCACTCGTTGCCATTCCGAGTGAAGCGCCCCCAAGCCTCGAATCTTTCGAGGTCGACGCCGCCGTCGTCAGGTTGAGAAGCAAACGCTCCCCAGCCATGGACGGCATCACTGGTCGGATCTTCAAGGAGCTATGGCGTGCCATACCTCAGCACATGGCGAGGCTATACTCTAATTGTATAGCTCAAGGATATTTCCCCAGGGAATGGAAACACCCGCGAGTAGTGCCACTACTCAAGGGTCCCGATAAGGACAGGAGTGATCCAGGCTCTTATCGTGGTATCTGCCTGCTGCCAGTGTTTGACAAAGTGCTCGAGGGGATCATGGTGATCCCATGATGTCCTACCGGCAGGATGCTGAATGGCTTTAAGCCCGGGCGCTGCGTGGAGGATGCATGGAGACACGTAGTGAGCAGTGTTGCCGCCAGTACGGCGAAATACGTGCTCGGAATCTTCGTGGACTTCAAGGGAGCATTCGACCATGTGGAGTGAAGTTCCGTGCTGCGCCGCCTCGCTGCCTCAGGATGCAGAGAAGCCAGCTTCTGGAGAAGCGCAAGTATCATCAGCAGGTATGCAGAAGCCTCTGTACCGGTGACACGAGGTTGCCCGCAGGGTTCCATCAGTGGTCCATTCATATGACTTGTTGCTGCTCGTCGAGGGAAGTACCCGTGCGCAAATAGAGTCAAAAGGCGCGCAGCTGATGTCCATCGTAGGCGCTTGGGGAGCCGATGTCGGAGTATTCATATCGACCAGAAAGACGGCGATCATGTTTATGAAAGGTAATCTGTCGCTCAACAGGAACCCTATGGTACGGTTTGCAGGAGCAAACTTGCCATATGTGGTAGAATGCCGGTACCTTGGCATCACAGTCGGCGAGCGATTGAATTTCAATCCGCATATCGCGTGTTTACATGATCGGCTGACTGGAATCGTGGCGGCATTGGCGCGTGTTCTGCGGGTTGACTGGGGTATCAGTCCTCGCAACAAGCGGACCATTTATGCCGGACTCATGGTGCCTTGTGCACTGTTTGGTGGCTCGGCATGGTAAGGCCTGATAGACCGTCGGATTACGGCCAGGAAGCGCTTGTATGCCTGCCAGAGATGCATTCTTTTCGGATGCCTCCCGGTATGCCGGACAGTGTCCACTTTGGCACTGCAAGTTCATGCTGGAGCTCCCCTGTTTGACTTGGCGGCCAAGAAATTGGCAATCAAGTTCAAACTCAAGCGCAACTACCCGTTGGAAGAAAGCGATTGGCTGTTCGGTCTTGACTTTCAGATCTCGACTGGAAGCAGAAGATGGCACTGTTAGACGAACGCTTGTTGTGTGTGTGGCAGCACAGGTGGAATGACACCGATGAAGCTCACATACGAGTGACACATCGGTTCTTCCCGGACGCAAGCTTCGTCTATCTTAGGCGAGACCATGCGGTTTCACCAAGCGCGCTGGCTTCCTGCTGACTGACCATGGATAGCTAAATGCATTTCTGCATGCGAGAGGTCTCAGCGAGACGCCCGAGTACGCACCCATCCAGTTAAGGTAAGGTATTATGGGTCTGTGGATGGCAAAAATCCTCTAACTGAACCCTCCACTAGGGTGCCGGCTGGCCGATGGACTCTGCATCTCCCGATCGATCGGGTTATGCATAGTCCCTTGCTCGACCGAGGTATTGCGGAGTCTAGCTGAGGCGGCGGTCAGGAACTCTCAGTCGGTTAGAAAAGTAATCGATGGAGTGTACTGAACGCTACCATGGCTTAGAGGTGCCTGGCGGATAGGCCTAAAACGCTATGGGGTGGTTCGCAAGAATAAAATTAACCAATCCCCCCCTGGATGGAAGATGAGAATTCAACTCGGGCTGGGATGTCACCCCAAACGTCGGAGGAAGTCGTGACTGCTACCACCGGCGGGCTCGGTAAGGAGCAATCCTCTCTGCGTGTCGCCAGCGGTCACATTGCAGCGGGCGAAAGTCTGCTTCGACGGCAGGAAGCGTCGATCTGGAGCCAGTGGCCACCAAATCGGAATTCCTGTTCACAGGCCCGACCATAACGGACCACGAGCTAGCGGTCGCACTTGCTTGTATGCCGTTGGAGGACGAGCCACAGAACAGGACGCCCGACGAGGTGACTAAAGCTGACACGGTCGTGCCGGAAAGCAACGTCGAGATGGAGGACCTCCGACGCAAACAGCGCTCAGGGTACAAGACCTCACTCAAGTTGCTTAGGAGACTTGAAGGCCGCAATCCAGAGTCGCTGAACGCGAAGGAGAGGAAACTGAAGAAGAAGCACGAATACAACGTGAGCCGGTACGAGAGTCTTACCGAGTCTGGTAACACTCAAACTTCTCGCACAGTACAGTAGTGCAGTCAGTGGAACTGGCGAAGAAGACTTCTGAGCAGGTGACTGAGGCTGCTTCGAAAAGGGAGGCAATACCTTCCAACTCGAAGCCAGCAGCATCACCTACAGGGAAATCCAACTCCCGGAAAGATCCCTCCATAGCTGCGCCGACCACACCCCCCAAAAAGGGGAGAGCGGAAGGCAAAAAGAGCAGCAAAACCTCTGTCACTAAGCGGCAGAGGTCGGTCGACTCGGCATAAGCTTCAGAGAGCAAGCGGATGTGTCCAGAAGGAATTCTGGCCAGCTTGAGCTCAATGCCGGAGCTTCAGGTGGCCATTATCGACAGAAGCGACCCGGAAGGGAAACTCACTGCTGGTAATTGGCTCACCTTAGAGAAGTCCATAAACCAGGTCCTACATGATGCCATGTTCCGACCAGAGAATCCGTTGCTGACCGAGCTCGATGGCATCAAGTGGTATAAGGGCGCTAAGGCAGTGGCTTGTGCCAACGAGGAATCCTTGCGGTTTCTCAAAGACACAATCCAAAGTTTTGGTGAACTATGGCCTGGTGCGAAGATTGACGTCGTCTCCACGGATCTTGCCCCTGAACGAACGATCGTTACGGTTTGGATCCCACCTCCGATAATGGAGGATCGAACCATCCCTAACATGATCAAGCGCCAGAACGAGGATTGCGTTACCGGGGATTGGACGATCAGGCGTGGGCTGGCCTGGGCTGGGAAACGGCAAGGATCTCTGGATCAGCATTGGTGAAGAGTCCAGGAGCCAACTCCTGAAGAAGCAAGGCCAGTTGAAGATGGGTCTAGGATGCATCAGAGTATACATCCCTGGACCAGACGGAAAGGATGCTAGGTCAGCCGGAAAATCTTAGGGTGGTGCAGATCAATCTGCATCATTCTGGGGTTCCCTCGGCAGACCTACTACGGCTCATGGACAGGGAAAGGGTAGACAAGGCTCTCATCCAGGAACCCTGGATCGTGAGTAAGAGGGTCTGTGGATTGGGTTCTCGTGGATACCATCTCCTTGTCCCAAGGACCGTGGGTAAGTCTAGAACCTGTATCGTGGTAAGAGCTGGAGTTAATGTTCTTTTCTCCCCTTGTTACAGCAGCGAAGACCTGACGGTGGTACTATGCGAAAGGAGGAACGGGCGCAACCTATACCTGGCATCCGCATATTTACCATACGAGGAACAGGACCCGCCATCGGGAAATATCAAGGCCCTTGTTCAGAACGCGCAGAAGGAGGGCATTTATGTCATACTGGGTTGTGATGCTAACGCTCACCACACGGCGTGGGGAAGTACAGGCATCAACAAGAGAGGGGAGGCGTTGTTCGACTTCGTTCTGTTCACAAATCTTATTGTGTGTAACAGGGGCAACCGCCCCACATTCCGCAATAAGAGCCGTGCAGAGGTTAAAGATGTAACCCTAGCGACTAACAACGACTCCCTAACAATAGATAACTGGCACGTATCCACGGAGTGCTCTTTCTCTGATCACTATAGGATAGTGTTTGAGATTAAGTGGACCCGAGCGGAAAAAACGCCATTCAGAACCCCGAATCGAACGGACTGGGGTAAGTTTGTTAAGTATGTCAGGGAGTCTCTACCGTCACACCGTGGGATAAATAAGACACCCTGGCTCTCTAGAAAAATCGACCCGGACCATAACCGAGGCGCTCTGTAAAGCCTTTCTTGTATCCTGCCACATTAGCCGACCTCCAAAGTCCAATCGCAGCGCGTGGTGGACACAGGAGCTAGGTTAAGTCAGGAAGGAGACAAGGAGGATATACAACAAGGCTAAGGCGAGAAATTGTCAGGATGATTGGGAAACCTATCACTTGAGTTTCAAGACCTTTAAAAGACTCTGTAGGAAGGCCAAAAAAGACTCATGGGCTGCTTTCTGCGAGGATCTGAGCAGTACCACTGAAGCGTCCAGACTTCGAAGGTTACTGGCTAAGGATCCCGCTAAACCAGGTCTCCTATGCGACCTGGACGGCAATTTCGCGAGTAACAGCCATGAGTCTTTGGAACTTCTCATGAACACCCACTTCCCGGGTTGCTTGCAAGCGGATGACGGGGGCGGGATCACCGCCTCCACTATCAGTGAAGAAACTGACGGGGGGGTTAACGTGGAAAGTGAAGCCATTACGGAGGAAATTATCAATGAAGAGAAGATAATCTGGGCTATCAAGTCATTTCAACCCTACAAATCTGCAGGACCGGATGGCGTTAGACCGGCTCTTTTGCAAGCTGCGGGTCACGACCTCTTGCCATGGTTATTGAGAATCTTCAGAGGATGCCTCTCTATAGGATACATCCCACGTATCTGGAGAGAAGTGAGAGTTTCATTCATTCCCGAAGCAGGAAAAATAAACCACTGCTCAGCGAAGGACTATAGACCAATTAGTCTATCATCGTTTTTATTAAAAACGCTAGAACGACTTCTGGATCTATATCTAAGAACAAAGCTGACTCCAAATGTATTCAACAGCTCTAAACATGCCTTTCTCAAAGGTAGATCCGTTGATATCGATCCTGACATTGTTCAAGGAATGCCGCCAGCGCAAGCTCTGTTCTATGCAAGGTGCTTTCGATATTACTAACTATCTCATGCAGTGCTGTCTCAACGGATCTACCTTTGAGATAGGCGTGTTGAGAACCGCTGAAGACATGTGGAGTGAGTTTTGTCCTGAAATATAGATCCAGAAGTCGTTCTAGAGTTTTTCATAAAAACGATATAAGACTAATCGGTGAATAGTCCTTCGCTGAGCCATTGGTTATCTTTCCCGCTTTGGATTGAATGCGACTCTCAAACAGCCTGGAAAGTGAGTACTCATGAGAAGTTCTAAAGATTCATGGCTATCTCTAGCGAAATTGCCGTAAAGGTCACATAGGAGTCCTGGTTTAGCAGGATCCTTAGCCAGTAGCCTTCGATGTCTTAACGCTTCAGTAGTACTGCTCAGATCCTCACAAAAAGAAGCCCGTAAGTCTCTTTTGGCCGCAGAGTCTTTAAAATGTCTTAAAACTCAGGTGATAGGCGTCCCCATCCTCCTGATAGTTTTTCGCGTTAGCCTTGCTGTATAGCCTTATTTCCTTCCTGATTTTACCAAGCTCCCGTGTCCACCACACGCTGCGATTGGACTTTGGAGGTCGGCTTATGGGGCAGGATTTAAGGAAGGCTTTACAGGGCGTCTCGGTGGTGGTCTGGGGTAATTTCTTCAGAGTGCTAGGCTGCCTCATTCGTCCCACTGGGTATGACGGTAGACTCTCTGACGTACATGACATACTTAACCTAGTCCGTTCGTCTTCGGTTTCTAAATGCCGGTTTATCCACTCGGGGCCTCTTAATTTCAAACACTATCCTATAGTGATCCGAGATACGTGTCAGTTGTCTATTGTTAGGGAGTCGCGTGTGGGGTGGTTGCCCCTGTTACACACAATAAGATTTGTGAACATAGCAAACTCAAACATCGCCTCCCCTCTTCCCCACGTAGTGTGGTAAGCGTTGGCATCGCATTCAGGATCACTTTGATGCCCTCCGTTGGTTACAAAGCTCATATCGTTTGCTACTCCAATGGCTACAAGGGTTGTGGATGATAGTAGGCCCACTGTGTACCGGCGGATACAGCTATTACAGTGCCTCTACCCGATGCACCTGCTGTTATAAAGAAAAAAAGAGTCATGCCAAAAACAAACATATTAAATATTGTTCATCCACCAATAACAGTCTCTGCCGGATTACCGGTGACATAGCGCCTGCTATCTCAAATTTGTGTGCTAGAACATTGTTTCCACTAATTAAACACATTTTTGTTTCCAGGCTCGCCCCTGATTCAACATCTGAGGATGTGAAGTCTTTTATTCAGGCCAAAATAAAAGAAGCCAGAATCAGGGTGGAAAAGTTTAACTTTTCATACGATTGGCACGTTGCATCTTTCAAGATCTACGTCTCCCCCACACATTTTTCCGCACTTTGTTCCCCAAGCTTTTGGCCAGAATATGTAGTTGTAAAGGAGTATAATGCCAAAATAAACAAGTCGAACAGTCGGGACCCCGACCGTAATATACCCTGTGGGTTTACAGGAACCCGCTCAAATTCACTCCAGATGAAAATCTTCAGTAATTCGTTTTTCTTAATTTTTGTGGGCAAAGGGGGCGTGGCATCGTGATAACATTTTCTGGACACCTCACCCCAAGATTCTCATCATGTTTGCCAAATCTCAAGTCTCTAGCTACAAAACTGCTCCTGTTATGAGGTTTTTGAGTTACAAAACTGCTTTTGTTATGAGGTTTTTGAGTTACAAAACTGCTTGCTTTATGAGGTTTTACTCAATTTGTGGGCGAAAGGGGCGTGGCATCGCGATTCAATTTTCTGGACACATCGACCACAAAATATTCATCATATGTCCCAAATCTGAAGTCTCTAACTGTAATATTGCTCTTGTTATAAGCTTTTCCGTTTTGTAGGCGAGGGGGGCGTGGCATCGTGATAACATTTTCTGGACACAAATATTTATCATGTGTGCTATATGTGAAGTCTTTAGCTGTAATATTGCTCTTTTTATGAGGGTTTTGAGCTGCAAAACTGCTTGTTTTATAGAGAGTCTAGTTTAAGCTGTCGTTGCGATAAGACGTGTTCTTTTCTTGTCCGCGTCAAGTCCCGTTAAACTAGCTGAGCTGTACAAAGCTTATCTTTTTTCTAAGTTCTCTACACCGATTTTTTCTGCCTAAAACGTCTTTCAAAGAATCAACCATTGAAAAAAACTTGTTGGCTAGCGGGCGGCTCAACGCCGTCGTTAATGATGCTTTGGAAAGCAATTTAAATAATAATATCTCGAATGTTGGAGACAACGAAAGCACTCGCAAAAGGAAAAATATGAACGGCAACGATCAAGTCTGGCCTAAAGTAGGCAGAAATAATTACTTCTCTATTCTCGATGACGATACGAATGAGTGTAATAAGGAAACATTATCAAGCTTCGAAAACTACTTAACGAAAAATAGTCTCCCAAAAAACGAAGAGGCACACAAAGCAACAATGGAAAACAAAAGCTCGCCAAGGGCATCAACAAGTGCAGCTACAAAAAGCCCTAACTCCAAAGCTCTTTCCGAAGCTGAGAATGATCTGGAAAAAAGAAATACGAAACCGAATTACAACAAAAATATTCCTCCTATTAATCTCTTCAACGCGGAGTCTAAAGAAGTTATTAAGCTTATCAAAGATGGATTGAAGATCAATGATTTCAAAATAAAAGAATTTAACCAAGGCAAAATTTGAATTTTCCTAACCACTTTGGACGACTACAAAAAAGTGCGAGGGTATCTGCAAAAAATCAACGCAAAGTTTTACTCTTACACATCGAAGAGCTTAAAAACCAAAACATTTCTCTTAAAGGTCGTAAGCGGTAATTCAGATCCAGCTGATATTCTCGCGGATTTGGTATCAAGCCACTTGGAAAACCTGCAAATTCTCAAAGTCGAACCCTTTTCTACAAAGAACTCAAAACAGAAAGACATCAAACTGCCAATGTTCCTAGTACAAATTAGTGCTGATAGCAATGTAAATCAACTAAAATCCATAAAAGTGGTTCTATACCACTGCATCAAATGGGAACCTCTTCGCAAACCAGACATCACTCAGTGTCGTAACTGTCAGAGCTTTTTTCACAGTGCCGCCAATTGCAACTTGACTCCCAAATGTGTGAAGTATGGGAAAGACCATCTCAGCAAAGACTGCTCAATATTGAATACGGATGTAATCGAAAAGGAAAAGTTATTCTGCGTCCTATGCAAGAAGACTGGTCATACTGCTTCTTACAAAGGTTGTGAACGATTCCGTGAACTACAAAATAATCTTAAGAAGAAGAAAATTGATCTTTCGGAAAGAAATAATTTTAAGCAATCATTAGTAAATCCTAATATAAGCTACGCGAAAGCATTTAAAGAGAGCTCCTCTACTCCCCATAATTTTTTTCTCGAAGAAATTAAAAACACAATGTTGTCATTAACCAAGCAAATAGCGAATTTACAAAAACTACTTAATCTTCAAACATCACGAGTCGATGCTCTATTTCAACTTTTTTCTTCAGATTAATGTCTTCTTTTTTTCATTCAACTTCATCTCTCAACCCATTAAACATAATCTCTTTGAATGTAAACTCAATCATTAATTTAAATAGAAGAGTAGACTTAGAACATTTCTTAAGGGAACACAATCCCGACATACTTATGCTAAATTAAACAAAATTAAACTCCAAGCATTCCATCAAGTTTAAGGGATATAATTTTGTTAGAAAAGACAGAAAAGGTGAATCCAGAGGAGGCGGGGTCGGTCTTTTGTTAAAAAGTACAATACAATATCAGAAGTACTCAAATAACAAAATCGATTCCCCGTTAAATTTAGAAACCTGCATCGTTAAACTTCAAATGCAGTCTAACTGCAGCTTGTTTATCACATCTGCTTACTATCCGTCTGGTAACAACAATGATAGTTTTTACGAGGACTTCAACTCTATCTTTGGAGAGTTAGACCTTCAAAATCTAAATCATTATTATATCCTAGCGGGTGACCTTAATAGTAAACACCCTTTATGAGGTAATACTTCAAGTAATCCTAAAGGCAATTCTCTAAACATATGGTTAGCAGATAACGACTTAAAATTTAGATGCAAGCTCCTAGCCTCTATTGAGCCTTCTTACGAAAGTAGTAGCTCTTTTTTAGACATTTGCATAATCGATTTCCGATTTGATGTACATACCAGCACTGATTCAGTAAACTGCCTAAAATGTCTCAATGACGATAGTGATCATTCGGCAATCCAGTTATTCGTTTCCTTGCCAAACAACTCTTCCTTTTTGGGTATTTTTGGCCATAATACCTGTCTGCTTAACTCGTCGTTTAAAAAAACCAATTGGAAAAAGTTCCAAAACTTCTGCCACAGATCTTTGCAAAACATGCGACTGATTCCAAACGAAGGAAATTTATGTAACACTGAAATTGACCAACATCTATTGGAAGTTCAGAATATTATAGAAAAAGCTATAAAAAAACAGTTCCCAAATCAAATGCTAAACCAATAAACAGTATTTTATCTAATGATCCGAATATACAAACTGTTCTATTAGAAATAACCAGAATTCTTTCACTTATCAAAAGACACAATCGACTTGAAACGATTCTTCCACTGTGCGTTTTAAATTTGGAAAAAGCCAAATTACGGCTTTTAAAACGAATGATTAATGACAACATTAAAATTCAGCTAAACGAACGTCTAAGAGATGAACTTCTCAAACTTCGACCTAATAACCCCTCAAAATTTGCAATAGTGAAAAAAACTTTTTAACTACAGATAGAAGATCTCTGGATCACATCAAAATTCCATTTACCGATACAGACATAATCACAAGAGCAGGAAGTAACCCAAACCACCTCGAAAAGGATCCTCTTACAAACAGTTTTGTCTTAAGAGATGAAAATACAATCGCCGAAATATTGGGCGCTCATTTTCAATTAGTTCATTCCGTTAAGCAGAATTTACCAGATAACCAGACTCATATGGAGGTTGAATATTGCTTCAATCAGTTTTTAGAATTAAAAAACAGATCAGAAAAATTTAACTTCAATAAAACCGAATTTAACTCCTCTAAGTCAGCAAATGGTATGTCTAACAGCCAATCCGAAAATTATTTCGTAACCATGGATGACCTAAGCGAAATATTCAATACTTTAAGCAATAAGGTCTCTTCTGGAATAGATGGAATTCCGAATATAGTCCTAAAACACCTTCCAGTAAGCATTATTTCACAATATTGCATTCTGTTTAATAATATGTTAAATAATTCATATTTCCCTTTACAATGGAAAATAGCTAAATTAGTGGTCATACCTAAAAAAGACGAAATAAGAAATAACATAAACAACCTTCGGCCCATCAGTATGCTACCCAACATAAGCAAAATATTCGAGGTGATCATAAATAAGAACATAATTAAAACAATTGATATTCAGAATCTTAACAACCCCAAGCAGTTCGGTTTCAAATATGGCCACTCCACAGTACATGCAATTAATCTTCTTGTCTCAGAGATAAACTGGAACTGGCAAAAAAAATTTGTCACTGGTGCCTGCTTCATCGATTTAGAGAAGGCATTTGACCAAGTGTGGATTCAAGGGTTGATTGTAAAACTAATAAAATTCCAGTTTCCCCATAACTTACTTTTGCTAATTCACGACATGATAAGCTCCAAACGATTCTTTGTAAACTTTAACTCTGTCACAAGCAATGAAATCGCAGTACAAAATGGTCTCGAACAGGGCACAGTTAACGCACCAATTCTCTTCACATTTTATATCAATGATCTGCTTTCTCAAATCGACAACATTATTGCCTTTGCGGATGATATTGTCATTTACAATTGAAACGACAACATACAAGAAATAAACGACAACCTACAACTGATGTGCGACTCGATTGAAAAGTATTCTACAGACTGGTATCTTAAGATCAATGTAAATAAATGTGAGAGTATACTTTTCCGTCCTCCAGTCGTCAGATGCAATAATAATGTTCGAAAAATTTGGAAACAATTCCAAATAATATCGAGATCTACAAATAACATAATACCCCTAGTATACACTGTTAAGTATTTAGGCTTACACTTAGATAGATTTCTCTACTTTAATACTCATATAAATCAACAAATTGCCAAACCAAATAGGTCCTATTATGCATATAGAAAATTGTTTAGCAATAAACACATAAATAATAGAGTAAAAGTCATAATGTACCAATCTCTTATAAGACCCATTCTCTCATATGGAAGTGCGATTTGGTTCAATATTTCACCCTCCTATATGGAACGGTTAAAGATGTATGAAAGAAAAGTGTTACGAGCTTGTCTATAAATGTACAGAGCCCCTAAAAGTAATTATTTGAAATATTATTCTAATAGAGACTTATTTAACGCTGCAAAGATCATACTTTCTATTAAAGTGATACTTATTTTGATAACTGTCTATGCTCAGGTTACACACCCCCAACCATATTTTTGTTCTTAGATAAGAATGGATACATTCAATGCATCAATGGATACCTATTTTTGTTCCATATCTATAGAAGAGCAAATAAAAAACAAATATTAACAAATATACTCACTAGTGAGAACAAAAGATTTGACACATCGTTGTCTCGTAAAGACAAAAACACATCTATCTTATTTAAAAAAATTTGTTGGTGGATCACAAGCTGATCCAAACTATTAATTTTCTTTTTTTTTCCTATTTGTAAATACGTTTAGTTTTTAAGTCTTTTCTTTTAGTTTATAAATGTTGAAGCGATGATTTTTCCCCTTTTTCATAGCAATCTATCTAAGTTTAATATTCTCAAATATAGTAAATGTTAATTATATATTTCTTAAAAGGAACACCTATATATAGATTTCAATAATTTAATGAGAGCTCGCCTAGAGACAACTTAAAAATGAAAATAATTTGTCACTTTTTGTTATTATTTAAGTAAAACTTGTTATATCTATTCTTAAAAATAATAAATAAAAAAAATAAAAAAAAAACTGCTTGTACTTGATCTGCCTGCAAAAATTACCTGTGCTGGGACACCAAGTTCAAGCTTCTAGCTCTTACCATCTGTGCGATCCTTTCGTTCATACGGACGGACCGACAGACCGACGGACAGACGGACATGGCTATATTGACTCAGTTATTGATGCTGATCAAGAATATATATACTTTATGGGGTCGGCCATGCTTCCTTCTGCCCGTTACATACTTTTAATATTTTTAACAAACTTAATATACTCCCACAGGTAATAAAAATCGGAGTCCAATTAGGCTGCCCCCGTATGACTCGTACAACCAACTGTAGCATCTTCCTCATCTTCTTATCCAAACAAGCTGATCAGTCGAGCGAGAGCGTCAGTAGGAAACCTTGTGCAGGTCTTCAAAGAAAAGTATTTTCATTATAATGGGATTTAAATATATCGCTTGAAGTCGATTTTGCTTGTATCGATAGCGATAGTCTGGCAACACTGGACTGCGGCTTTTGATTGTTTATGTTTAGCTCGACAGCGCCACGCGTCTTTTCGTTCGTTATATCGTCGGCGCGGCGCAGCGACTGCACAGCGACTGCGCTGCGACACATCTGCTGCGCTGCATAAATTTGTTTCTTGAATAACTTCTGAGTTCAATATCCGATCGTACTGAAATTTGTAGCACACATTGAGAGTAGGATACTTACCATGTGTGCCAAATCTTAAGTATCTAGCTATAAAACTGCTCTTGTTATTAGCTTTTTCGAGTTATGGGCGAAGGGGGCGTGGCATCGCTATAAAATTTTCAGGACACATTTAGCCCAAGCTTTTTATCATTTTGCCAAATCTCAAGTCTCTATCTTTAACATTGCATATGTTATGGTGATTTTTCTAATTTTAAAACCAACGGGACTTGGTATCGAAAAGTGAAAATAAGCTTGATCTACGTATGGTATTTCTGAATGGTATTTCTGTAGGTTTCTGAACCTACATTCCAAATTTGAAGTCTCTAGCTCTAATAGTTGCTTAGATCCACGCGTTCATACAGACGGACGGACGGACGGACAGACAGACAGACGGACAGACAGACAGTAGTTGAGCACACACACATTGAAACGTTTTTATTTAGGTACAATTGTACACAAGGGTTAAGCACAAGGCATATTGCACAAAAGTTTCAACGTACAGAATAAGAAAACGAAAAGGGAACACAATGCTAGGTCAATGTTGCCGTTCACCTGATCTGATTTGCATCAAATACCATGCCGAAATTATCGGTATCTTTTAAACACACAATAAATAAAAAGCGACACAGTTTTGAAAAAAAAGGTATATTTTACCACTCACGTTTCTTTAGTAATCCATCGAAGAGAGCGCTTCCATGATCGTTGATTAGCTGTGGAGTTTAAGTTGTTGTATTTGTTGTTGATTTCGCTGCACTTTTTATTTTACTTGTTTTATTAGACCCTTTACTTTAAAAAAGTAAATAGGGTCTATTAAGTTTGTCAAAAAAAAAATGTGCGTAACAGGTCGAAGGAAGTCCGGCAGACCCCATAAAGTATATATATTCTTGATCAGCATCACCAGCCGAGTCGATATAGCCATGTCCGTCTGTCCGTCTGTCCTGCTGTATGAGCGCCTAGATCTCAGAGACTATAAGAGCTAGGGTCACCAAATTTGGTGACAAGACTCCTGTGACCCCCGAAAAGGTCAAGTTTGTTTTAGAAGTTTGCCACGCCCCCTCCCGCCCCCAAAAATCGAAAACAAAATTTTTTAAATTCCATAAAACGAAAAATATTAAAGCTAGAGTCCTGAATTTTAGAACACAGGACGGGTATCAGGGTCCTAACGTATCCTGAAAATCGTGATCAGATAATAATCTCGGAAGTTATTCAAAAAAAACTTAGAATCCCATATAACGGTCAATTTTAATACTGGAGCCTTGAATTTTGGCACACAGGACAAGCATCGGGGTCCTAATGTATCCTATTTCATCGCGATCGGCTAATAAACTCGGGAGTTATTCAAAACTCAATATTACTCAGTGTCGGACCAAATGAAGAAGAAGAGCATGTTGACGTAACAACGCGCTATGGGGTACTATCTATTAGTGTCACTCTTATTTCCGTTTAGAAGAATAAGTAAAGGGTCTCTCATAGTCGACTTTGACTGTAGCCTTTCCGACTGGTTTTTAATTGAATTGAATTGAAGGTTAGGTTAGCTCAACAAAAGTCGAGTTTACCCTGACACCATTTGGCCCATTGTGGTGTCCGTTGACTGTGGGAGTAGAAGGGGGTTGTGGGAGAGTTGATGGGAGTGGGAAAGGGAATTTGATGTTGCCTGGTCCTGAAAACCCTAATTTGTCCCGTTGGGCGGGATTCGTCAAGAGACCAGTTGGGTTTTACGAGACTGTTCAGTTCCTCGAAGAAGGGTTCCCTGAGGAAACGGGTGCTCCTTCTAAGAAGTGCAGGGCAGCCTCAGAGGAGGTGTTCGATACTATCCTCTTCGTCTTCGTTCCCGCAGCTGCGACAGAAGTCTTGTGATGGTCCACCGTACCGTTGTGCCATTCCGCCAATGGGTCAGTGACCCTTTAAGACTCCTATCAACACCCTTAACCTGTTCTTGCTAAAGTGTAGGAGTGCTGATGATTGCTTTTGGTTACTGTCCGGCCAGAGTGCTTCGGATATATTGCAGCCCTGGGTCGTTTTCCATTGTGTTTCTGCCGTATTCCTCGGCGATCTTGCCAGTGCGGAGAGGACATACTGAAGAGGGTTTGTACATTAGTCACCGCACGTCTTGCCGGTAGGGCTTGCGCTTTCATTAGCCATCTGGTATCCACACCCGAGTGTGCAGGTACCCAGGCAAGTCTGACTGAATGGTGGCAGCGATGGTGTTTGAGAGCCTTTAGGGCTGCCTGACTATCGACGTGAATTGAAATGTTCCTTTAAGGTCCCTCCAAGGTGGATATCACTTTGGTCGACTGACAGACGACGCCCGTCGCGAACAGACGCATATTCCGAGTGCGCGCATCGCAATTTCGTCAAGGTAACGCTGAACTCGATAAGCAAATAAGCTTCGAAGTGTTAAAACTCGTAAACAATTGCAAAGTCCACAAACCGACAGGTGTTTCGCCAAAAGCTGCCTTCTTTTGGTTGGAGTCGAGACTAAGTGCGTAGTACCTTACAAAAACTGATTGCTTTTGGTTCGTTTCCTGGACAAAAGTTTCGGGAATCAGCCGGACTAATTAGTTCCCAGCGGCTCCAATAGACGGAGCCGTTCTGACAGTTCAGCCAGCTCTATCAGCGGTGCTGAGAGCTGCGCGAGCGTTGCCAGCGTTGCGAGTGCTGCAGTCTAGCGGGACCTTAGAAGTCGACGTAAGCCTCGTGGAGGTCGACGAAGAGGAGGCGGTCTGACGGTGTCTGTGCCGGACATGCGGTCAAGTAACGAGGTTGGGTATGGCAAAAGGAGGGCATTTTATGCCAGCCTGATGCCCCCGCCCACTGTCCTCATTGCCACCACTGCCAGCATTAGTGCTGCTGCTGCTGCCCCTGCTGACGCCGCCGCCCCCGTCCCCAAGAACAAGGCTGTATGCCCGGCATGGCGTGTTATCCCGACGGAACCGAGTCCGTGCTCGCTGAACTTTCCAAGGTTCAGCTGGGAGTCAAGGAGGCCGTCGCCAGAGAATGCGTGGAGCCGAAAGCCGCATGCGCGATTCATGCCGCTATCCAGCGGTATAATGAGCCTATCATGTCGTATGTAACACTGAAATTGACCAACATCTATTGGAAGTTCAGGAAATTATAGAAAAGCTATAAAAAAAAGCAGTTTCCAAATCAAATGCTAAACCAATAAACAGTATTTTATCTAATGATCCGAATATACAAACTGTTCTATTAGAAATAACCAGAATTCTTTCACTTATCAAAAGACACAATCGACTTGAAACGATTCTTCCACTGTGCGTTTTAAATTTGGAAAAAGCCAAATTACGGCTTTTAAAACGAATGATTAATGACAACATTAAAATTCAGCTAAACGAACGTCTAAGAGATGAACTTCTCAAACTTCGACCTAATAACCCCTCAAAATTTGCAATAGTGAAAAAAACTTTTTAACTACAGATAGAAGATCTCTGGATCACATCAAAATTCCATTTACCGATACAGACATAATCACAAGAGCAGGAAGTAACCCAAACCACCTCGAAAAGGATCCTCTTACAAACAGTTTTGTCTTAAGAGATGAAAATACAATCGCCGAAATATTGGGCGCTCATTTTCAATTAGTTCATTCCGTTAAGCAGAATTTACCAGATAACCAGACTCATATGGAGGTTGAATATTGCTTCAATCAGTTTTTAGAATTAAAAAACAGATCAGAAAAATTTAACTTCAATAAAACCGAATTTAACTCCTCTAAATCAGCAAATGGTATGTCTAACAGCCAATCCGAAAATTATTTCGTAACCATGGATGACCTAAGCGAAATATTCAATACTTTAAGCAATAAGGTTTCTTCTGGAATAGATGGAATTCCGAATATAGTCCTAAAACACCTTCCAGTAAGCATTATTTCACAATATTGCATTCTGTTTAATAATATGTTAAATAATTCATATTTCCCTTTACAATGGAAAATAGCTAAATTAGTGGTCATACCTAAAAAAGACAAAATAAGAAATAACATAAACAACTTTCGGCCCATCAGTATGCTACCCAACATAAGCAAAATATTCGAGGTGATCATAAATAAGAACATAATTAAAACAATTGATATTCAGAATCTTAACAACCCCAAGCAGTTCGGTTTCAAATATGGCCACTCCACAGTACATGCAATTAATCTTCTTGTCTCAGAGATAAACTGGAACTGGCAAAAAAAATTTGTCACTGGTGCCTGCTTCATCGATTTAGAGAAGGCATTTGACCAAGTGTGGATTCAAGGGTTGATTGTAAAACTAATAAAATTCCAGTTTCCCCATAACTTACTTTTGCTAATTCACGACATGATAAGCTCCAAACGATTCTTTGTAAACTTTAACTCTGTCACAAGCAATGAAATCGCAGTACAAAATGGTCTCGAACAGGGCACAGTTAACGCACCAATTCTCTTCACATTTTATATCAATGATCTGCTTTCTCAAATCGACAACATTATTGCCTTTGCGGATGATATTGTCATTTACAATTGAAACGACAACATACAAGAAATAAACGACAACCTACAACTGATGTGCGACTCGATTGAAAAGTATTCTACAGACTGGTATCTTAAGATCAATGTAAATAAATGTGAGAGTATACTTTTCCGTCCTCCAGTCGTCAGATGCAATAATAATGTTCGAAAAATTTGGAAACAATTCCAAATAATATCGAGATCTACAAATAACATAATACCCCTAGTATACACTGTTAAGTATTTAGGCTTACACTTAGATAGATTTCTCTACTTTAATACTCATATAAATCAACAAATTGCCAAACCAAATAGTTCCTATTATGCATATAGAAAATTGTTTAGCAATAAACACATAAGTAATAGAGTAAAAGTCATAATGTACCAATCTCTTATAAGACCCATTCTCTCATATGGAAGTGCAATTTGGTTCAATATTTCACCCTCCTATATGGAACGGTTAAGGATGTATGAAAGAAAAGTGTTACGAGCTTGTCTAAAAATGTACAGAGCCCCTAAAAGTAATTATTTGAAATATTATTCTAATAGAGACTTATTTAACGCTGCAAAGATCATACTTTCTATTAAAGTGATACTTATTTTGAAAACTGTCTATGCTCAGGTTACACACCCCCAACCATAATTTTGTTCTTAGATAAGAATGGATACATTCAATGCATCGATGGATACCTATTTTTGTTCCATATCTATAGAAGAGCAAATAAAAAACAAATATTAACAAATATACTCACTAGTGAGAACAAAAGATTTGACACATCGTTGTCTCGTAAAGACAAAAACACATCTATCTTATTTAAAAAAATTTGTTGGTGGATCACAAGCTGATCCAAACTATTAATTTTCTTTTTTTTTTCCTATTTGTAAATACGTTTAGTTTTTAAGTCTTTTCTTTTAGTTTATAAATGTTGAAGCGATGATTTTTCCCCTTTTTCATAGCAATCTACCTAAGTTTAATATTCTCAAATATAGTAAATGTTAATTATATATTTCTTAAAAGGAACACCTATATATAGATTTCAATAATTTAATGAGAGCTCGCCTAGAGACAACTTAAAAATGAAAATAATTTGTCACTTTTTGTTATTATTTAAGTAAAACTTGTTATATCTATTCTTAAAAATAATAAATAGAAAAAAATAAAAAAAAAACTGCTTGTACTTGATCTGCCTGCAAAAATTACCTGTGCTGGGACACCAAGTTCAAGCTTCTAGCTCTTACCATCTGTGCGATCCTTTCGTTCATACGGACGGACCGACAGACCGACGGACAGACGGACATGGCTATATTGACTCAGTTATTGATGCTGATCAAGAATATATATACTTTATGGGGTCGGCCATGCTTCCTTCTGCCCGTTACATACTTTTAATATTTTTAACAAACTTAATATACTCCCACAGGTAATAAAAATCGGAGTCCAATTAGGCTGCCCCCGTATGACTCGTACAACCAACTGTAGCATCTTCCTCATCTTCTTATCCAAACAAGCTGATCAGTCGAGCGAGAGCGTCAGTAGGAAACCTTGTGCAGGTCTTCAAAGAAAAGTATTTTCATTATAATGGGATTTAAATATATCGCTTGAAGTCGATTTTGCTTGTATCGATAGCGATAGTCTGGCAACACTGGACTGCGGCTTTTGATTGTTTATGTTTAGCTCGACAGCGCCACGCGTCTTTTCGTTCGTTATATCGTCGGCGCGGCGCAGCGACTGCACAGCGACTGCGCTGCGACACATCTGCTGCGCTGCATAAATTTGTTTCTTGAATAACTTCTGAGTTCAATATCCGATCGTACTGAAATTTGTAGCACACATTGAGAGTAGGATACTTACCATGTGTGCCAAATCTTAAGTATCTAGCTATAAAACTGCTCTTGTTATTAGCTTTTTCGAGTTATGGGCGAAGGGGGCGTGGCATCGCTATAAAATTTTCAGGACACATTTAGCCCAAGCTTTTTATCATTTTGCCAAATCTCAAGTCTCTATCTTTAACATTGCATATGTTATGGTGATTTTTCTAATTTTAAAACCAACGGAACTTGGTATCGAAAAGTGATAATAAACTTGATCTGCGTATGGTATTCGGAAACCTACATTCCAAATTTGAAGTCTCTATAGTTGCTGAGATCCACGTATTCATACAGACGGACGGACGGACAGACGGACAGGTGTCATTCGACTCGGCTATTGATACTGATTAAGAATATATATACTTTATAGGGTTGGAGATGCTTCCTTCTGCCTATTACATACATTCACACAAATTCATTATACCGCTTTTGCCCAGTTTTAATGGGCACAGGGTATAAAAACTAACATCACTTTTTGCATGCTATTAAAATGTTCGTGGCTTGCGCAGTAAAATTAATAAAATGTATGTGAACAGTATTACTTTCCCTTTTCATGTTGTTGTGTTTACTGAAACCTGGTTGAAGCCGGATATTCTTGATTCGGAAATTTTTGCAGCGAAGTACACAATATATAGACTATGTAGACTCTAATTTCTCTTCAGAAGAATTGCGTTATGTTCCCCGAAATAACATTAAATTTATAGCTATAAAAATATGTTTTTGGGTCACATTTTTGTATGTACATCACGTGTTTATATATTTCTCCATCTTCCGATATCTCTGTATACCTGGATCATTTGTCCGCCATTAAATTTGTTTATTCCCTTTTCTCTGATAATGATCATTTCAGAGCTGTTGACTACTATAACTTGCCACGAACTACTTGGTATTTTAATGATGAGTCAAATTTCTTAATCCCAACTACTCAACATGACTTTATCGACGGGTTACTTGACATATCGTTGCGTCAAATTAACCACGTCAAAAATTCTTTAAGCCAGCAGCTCGACTTATGGTTTGTTTGTTATCCGGCTGGTGGGGTCCTGTCAAGAACTGAACCACTCTCATATCCTGATGATCCTTATCATCCCACTTTAGAGTTGATGTTAGACCTTGGCACATTAGTATTGAATAATCTTGATAAGCCATCTGTCCGTGTTCGTCAATTTCGTAAAGCTAACTTTGTGAGATTGAACGAACTTTATAGCCAAATTGACTGGTCCGAATTTTACGCGTGTACCGATATGTGCAGTGTCACTATTTTATAATAGTCTAAACAGGTGTTTTGATGCCTGCATTCATTCAACGTATCCGATTCGGTCTAATAAACCTCCTTGGTTTTCTAAACAGCTATATCACCTGAAGAACTTGAAGTCCAGACTTTACAAAAAGTTTAAAGACTCAGGTTATACTTCAGCGATTGCTCGCTATTTAGTTGGTCGGGCCAACTTCTCCGAGCTTAACGCTACGTGTTATAAAAATTATTTATATCGCTCTAGGGTGAGATTCTTTAAAGACCACAGGTAGTTCTTTAATTGTGTTAACACTAAACGTAAGACTTCTACCTATCCGTCCTCATTATTCCATGAAAACTCGAAAGCACAAACCGAACAGGCCGATCTTTTTGCTACTTTTTTTCAAACTACATACTCTTCGTCTAACTACTCTTATGAAACTTACCCCTATAATTTGCCTCGGTCTAATTGCATTTTCTGTCCTTTAATGAGTGAGGAGCCGCTGCTTTGTGTGCTTGAAATGATTAAGCCGGTGTTCTTGGCCGGTCCTGACGGAGTTCCCGGTTGTGTACTTCAGTTTAGTGCTGGTGCTTTACTAAAACCACTTTTAAACCTTTTTTCTTTGTCCCTCGAGTCATCGATTTTTCCCCCTATTTGGAAGAAATCATTTGTTAATCCTCTCCATAAAAAAGGAAGTAAATCTGACGCTAAGAACTACAGGGAAATTTCTAAATTACCTGCTGTTCCTAAACTTTTCGAGAAGATTTTGACAAGTTATTTACAACTTTTGTGTAGTTTTTTTATTTCTCCGGTCCAGCATGGACTTGTGAAACGTAGATCCACTACTACCAATCTTCTTGAGCTCTCATCGTTTGTTATCAGTTATTTTCTTAATAACAAACAAACTGGCGTCATATATAGCGATTTCAGTAAAGCCTTTGACTCAGTTAACCATTCCCATTATTACATAAGCATGACCTAATTGGTTTCCCGCATAACTCATTTGCTGGATTGCAAGCTATTTAAAGCAAAGAACTCAAAAAGTTATATTTAATCACAATTTTTCTATATCGTTGATTCGATGACCCCCATATAACAAAGACTCTCTATACATCACTAGTACGCCCGATTTTGGAATACGGTTCATGTGTTTGGTGTCCCCAATATAGTGTCCACCAAGATCGAATTGAATCGGTGCAAAAAAAACATTCTGTTATTTACATTGAGCAGTCTAAATTGAAATGCGGATGTGAGACTGCCATCATATGCTAGTAGACTTCTATTAATTAACCTTCCCTCTTTATTTAATCGGAGAATAATGCTTGGTGTAGTTTTTCTGTATAAACTTATTGCCGGTGACATTGACTCTGTGGAATTAATGTCACTGCTCAACTTTTCTTTTCCCTTTAGAGTATCTAGAATTTCTAGCCCCTCTACTTCTTCGTCTTTGTAGATGAAACTACGCATGGCATGAGCCATTTAGAATCTTATGTTCTGATCTATAATTTGCATGTCCAAAATATCGTTTTTGTCCGCCCGCGAACGTGTCGTCCGCTGTGCGACTGCGCCCCTCGGTCGGGAGGGCGGGAGGTGGGGTGCTACTTTGCCTGGGATTCGCGCGTAACAAGTTTCGATTTGGTGTCGCTTGGACCATTTAAACGTGCATACTTTGTACGTCAACGCCCAAACGCCAAGATGCGCTTAAAGTTGTGTGCCAAAGAATCAATAGATTAGTTATGGTCTAGTGTTAATTTAGGCCCACGGGCATTATTGTACTTTTTAAAATGCAATAACGCTCACAACAAGTGTGAATTAACGCCCATGAGTTTCAAAATTTTTCAAAAACTCCCTATTGCTCTGCCCATATTGCCGACAAATAGTAGAAAGTCATTATAAAATATATCAATAAAACAAAATGAAAATATTAAATCTGTGTTAAAAAAATGGCCGCAAGCAACATTTTTTTTTTAAAAAATTGCGCGATTTTGCTTGCGGATGGCGGATGGCGGATTGGGACGTTGGAAAAATTTAAAACAAACTTGACCGTTTCGGGCCCGCAGGAGAATTGTCACCAAGTTTGGTGAGCCTAACTCTTATAGTCTCTGAGATCTAGGTGTTCATACAGAACGACAGATGGACAACAGGACAAACGGACTGACGGACATGACTCGGCTGTTGATGCTGATCAAGAATTTATATTCTTTATGGGGTCTGCCACACTTCCTTTGACCTGTTACGCACATTTTTTTTTGACAAACTTAATACACTCTTTTTACTTTTTTAAAGAAAACGGTCCAAAAATCGGAATCCGATTAGGCTGCCCCCGCACGACCCTGTCCAACCAACTATAGCATCTTCCTCATCTTCTTCTCCAAAAAACTAACATCACTTCTTGCATGCTATTAAAATCTTCGTGGCTTGCGTAGTAAAATTAGCTAAATGTGTATTGTCAGTATTATTTTCCCTTTCCATGTTGTTGTGTTTACTGAAACCTGGTTGAAGCCGGATATTCTTGATTCGGAAATTTTTCGAGTACACAATATATAGGCTTGATCGTCCGTCCCGTAACGGTGGCAGAGTCCCAATTGCTGTAGACTTCAATTTCTCGTCAGAACCAGTGCATTATGTTCCTTGAAATAACATATTTTTGCGTCAAATTAACCACGTAGAAAGTTCTTTAAGCCAGCAGCTCGACTTATGCTTTGTTTATGATCCGCCTAGTGTGGTACTGTCAAGAACTGAACCACTTTCATAACCTGAAGATCTTTATCATACCACTTTAGAGTTGATGTTAGACCTTGGCACATTAGTATCGAATAATCTTGATAAGCCATCTGTCCGTGTTCGTCAATTTCGTAAAGCTAACTTTGTGAGATTGAACGAACTTTATAGCCAAATTGACTGGTCCGAATTTTACGCGTGTACCGATATGTGCAGTGTCACTATTTTATAATAGTCTAAACAGGTGTTTTGATGCCTGCATTCATTCAACGTATCCGATTCGGTCTAATAAACCTCCTTGGTTTTCTAAACAGCTATATCACCTGAAGAACTTGAAGTCCAGACTTTACAAAAAGTTTAAAGACTCAGGTTATACTTCAGCGATTGCTCGCTATTTAGTTGGTCGGGCCAACTTCTCCGAGCTTAACGCTACGTGTTATAAAAATTATTTATATCGCTCTAGGGTGAGATTCTTTAAAGACCACAGGTAGTTCTTTAATTGTGTTAACACTAAACGTAAGACTTCTACCTATCCGTCCTCATTATTCCATGAAAACTCGAAAGCACAAACCGAACAGGCCGATCTTTTTGCTACTTTTTTTCAAACTACATACTCTTCGTCTAACTACTCTTATGAAACTTACCCCTATAATTTGCCTCGGTCTAATTGCATTTTCTGTCCTGTGCTGAAATGATTAAACCGGTGTTTTTGCCCGGTCCTGACGGAGTTCCCGGATGTGTACTTCAGTTAAGTGCTGGTGCTTTATGTAAACCACTTTTAAACCTTTCTTCTTAGTCCCTCGAGTCATCGATTTTTCCCTCTATTTGGAAGGAATCATTTGTTATTCCTCTCCATAAAAAAGGAAGTAAGTCTGACGCTTAAAACTACAGGGAAATTTCTAAATTACCTGCTGTTCCTAAACTTTTCGAGAAGATTTTGACAAGTTATTTACAACATTTGTGTAGTTCTTTTATTTCTCCTGTCCAGCATGGATTTGTGAAACGTAGATCCACTACTACTAATCTTCTTGAGCTCTCATCGTTTGTTATCAGTGATTTTCTTAATAACAAACAAACTGGCGTCATATATAGTGATTTCAGTAAATCCTTTGACTAAGTTAACCATTCCCATTATTACATAAGCATGACCTAATTAGTTTTCCGTCAACTCATTTGCTGGATTTCAAGCTATTTAAAAGAACAAAGAACTCAAAAAGTTATATTTAATCACTATTTTTTCTAAATCGTTGATTCGATGACCACCATATAATAATGACGCTCTATACATCACTTGTACGCCCGATTTTGGAATACGGTTCATGTGTTTGGTGTCCCCAATAAAGTGTCCACCAAGATCGAATTGAATCGGTGAAAAATAAAATTTCTGTTATTTACATTGTGCGATCTAAATTGAAATGCGGATTTGAGACTGCAATCATATGCTAGTAGACTTCTATTAATTAGCCTTCCCTCTTTACTTTATCGGAGAATAATGCTTGGTGTAGTTTTTCTGTATAAACTTATTGCCGGTGACATTGACTCTGTGGAATTAATGTCACTGCTCAACCTTTCTGTTCCCTTTAAAGTATCTAGAATTGCTAGCCCCTTTTCTTCTTCGTCTTTGTAGATGAAACTACGCATGGCATGAGACATTTAGAATCTTATGTTCTGATCTATAGTTTGCATGTCCAAAGTATCGTTTTTGTCCGCCCGCGAACATGTCGTCCGCTGTGCGACGGCGCCCCTCGGTCGGGAGGGCGGGAGGTGGGGTGTAGCATATCTACCCTACCATTTTCATAAATCAAAGGGTATAACAATACATTAATACATTGTGACACTTTGTCATAAAAAATACAAACATACAAATGCCCAAAGACCACTTAGAATTATATAAACATTCCAGCGCGCAAGTAATACGATCCATCGCTTATATACAAGCTGATCACGGCGCGTGGGAATGCTGAGCATGCACTTTGCAGCTCAAGTGGTCAACCCATACATAACATATGCATGCCTTCTGCTTACATGTGTATATACTAATATATGCATACATACATCTAAGTACATAGACATAAGCATTGCATGTTTCGGGTTAGCTGAACCCAACATTAACACTAATAAAACTAAATGTGTTTCATAAATAATACATGGCGACCGTGCAAAAGTCACAGGAAAAACAAACAAGTCGAAAAAACATTACATTTTATTTCATGATATTCTGAAATAAATAAAAAAAAAAACAAGCCGATCAGTCGAGCGGGCGCGACAGTAGGATAGCCTGTGCAGGTCTTCAAAGAAAAGTATTTTCATTATAATGGGATTTAAATATATCGCTTGAAGTAGATTTTGCTTGCATAGTCTGGCAACACTGGACTGCGACTGTTGATTGTTTATGTTTAGCGCCACAGCAGACGAAAGGCAAATCAAACATACATGAACAAACGCGTCTTTCCGTTCATTATATCGTCGGCGCGGCACAGCGACTGCGCTGCTACTGCGCTGCAACGCATCTGCTCCGCTGCATAAATTTGTTTCTTGAATAACTTCTGAGTTCAATATCCGATCGTACTGAAATTTGTTGCACACATTGAGAGTAGGATACTTATTATGTGTGCCAAATCTAAAGTCTCTAGCTATAAAACTGCTCTTGTTATCAGCTTTCCGAGTTATGGGCGAAGGGGGCGTGGCATCGCGATGACACATTAATCCCAAGCTTTTTATCATGTGTGCCAGATCTCAAGTCTCTAGCTTAAACATTGCTTATGTTATGGTGATTTTTCTAATTTTTAAACTAACCGGACTTGATATCGAAAATTAAAAATAAACTTGATCTGCGTATGGTATTCAGGAACCTACATTCCAAATTTGAAGTCTCTAGCTCTTATAGTTGCTGAGATCTACGCGTTCATACAGACGGACGGACGGACAGACGGACAGACAGACGGACAGGTGTCAATCGATTTGGCTATTAATACTGATCAAAAATATACATACTTTATAGGGTCGGAGATGCCTCCTTCTGCCTGTTACATACATTCACACAAATTCATTATAGCCTTTTTTGTCCATTTTTAATGGTCACAGGCTATAATAAAAACAATGTTATAATTATGCAATTATAAACTAATAACTGTTGAACTGATAATAAATATAAATGTTAAAAAGTGTAAAAGGAGAAAAACAGCAGCATATCCGCGCTAAACTGTGGAAACGAAAACTATTTTTTGCCAATGCATTGATTGTGCCTATTAAACAAAGCCAACTAAAATACAAAATGCAAAGCAGTATTTGTCAAGTGCAGTGCGCGCGTAATATAGCAACATAATAAACAACAACAACAGTAACAAGATGAAACAGTAACAACAACGATAAGCGACAACTACAGGGACAACCACAGAATTGCAACGTACGCATGGCAGAGGAGCCCCGGTTTAACAACGCTGTTCCTACCGAACAAAGGGATTTGCCGACGTTGCAAGAGGCCTTGCAGGCAAATCCAGCCGATGGACCACGCCCACTCACAATAGCTGAGCACCGGGCTAGACAAGAAAAAAATCAATTCCAAAACACAAGAGAAGCGGAAAAAGAGTAAAACTCCTGCAACAACGGCGACTAATCAAGGACATGATTAAGTTGGCCAAAAATGAATCAGACCGACAACGGTACACAGAGCGTCTTCAGGAAGTAGATGACCAGCTTCGCATTGGTGCGAAACAACGCAAACGGGCTGCATAATTGCGAATGCCCCAATTTGCCTTAATAATAATATCTAATCTCAAGCCTATGCGGGAAACCGCTGCTTGAAAAATACTAAAATCTGTTAGGCTTTTTACTAACAAGTGTGGTTGGAGAATTTTTTAAAAAAAAAAAATGAATTGTAATTTGAAATGTGAGCCAACCACATTATATAACTACTAATATCTATATACTCAGCTGCAATAAAACATTTTTATAATGACAAAAATTTTTTTTTGAAAATATATATATAATTTCATTAAAAAAAGTATCAACTAAAATATTATTTTTAATTTTCAAAGAAAAAAATATTTTTTTTTCTTTACAAAACCCACAAAATTTTTTTTTACGAAAAATACAATTTTTTACAAAAAACCTTTTTTTTCATGAACAAAATTATTTTTCATTGAATATATAAAAACACTTAATTAAAAAAAAAAAAAATTATGGGTTGGTTTAGTGATTTTAGTGAGGCAAAAGACAATACTGCCAACGTGGTAAATAACGTCAAGATAGTTGATCACACAGATGATATACAATCATTGTGGATACTCTTGCTAATTATCACGATAGCATTAGTCTTACAATTTATGTTAAGCATAACAAAATGGCTGCAGGAAATAAGACCCCAATGAAATAAGGCCCCAAAAGAGGAAATGAAATAAGGCCCCAAACTTGGGGTGTTATTTCATAATGAAATAATACCCCAATTTCAAATATGAAATAAGGCCCCACAGCGATGAAATAAGGCCCCAAAAAAAATGAAACAAGGCCCCAAACTTGGGGTGTTATTTCATTATGAAATAACACCCCAATTTCAAATATGAAATAACACCCCAATTTCAAAAATGAAATAACACCCCAAATTTTGTTGTTGTTTTGTTCATTAAAACAAAAAATAACGGAAAAACCTAAACAATAAATTTGAAATTATTATTAAATTTGGATATTTAGTAAAATTAACTATCTAAAACTTAAAAAAATTATGAAATAATGTCTAATCGCGCGATTTTTTGTATCAAATTTTAATTACCTCGTCAAAATATTGAACATAGATGACTAGGAGTTGGTTAAAGCAACCTTTGGGAACTATTTTAAAAGTTCCGTCCATTAAATATTTTCTATTCTGTTGTGGTATATTTTCCTAAAGAAAATGAAATAAGGCTCCAAAATTTAGTATTTGGGCCTTATTTCATTTCTTTTTTTGGGGTCTTATTTCATAATGAAATAAGACACCAATTTTTTTAAGGAATATGGCCCCAATTAAGGAAATAACACCTTAAATTTTATAAAAATCGTTGTTGTTGTTTCCTGTATAATTTTTTGGGGCCTTATTTCATTTTTTTTTTGGGGCCTTATTTCACAGAGCCTAACAAAATTATTAAGAAAAGATATATGAGTAGGGCAAATAACTTGGATAAGATCTAAGAATGAATAAGGAAAAAATAGATCCCGTATACGAAAGTTTTCCAAATTTCCGCATTAATGCGATTAGAATTTTACATTCACACAAGGAATATATATCAGTATATCAGTTCAAAACTGATTATATAGAAACTTTCGGTGAAAACTATAGCCCACTTATACATTGCGATAAAGCAGAAAAGTCAATGGTACTTTCAACACTACCATATGTCAGGGTAAAACTAATAGAAAAAGAAGACCCGTATTTAGGTATAGCAACTATATGGTTAGTACGCTTACAAAAGTAAGAAAATTCCAGTTTTAAAAAAAACATGGAATGGAATGAAATTGCGAAAAATATAGACGCATTTCGTTACAAATTCGATAAATCTTACAAATGCATCAACAGAGATGCAGTTATAAAAGCGGAAGCATTACAGAACCATATAGAAATAATACTAAGGGAATACAATAATATAGTTACCTTAGTAAATAGTTATACAAATAAATTTACATCTGAGCACAATAATAAATGTTTAAGGGTAATAAAATCCCTAAACACAAGATTGATTACTGTCACCAATACACGACATATTCAAATAAAAGTGCCAGAAAGTCTAAATCAATTGGCGGAGTTTGATCCCGACCAATTTAAAGAATTAGACGAATCAATTCAACCAAGTGACGCTGAATCTGATAGTGACATTGAAACACTAGAAGAAGGCAATACAACTGAAACCAAACCGGAAATAATAACAATCACCGAAATGGCACAATCAGTTGTAGAATTTATTAAGCTAGCCACATCTCTGATACCAGAGTTTGACGGTAAGCCGGAAAATTTACAAAGTTTTCTAGATTCTTTGAATCTGCTAGAAACCTTAAAAGACACACATGAGCTAACAGCCATAAGCCTTATAAAGACAAAGTTAAAAGGTCATGCAAGAAACTTGATAAGTAATGAGCAGACAATCGCTGCAATCACTACACAACTGTTAAATGCAGTAAAAGGAGAATCGGTAGAAGTTGTATCTGCTAAGCTTCTTAATCTGCAACAGAAAAATAAAACGGCTAACCAATACACCCAAGAGGTGGAAAAACTGACAAAGGCCCTTGAAGGCGCCTATATCAGTGAAGGACTAAGCCAATCACTTGCAAACAAATACAGCACTACAACAGCTGTAAAAGTTATGACCCAAAACTGTTCAATTGATAAGGTAAAACTTATCATGCAGGCAGGCACATTCACAAACATGAATCATGCCATTTCCAAATTTGTAAACAGCTGCACGGAGATAACAGGCCAAAGTAACACTGTCCTGTATTATCGACGAGGTGCAAACAACAATAATAGAGGAGGTCGAGGTTATAATCGTGGCAGAAATTACAACCACAATAATTCCAACCGAGGCGGCTATAACAACAATAATTACAATAACCGTGGAGGAAGACGAGGCCAAAATCGAGGACGAGGCCGAGGTAACTCCAACCAAGGTTATAATAATAATAATAACAATGTGAGGGTGGCGCAAAATACGCCGGAAAACTCCCAGAACCCTTTAGGGAACATCCAGTAAATGCAAAGGTTCATACCATCAATTACAGTCTTAACATATTTGTCACTTTTTATAATCATTCAACTGACAACAAACTCACATTCTTAATAGATACTGGTGCAGATATATCACTTTTAAAAATAAATTCAGATAATTTCAAAATTCAAGAAGAAAAAATTATAAACATCCAAGGCATAGGCCATGGTGTGATAAAATCGCATGGAACAACTAGAATAGATCTTCAATCAACAAAATATATTATTCCACACGAATTTCATTTAGTAGATTCAAATTTTTCAATACCGTGTGATGGAATAATAGGCATCGATTTTATAAAAAAATTCAATTGTAAATTAGATTTCAAACCAAGTGAAGACTGGTTTATAATTAGACCCCAAAATTGAAATTACCCGATTTATGTTCCAATAACAAATAGTGCTGGCAACAATACAATTCTTCTGCCAGCTAGATCCCAAGTAATTAGAAAAATAGACATTAATACAGTAAATGACTATATATTTGTTCCTAATCAAGAAATAAGTAATGGAATTTATGTTGCAAATACAATAACAACATCCAAACATGTATACATTCG
The DNA here is from genome assembly GCA_958299025.2 of Drosophila histrio. NCBI lineage: Eukaryota > Metazoa > Arthropoda > Insecta > Diptera > Drosophilidae > Drosophila > Drosophila histrio. Next base: position 170,212 of record OY282582.1, read on the forward strand.
CCTTCTAAACACAACTAATTTCGACCAATTGGTCAAAGTAAATAAAATCCAATATGAAAATTTAACAGATTACGAGATTCACAACACTAATCCAGAAATTAGAAGCGAACAAGTACTTTCAAAATTAAAGAAAAATTTTCCAGAAGAATTCAAAAGTCAACTAACAGAATTATGCACCAAGTATAGTGATGTGTTCGGACTGGAAACCGAACCAATAGCGACAAATAATTTTTACAAACAAACATTAAGACTTAAAGATGATGAACCCATTAACATTAAAAACTACAGAAGTCCGCATAGCCACGTAGAAGAAATTCAAAAACAAGTAGGGAAATTAATAAACGACAATATCGTAGAACCGTCTGTATCCGAGTATAACAGCCCACTCTTGTTAGTTCCAAAGAAATCATTACCAAATTCGGAAGAAAAGAAATGGCGATTAGTAATTGACTATCGTCAAATAAACAAAAAACTACTTTCCGATAAATTCCCGCTCCCCAGAATTGATGATATTCTAGATCAATTGGGCAGAGCTAAATATTTTTCATGCCTTGATTTAATGTCAGGTTTCCACCAAATTGAACTTGAAGAAAATTCAAGAAATATAAAATCTTTTTCAACGAGCAATGGCTCATATCGCTTCACGCGATTACCATTTGGTCTTAAAATAGCACCAAATTCATTTCAGAGAATGATGACTATAGCATTCTCGGGTTTAGAACACTCTCAGGCATTCCTTTATATGGATGACTTAATGGTGATAAAATGTTCCGAAAAACACATGATTAAAAACCTAACTGATGTTTTTAATGTATGTAGGAAATATAACCTAAAGTTGCATCCAGAAAAATGTTCATTTTTCATGCATGAAGTGACATTCTTAGGTCACAAATGCACTGATAAAGGAGTATTGCCAGATGACAAGAAATATGACGTCATCAAAAATTATCCTGTCCCTCATGATGCGGACAGTGCGAGACGATTTGTAGCATTCTGCAATTATTATCGTCGATTTATAAAAAACTTCGCCGATTATTCACGGCACATAACTAGATTATGTAAAAAGAATGTTCCTTTTGAATGGTCAAGTGAATGCCAATGCGCATTCCAATACCTTAAAGAAAAGCTTATGCAACCAACAATATTACAATATCCTGATTTTCGCAAAGAATTTTGCATTATAACAGATGCTAGTAAACAAGCTTGTGGAGCGGTTCTAACTCAGAACCGAGACGGAATTTAGCTCCCAATAGCTTATGCATCTCGTTCATTTACAAAAGGGGAAAGCAATAAGAGCACAACAGAACAAGAGTTAGCGGCAATTCATTGGGCAATTACCCACTTTAGACCATATATTTATGGCAAACACTTCACTATTAAAACGGATCACAGACCATTGACATATCTTTTTTCTATGACAAATCCCAGTTCAAAATTAACTCGCATGCGGCTAGAACTTGAAGAATACGACTTCACAGTAGAATACCTAAAGGGGAAAGATAATTTCGTAGCAGACGCACTTTCGCGTATCAATATTAAAGAACTCAAAGACATGCAACATAAAGTCCTGAAAGTCACTACCAGGCAACAAAGTAGACAAAATAAACCCTGCGCAGGGAATGAAAAAGAACTTTTGCCAAGGCAAAGTCTTCAAAAAGCTTCTAAGCCCAACGTATATGAAGTCATCAAAAATGACGATGTACGAAAAGTAGTGGCCTTGCACTTAACAAATAAAATATGTTTCCTAAAACATGGAAATAAAGTTATTGCAAGAATTGATGTTAGCGATCTGTACACCAATGAAACTCTTGACTTAGGTCAGTTTTTTCAAAGGCTTGAAATACAAGCCGGTATACACGAGATCAGCCAACTCAAAGTGGCACCGAGCGAAAAGATCTTTGAATTAGTTTCAATAGATACTTTTAAAAATAAGGGCAATAAAATATTAAAATCATTAAGAGTAGCGCTACTCCAGCCGGTGACCCTAATTTGACGTTTGGGCGTTGACGTACAAAGAATGCACGTTCAAGTGGTCCAAGCGAACAGGCAACTTAGAGCCCCACCTCCCGCCCTACCGACCGAGGGGCGCAGTCAGCGGATGACACGTTCGCGGGCGGACAGAAGCGATATTTAGGGCATGCAAATTATAGATCGCGAGAAACAGAAAGATAGCGAGTAACGGACATATTAGGAAAACGGCAGAAGAAAATAGAAAGTTAAACTAATTATGAGCTAGGTGAGTTAGTAGTAAAATTTTAAGTTGGAAAATTGAGTTAGCATTCGAGAAAACATGATAGAGTCTATTATATTCTGAACATAAGATTCTAAAAGGCTCATGCAAAGCATAGTTTGATCTACAAAGACGAAGAAGAAGAGGGGTATAGTTTCTAGATAATCTAAAGGGAACAGAAAAGTTGAGCTGTGACATTAATTCCACTGAGTCAATTAATAATGAAAAAGAAAAAGAAGCAATACTGTCTACATTTCATGACGACCCCATACAAGGAGGTCATACAGGCATTACTAAAACGCTAGCAAAATTCAAAAGACACTACTATTGGAAAAACATGACTCGTCATGTCAAAGAGTACATACGTAGATGTCATAAATGCCTAACATCAAAAACGATGACCCATACAAAGACACCTATGACAATAACTGACACACCAATAAGCGCTTTTGACAGAGTGATAGTGGATACTATAGGTCCGCTACCTAACCTAACGAAATATCTTGTAGCTATTCCAGTACCAAACAAAAATGCTAATACTGTTGCAAAAGCAATATTCGAATCTTTTATACTGAAGTTCGGTCCAATGAAGACGTTCATTTCGGACATGGGAACTGAATATAGAAATTCCATAATTAGCGATTTGTGCAAATACCTAAAAATAGACAATATAACGTCTACAGCACACCACCACCAAACTGTTGGAACAGTCATAAGAAGTCATAGGACCATTAATGAATACATCCGTTCATATATATCTGTTGATAAAACAGATTGGGATGTATGGCTTTAATATTTTGTTTACTGTTTCAACACGACCCCCTCTATGGCACATGACTATTGTCCATATGAGCTAGTTTTCGGCAAACAAAGCAATTTGCCAAAATATTTTAATACAATAGATAAAATTAATCCATTATACAATATAGAAGATTACGCTAAGGAATCTAAGTTTAGGTTAGAACAGGCCTATAAAAGAGCCAGAATATTGTTAGAACAACATAAAGCTAAGAATAAGGAATATTATGATAGGAAAGTAAAAATAGGAGATAAAGTTTTACTAAGAAATGAAGTAGGTCACAAATTAGACCCAGTATATTTAGGACCATATATAGTAGAGAAAATAGAAGATAATGACAATATTTTTATTAAAGATAGTAAAGATAAGAAACAGAAAGTACATAAGGATAGGTTAAAAATATATATTCAATGAAACGTTTCATGAAAAAGAAAAAAGGAGGTCTGATCAACCTAAAAACCAAAAAAAAAAAATTTTTTTTATTCTTCTGAGAAAGTTAAAAATAAAATACAACATATATTCATATTATGATTCAAATATATTAAAAAAAAAATAATAATAATAAAAAATTTTTTCTGTCAAAAACACAAATGTTTTAAGAAAAAGAGATAAAACCTTTTCCCATTCCAATATACATTAATTTATTTTTAAAATTAAATACAATATATTAATACTAACACTAAATGACTACATGTATTACGTCATTTCTTTAAAAAGGGAGGTGTAGCATATCTACCCTACCATTTTCAGAAATCAAAGGGTATAACAATACATTAATACATTGTGACACTTTGTCATAAAAAATACAAACATACAAATGCCCAAAGACCACTTAGAATTATATAAACATTCCAGCGCGCAAGTAATACGATCCATCGCTTATATACAAGCATTTCGTTACAAATTCGATAAATCTTACAAATGCATCAACAGAGATGCAGTTATAAAAGCGGAAAGATTACAGAACCATATAGAAATAATACTAAGGGAATACAATAATATAGTTACCTTAGTAAATAGTTATACAAATAAATTTACATCTGAGCACAATAATAAATGTTTAAGGGTAATAAAATCCCTAAACACAAGATTGATTACTGTCACCAATACACGACATATTCAAATAAAAGTGCCAGAAAGTCTAAATCAATTGGCGGAGTTTGATCCCGACCAATTTAAAGAATTAGACGAATCAATTCAACCAAGTGACGCTGAATCTGATAGTGACATTGAAACACTAGAAGAAGGCAATACAACTGAAACCAAACCGGAAATAATAACAATCACCGAAATGGCACAATCAGTTGTAGAATTTATTAAGCTAGCCACATCTCTGATACCAGAGTTTGACGGTAAGCCGGAAAATTTACAAAGTTTTCTAGATTCTTTGAATCTGTTAGAAACCTTAAAAGACACACATGAGCTAACAGCCATAAGCCTTATAAAGACAAAGTTAAAGGTCATGCAAGAAACTTGATAAGTAATGAGCAGACAATCGCTGCAATCACTACACAACTGTTAAATGCAGTAAAAGGAGAATCGGTAGAAGTTGTATCTGCTAAGCTTCTTAATCTGCAACAGAAAAATAAAACGGCTAACCAATACACCCAAGAGGTGGAAAAACTGACAAAGGCCCTTGAAGGCGCCTATATCAGTGAAGGACTAAGCCAATCACTTGCAAACAAATACAGCACTACAACAGCTGTAAAAGTTATGACCCAAAACTGTTCAATTGATAAGGTAAAACTTATCATGCAGGCAGGCACATTCACAAACATGAATCATGCCATTTCCAAATTTGTAAACAGCTGCACGGAGATAACAGGCCAAAGTAACACTGTCCTGTATTATCGACGAGGTGCAAACAACAATAATAGAGGAGGTCGAGGTTATAATCGTGGCAGAAATTACAACCACAATAATTCCAACCGAGGCGGCTATAACAACAATAATTACAATAACCGTGGAGGAAGACGAGGCCAAAATCGAGGACGAGGCCGAGGTAACTCCAACCAAGGTTATAATAATAATAATAACAATGTGAGGGTGGCGCAAAATACGCCGGAAAACTCCCAGAACCCTTTAGGGAACAACCAGTAAATGCAAAGGTTCATACCATCAATTACAGTCTTAACATATTTGTCACTTTTTATAATCATTCAACTGACAACAAACTCACATTCTTAATGGATACTGGTGCAGATATATCACTTTTAAAAATAAATTCAGATAATTTCAAAATTCAAGAAGAAAAAATTATAAACATCCAAGGCATAGGCCATGGTGTGATAAAATCGCATGGAACAACTAGAATAGATCTTCAATCAACAAAATATATTATTCCACACGAATTTCATTTAGTAGATTCAAATTTTTCAATACCGTGTGATGGAATAATAGGCATCGATTTTATAAAAAAATTCAATTGTAAATTAGATTTCAAACCAAGTGAAGACTGGTTTATAATTAGACCCCAAAATTGAAATTACCCGATTTATGTTCCAATAACAAATAGTGCTGGCAACAATACAATTCTTCTGCCAGCTAGATCCCAAGTAATTAGAAAAATAGACATTAATACAGTAAATGACTATATATTTGTTCCTAATCAAGAAATAAGTAATGGAATTTATGTTGCAAATACAATAACAACATCCAAACATGTATACATTCGCCTTCTAAACACAACTAATTTCGACCAATTGGTCAAAGTAAATAAAATCCAATATGAATATTTAACAGATTACGAGATTCACAACACTAATCCAGAAATTAGAAGCGAACAAGTACTTTCAAAATTAAAGAAAAATTTTCCAGAAGAATTCAAAAGTCAACTAACAGAATTATGCACCAAGTATAGTGATGTGTTCGGACTGGAAACCGAACCAATAGCGACAAATAATTTTTACAAACAAACATTAAGACTTAAAGATGATGAACCCATTAACATTAAAAACTACAGAAGTCCGCATAGCCACGTAGAAGAAATTCAAAAACAAGTAGGGAAATTAATAAACGACAATATCGTAGAACCGTCTGTATCCGAGTATAACAGCCCACTCTTGTTAGTTCCAAAGAAATCATTACCAAATTCGGAAGAAAAGAAATGGCGATTAGTAATTGACTATCGTCAAATAAACAAAAAACTACTTTCCGATAAATTCCCGCTCCCCAGAATTGATGATATTCTAGATCAATTGGGCAGAGCTAAATATTTTTCATGCCTTGATTTAATGTCAGGTTTCCACCAAATTGAACTTGAAGAAAATTCAAGAAATATAAAATCTTTTTCAACGAGCAATGGCTCATATCGCTTCACGCGATTACCATTTGGTCTTAAAATAGCACCAAATTCATTTCAGAGAATGATGACTATAGCATTCTCGGGTTTAGAACACTCTCAGGCATTCCTTTATATGGATGACTTAATGGTGATAAAATGTTCCGAAAAACACATGATTAAAAACCTAACTGATGTTTTTAATGTATGTAGGAAATATAACCTAAAGTTGCATCCAGAAAAATGTTCATTTTTCATGCATGAAGTGACATTCTTAGGTCACAAATGCACTGATAAAGGAGTATTGCCAGATGACAAGAAATATGACGTCATCAAAAATTATCCTGTCCCTCATGATGCGGACAGTGCGAGACGATTTGTAGCATTCTGCAATTATTATCGTCGATGTATAAAAAACTTCGCCGATTATTCACGGCACATAACTAGATTATGTAAAAAGAATGTTCCTTTTGAATGGTCAAGTGAATGCCAATACGCATTCCAATACCTTAAAGAAAAGCTTATGCAACCAACATTATTACAATATCCTGATTTTCGCAAAGAATTTTGCATTATAACAGATGCTAGTAAACAAGCTTGCGGAGCGGTTCTAACTCAGAACCGAGACGGAATTCAGCTCCCAATAGCTTATGCATCTCGTTCATTTACAAAAGGGGAAAGCAATAAGAGCACAACAGAACAAGAGTTAGCGGCAATTCATTGGGCAATTACCCACTTTAGACCATATATTTATGGCAAACACTTCACTATTAAAACGGATCACAGACCATTGACATATCTTTTTTCTATGACAAATCCCAGTTCAAAATTAACTCGCATGCGGCTAGAACTTGAAGAATACGACTTCACAGTAGAATACCTAAAGGGGAAAGATAATTTCGTAGCAGACGCACTTTCGCGTATCAATATTAAAGAACTCAAAGACATGCAACATAAAGTCCTGAAAGTCACTACCAGGCAACAAAGTAGACAAAATAAACCCTGCGCAGGGAATGAAAAAGAACTTTTGCCAAGGCAAAGTCTTCAAAAAGCTTCTAAGCCCAACGTATATGAAGTCATCAAAAATGACGATGTACGAAAAGTAGTGGCCTTGCACTTAACAAATAAAATATGTTTCCTAAAACATGGAAATAAAGTTATTGCAAGAATTGATGTTAGCGATCTGTACACCAATGAAACTCTTGACTTAGGTCAGTTTTTTCAAAGGCTTGAAATACAAGCCGGTATACACGAGATCAGCCAACTCAAAGTGGCACCGAGCGAAAAGATCTTTGAATTAGTTTCAATAGATACTTTTAAAAATAAGGGCAATAAAATATTAAAATCATTAAGAGTAGCGCTACTCCAGCCGGTGACCCTAATTTGACGTTTGGGCGTTGACGTACAAAGAATGCACGTTCAAGTGGTCCAAGCGAACAGGCAACTTAGAGCCCCACCTCCCGCCCTACCGACCGAGGGGCGCAGTCAGCGGATGACACGTTCGCGGGCGGACAGAAGCGATATTTAGGGCATGCAAATTATAGATCGCGAGAAACAGAAAGATAGCGAGTAACGGACATATTAGGAAAACGGCAGAAGAAAATAGAAAGTTAAACTAATTATGAGCTAGGTGAGTTAGTAGTAAAATTTTAAGCTGGAAAATTGAGTTAGCATTCGAGAAAACATGATAGAGTCTATTATATTCTGAACATAAGATTCTAAAAGGCTCATGCAAAGCATAGTTTGATCTACAAAGACGAAGAAGATGAGGGGTATAGTTTCTAGATAATCTAAAGGGAACAGAAAAGTTGAGCTGTGACATTAATTCCACTGAGTCAATTAATAATGAAAAAGAAAAAGAAGCAATACTGTCTACATTTCATGACGACCCCATACAAGGAGGTCATACAGGCATTACTAAAACGCTAGCAAAATTCAAAAGACACTACTATTGGAAAAACATGACTCGTCATGTCAAAGAGTACATACGTAGATGTCATAAATGCCTAACATCAAAAACGATGACCCATACAAAGACACCTATGACAATAACTGACACACCAATAAGCGCTTTTGACAGAGTGATAGTGGATACTATAGGTCCGCTACCTAACCTAACGAAATATCTTGTAGCTATTCCAGTACCAAACAAAAATGCTAATACTGTTGCAAAAGCAATATTCGAATCTTTTATACTGAAGTTCGGTCCAATGAAGACGTTCATTTCGGACATGGGAACTGAATATAGAAATTCCATAATTAGCGATTTGTGCAAATACCTAAAAATAGACAATATAACGTCTACAGCACACCACCACCAAACTGTTGGAACAGTCATAAGAAGTCATAGGACCATTAATGAATACATCCGTTCATATATATCTGTTGATAAAACAGATTGGGATGTATGGCTTTAATATTTTGTTTACTGTTTCAACACGACCCCCTCTATGGCACATGACTATTGTCCATATGAGCTAGTTTTCGGCAAACAAAGCAATTTGCCAAAATATTTTAATACAATAGATAAAATTAATCCATTATACAATATAGAAGATTACGCTAAGGAATCTAAGTTTAGGTTAGAACAGGCCTATAAAAGAGCCAGAATATTGTTAGAACAACATAAAGCTAAGAATAAGGAATATTATGATAGGAAAGTAAAAATAGGAGATAAAGTTTTACTAAGAAATGAAGTAGGTCACAAATTAGACCCAGTATATTTAGGACCATATATAGTAGAGAAAATAGAAGATAATGACAATATTTTTATTAAAGATAGTAAAGATAAGAAACAGAAAGTACATAAGGATAGGTTAAAAATATATATTCAATGAAACGTTTCATGAAAAAGAAAAAAGGAGGTCTGATCAACCTAAAAACCAAAAAAAAAAAATTTTTTTTATTCTTCTGAGAAAGTTAAAAATAAAATACAACATATATTCATATTATGATTCAAATATATTAAAAAAAAAATAATAATAATAAAAAATTTTTTCTGTCAAAAACACAAATGTTTTAAGAAAAAGAGATAAAACCTTTTCCCATTCCAATATACATTAATTTATTTTTAAAATTAAATACAATATATTAATACTAACACTAAATGACTACATGTATTACGTCATTTCTTTAAAAAGGGAGGTGTAGCATATCTACCCTACCATTTTCAGAAATCAAAGGGTATAACAATACATTAATACATTGTGACACTTTGTCATAAAAAATACAAACATACAAATGCCCAAAGACCACTTAGAATTATATAAACATTCCAGCGCGCAAGTAATACGATCCATCGCTTATATACAAGCATTTCGTTACAAATTCGATAAATCTTACAAATGCATCAACAGAGATGCAGTTATAAAAGCGGAAACATTACAGAACCATATAGAAATAATACTAAGGGAATACAATAATATAGTTACCTTAGTAAATAGTTATACAAATAAATTTACATCTGAGCACAATAATAAATGTTTAAGGGTAATAAAATCCCCAAACACAAGATTGATTACTGTCACCAATACACGACATATTCAAATAAAAGTGCCAGAAAGTCTAAATCAATTGGCGGAGTTTGATCCCGACCAATTTAAAGAATTAGACGAATCAATTCAACCAAGTGACGCTGAATCTGATAGTGACATTGAAACACTAGAAGAAGGCAATACAACTGAAACCAAACCGGAAATAATAACAATCACCGAAATGGCACAATCAGTTGTAGAATTTATTAAGCTAGCCACATCTCTGATACCAGAGTTTGACGGTAAGCCGGAAAATTTACAAAGTTTTCTAGATTCTTTGAATCTGTTAGAAACCTTAAAAGACACACATGAGCTAACAGCCATAAGCCTTATAAAGACAAAGTTAAAAGGTCATGCAAGAAACTTGATAAGTAATGAGCAGACAATCGCTGCAATCACTACACAACTGTTAAATGCAGTAAAAGGAGAATCGGTAGAAGTTGTATCTGCTAAGCTTCTTAATCTGCAACAGAAAAATAAAACGGCTAACCAATACACCCAAGAGGTGGAAAAACTGACAAAGGCCCTTGAAGGCGCCTATATCAGTGAAGGACTAAGCCAATCACTTGCAAACAAATACAGCACTACAACAGCTGTAAAAGTTATGACCCAAAACTGTTCAATTGATAAGGTAAAACTTATCATGCAGGCAGGCACATTCACAAACATGAATCATGCCATTTCCAAATTTGTAAACAGCTGCACGGAGATAACAGGCCAAAGTAACACTGTCCTGTATTATCGACGAGGTGCAAACAACAATAATAGAGGAGGTCGAGGTTATAATCGTGGCAGAAATTACAACCACAATAATTCCAACCGAGGCGGCTATAACAACAATAATTACAATAACCGTGGAGGAAGACGAGGCCAAAATCGAGGACGAGGCCGAGGTAACTCCAACCAAGGTTATAATAATAATAATAACAATGTGAGGGTGGCGCAAAATACGCCGGAAAACTCCCAGAACCCTTTAGGGAACAACCAGTAAATGCAAAGGTTCATACCATCAATTACAGTCTTAACATATTTGTCACTTTTTATAATCATTCAACTGACAACAAACTCACATTCTTAATGGATACTGGTGCAGATATATCACTTTTAAAAATAAATTCAGATAATTTCAAAATTCAAGAAGAAAAAATTATAAACATCCAAGGCATAGGCCATGGTGTGATAAAATCGCATGGAACAACTAGAATAGATCTTCAATCAACAAAATATATTATTCCACACGAATTTCATTTAGTAGATTCAAATTTTTCAATACCGTGTGATGGAATAATAGGCATCGATTTTATAAAAAAATTCAATTGTAAATTAGATTTCAAACCAAGTGAAGACTGGTTTATAATTAGACCCCAAAATTGAAATTACCCGATTTATGTTCCAATAACAAATAGTGCTGGCAACAATACAATTCTTCTGCCAGCTAGATCCTAAGTAATTAGAAAAATAGACATTAATACAGTAAATGACTATATATTTGTTCCTAATCAAGAAATAAGTAATGGAATTTATGTTGCAAATACAATAACAACATCCAAACATGTATACATTCGCCTTCTAAACACAACTAATTTCGACCAATTGGTCAAAGTAAATAAAATCCAATATGAAAATTTAACAGATTACGAGATTCACAACACTAATCCAGAAATTAGAAGCGAACAAGTACTTTCAAAATTAAAGAAAAATTTTCCAGAAGAATTCAAAAGTCAACTAACAGAATTATGCACCAAGTATAGTGATGTGTTCGGACTGGAAACCGAACCAATAGCGACAAATAATTTTTACAAACAAACATTAAGACTTAAAGATGATGAACCCATTAACATTAAAAACTACAGAAGTCCGCATAGCCACGTAGAAGAAATTCAAAAACAAGTAGGGAAATTAATAAACGACAATATCGTAGAACCGTCTGTATCCGAGTATAACAGCCCACTCTTGTTAGTTCCAAAGAAATCATTACCAAATTCGGAAGAAAAGAAATGGCGATTAGTAATTGACTATCGTCAAATAAACAAAAAACTACTTTCCGATAAATTCCCGCTCCCCAGAATTGATGATATTCTAGATCAATTGGGCAGAGCTAAATATTTTTCATGCCTTGATTTAATGTCAGGTTTCCACCAAATTGAACTTGAAGAAAATTCAAGAAATATAAAATCTTTTTCAACGAGCAATGGCTCATATCGCTTCACGCGATTACCATTTGGTCTTAAAATAGCACCAAATTCATTTCAGAGAATGATGACTATAGCATTCTCGGGTTTAGAACACTCTCAGGCATTCCTTTATATGGATGACTTAATGGTGATAAAATGTTCCGAAAAACACATGATTAAAAACCTAACTGATGTTTTTAATGTATGTAGGAAATATAACATAAAGTTGCATCCAGAAAAATGTTCATTTTTCATGCATGAAGTGACATTCTTAGGTCACAAATGCACTGATAAAGGAGTATTGCCAGATGACAAGAAATATGACGTCATCAAAAATTATCCTGTCCCTCATGATGCGGACAGTGCGAGACGATTTTAGCATTCTGCAATTATTATCGTCGATTTATAAAAAACTTCGCCGATTATTCACGGCACATAACTAGATTATGTAAAAAGAATGTTCCTTTTGAATGGTCAAGTGAATGCCAATACGCATTCCAATACCTTAAAGAAAAGCTTATGCAACCAACATTATTACAATATCCTGATTTTCGCAAAGAATTTTGCACTATAACAGATGCTAGTAAACAAGCTTGCGGAGCGGTTCTAACTCAGAACCGAGACGGAATTCAGCTCCCAATAGCTTATGCATCTCGTTCATTTACAAAAGGGGAAAGCAATAAGAGCACAACAGAACAAGAGTTAGCGGCAATTCATTGGGCAATTACCCACTTTAGACCATATATTTATGGCAAACACTTCACTATTAAAACGGATCACAGACCATTGACATATCTTTTTTCTATGACAAATCCCAGTTCAAAATTAACTCGCATGCGGCTAGAACTTGAAGAATACGACTTCACAGTAGAATACCTAAAGGGGAAAGATAATTTCGTAGCAGACGCACTTTCGCGTATCAATATTAAAGAACTCAAAGACATGCAACATAAAGTCCTGAAAGTCACTACCAGGCAACAAAGTAGACAAAATAAACCCTGCGCAGGGAATGAAAAAGAACTTTTGCCAAGGCAAAGTCTTCAAAAAGCTTCTAAGCCCAACGTATATGAAGTCATCAAAAATGACGATGTACGAAAAGTAGTGGCCTTGCACTTAACAAATAAAATATGTTTCCTAAAACATGGAAATAAAGTTATTGCAAGAATTGATGTTAGCGATCTGTACACCAATGAAACTCTTGACTTAGGTCAGTTTTTTCAAAGGCTTGAAATACAAGCCGGTATACACGAGATCAGCCAACTCAAAGTGGCACCGAGCGAAAAGATCTTTGAATTAGTTTCAATAGATACTTTTAAAAATAAGGACAATAAAATATTAAAATCATTAAGAGTAGCGCTACTCCAGCCGGTGACCCTAATTAATAATGAAAAAGAAAAAGAAGCAATACTGTCTACATTTCATGACGACCCCATACAAGGAGGTCATACAGGCATTACTAAAACGCTAGCAAAATTCAAAAGACACTACTATTGGAAAAACATGACTCGTCATGTCAAAGAGTACATACGTAGATGTCATAAATGCCTAACATCAAAAACGATGACCCATACAAAGACACCTATGACAATAACTGACACACCAATAAGCGCTTTTGACAGAGTGATAGTGGATACTATAGGTCCGCTACCTAACCTAACGAAATATCTTGTAGCTATTCCAGTACCAAACAAAAATGCTAATACTGTTGCAAAAGCAATATTCGAATCTTTTATACTGAAGTTCGGTCCAATGAAGACGTTCATTTCGGACATGGGAACTGAATATAGAAATTCCATAATTAGCGATTTGTGCAAATACCTAAAAATAGACAATATAACGTCTACAGCACACCACCACCAAACTGTTGGAACAGTCATAAGAAGTCATAGGACCATTAATGAATACATCCGTTCATATATATCTGTTGATAAAACAGATTGGGATGTATGGCTTTAATATTTTGTTTACTGTTTCAACACGACCCCCTCTATGGCACATGACTATTGTCCATATGAGCTAGTTTTCGGCAAACAAAGCAATTTGCCAAAATATTTTAATACAATAGATAAAATTAATCCATTATACAATATAGAAGATTACGCTAAGGAATCTAAGTTTAGGTTAGAACAGGCCTGTAAAAGAGCCAGAATATTGTTAGAACAACATAAAGCTAAGAATAAGGAATATTATGATAGGAAAGTAAAAATAGGAGATAAAGTTTTACTAAGAAATGAAGTAGGTCACAAATTAGACCCAGTATATTTAGGACCATATATAGTAGAGAAAATAGAAGATAATGACAATATTTTTATTAAAGATAGTAAAGATAAGAAACAGAAAGTACATAAGGATAGGTTAAAAATATATATTCAATGAAACGTTTCATGAAAAAGAAAAAAGGAGGTCTGATCAACCTAAAAACCAAAAAAAAAAAATTTTTTTTATTCTTCTGAGAAAGTTAAAAATAAAATACAACATATATTCATATTATGATTCAAATATATTAAAAAAAAAATAATAATAATAAAAAATTTTTTCTGTCAAAAACACAAATGTTTTAAGAAAAAGAGATAAAACCTTTTCCCATTCCAATATACATTAATTTATTTTTAAAATTAAATACAATATATTAATACTAACACTAAATGACTACATGTATTACGTCATTTCTTTAAAAAGGGAGGTGTAGCATATCTACCCTACCATTTTCAGAAATCAAAGGGTATAACAATACATTAATACATTGTGACACTTTGTCATAAAAAATACAAACATACAAATGCCCAAAGACCACTTAGAATTATATAAACATTCCAGCGCGCAAGTAATACGATCCATCGCTTATATACAAGCTGATCACGGCGCGTGGGAATGCTGAGCATGCACTTTGCAGCTCAAGTGGTCAACCCATGCATAACATATGTATGCATGCCTTCTGCTTACATGTGTATATACTAATATATGCATACATACATCTAAGTACATAGACATAAGCATTGCATGTTTCGGGTAAGCTGAACCCAACATTAACACTTAAGAAATATTCATAATAAAGACTCAGAACGGAGCAGACGCTCCGGATAAAAACTAACAAAACTAAATGTGTTTCATAAATAATACAGGGGTGCTACTTTTCCAGGGATTCGCGCGTAACACGTTTCGGTTTGGTGTCGCTTGGATTACTTAAACGTGCATACCTTGTACGTCAACGTCAAAACGCCAAGATGCGCTTAAAGTTGTGTGCCAAAGAATCAATAGATTAGTTATGGCCTAGTGTTTATTTAGGGTGCATGTAATGACGCCCAGTGCAATAACGCCCACGGGCATTATTGTACTTTTTAAAATGCAATAACGCCCACGACAAGTGTGAATTAACGCCCATGAGTTTCAAAATTTTTCAAAAACTCCCTATTTTTCTGCCCATATTGCCGACAAATAGTTGAAAGTTATTATAAAATATATCAATAAAACAAAATGAAAATATTAAATTTGTGTTAAAAAGTTGGCCGCAAGCAAAATCGCACAATTTTTTTAAAAAAATTTTGCTTGCGGATGGATGGATGGCGGATGGGGGCGTGCAAAATTCTAAAACAAACTTGACCGTTTCGGGGCCGCAGGAGCATTGTCACCAAATTTGGTGAGCCTAGCTCTTATAGTCTCTGAGATCTAGGTGTTCATACAGCACGACAGACGGACAACAGGACATACGGACTGACGAACATGACTCGAATATCAAGATCAAGAATATATATTCTTTATGGGGTCTGCCACACTTCCTTCGATCTGTTACGCCCATTTTTTTAATACAAACTTAATAGACCCTTTTTACTTTTTCAAAGTAAAGGGTATAAAAAGTGCCTGAGCGGGAAATCCAGAATCGCAGCAATCTTTGTAGCAAACAGACTAAACTGGTTTGCTACTCGCGATCTTTCTACTTGTATTTATTTGCTTATACTGTTAAATTCTTAATAATCTACAAAATTATTTTAGTGCTGTGTTTGTGCAGTGTTTGTGTTTTTGCTGTTCTTCTTTTTTTCCCCAACTATGCTTTGTTGTTGTTGGTGAGTAATTTTGCGTGTATTTTTTTTGTGTCTAGCCTTCTTCTTTGCGCATTGAGTTGTTTTTGTTGTTCTTTTGACACTCAAACGCTAACTGTAATTTTGCTCCCTAATTTCTAATTTTAAAACCAACGGGACTTGGTATCGAAAAGTGATAATAAACTTGATCTGCGTATGGTATTCGGAAACCTACATTCCAAATTTGAAGTCTCTATAGTTGCTGAGATCCACGTATTCATACAGACGGACGGACGGACAGACGGACAGGTGTCATTCGACTCGGCTATTGATACTGATTAAGAATATATATACTTTATAGGGTTGGAGATGCTTCCTTCTGCCTATTACATACATTCACACAAATTCATTATACCGCTTTTGCCCAGTTTTAATGGGCACAGGGTATAAAAACTAACATCACTTTTTGCATGCTATTAAAATGTTCGTGGCTTGCGCAGTAAAATTAATAAAATGTATGTGAACAGTATTACTTTCCCTTTTCATGTTGTTGTGTTTACTGAAACCTGGTTGAAGCCGGATATTCTTGATTCGGAAATTTTTCCAGCGAAGTACACAATATATAGACTATGTAGACTCTAATTTCTCTTCAGAAGAATTGCGTTATGTTCCCCGAAATAACATTAAATTTATAGCTATAAAAATATGTTTTTGGGTCACATTTTTGTACATCACGTGTTTATATATTTCTCCATCTTCCGATATCTCTGTATACCTGGATCATTTGTCCGCCATTAAATTTGTTTCTTCCCTTTTCTCTGATAATGATCATTTCAGAGCTGTTGACTACTATAACTTGCCACGAACTACTTGGTATTTTAATGATGAGTCAAATTTCTTAATCCCAACTACTCAACATGACTTTATCGACGGGTTACTTGACATATCGTTGCGTCAAATTAACCACGTCAAAAATTCTTTAAGCCAGCAGCTCGACTTATGGTTTGTTTGTTATCCGGCTGGTGGGGTCCTGTCAAGAACTGAACCACTCTCATATCCTGATGATCCTTATCATCCCACTTTAGAGTTGATGTTAGACCTTGGCACATTAGTATCGAATAATCTTGATAAGCCATATTTTCGGGTTCGTCAATTTCGTAAAACTAACTTTGTGAGATTGAACGAACTTTATAGCCAAATTGACTGGTCCGAATTTTACGCGTGTACGGATATGTGCAGTGTCACTATTTTATAATAGTTAAAAAAGGTGTTTTGATGCCTGCTTTCATTCAACGTATCCGATTCGGTCTAATAAACTTCCTTTCTTTTGCTAAACAGCTATCTCACCTGAAGAACTTGAAGTCCAGACTTTAAAAAAAGTTTAAAGACTCAGGTTATACTTCAGCGATTGCTCGCTATTTAGTTGGTCGGGCCAACTTCTCCGAGCTTAACGCTACGTGTTATAAAAATTATTTATATCGCTCGAGGGTCAGATTCTTTAAAGACCACAGGTAGTTCTTTAATTGTGTTAACACTAAACGTAAGACTCCTACCGACTTCTACGAAAGCACAAACCGAACAGGCCGAACTTTTTGCTACTTATTTTCAAACTACATACTCTTCGTCTAACCACTCTTATGAAACTTACCCCTATAATTTGCCTCGGTCTAATTGCATTTTCTGTCCTTTAATGAGTGAGGAGTAACTGCTTTGTGAGCTTGAAATGATTAAGCCGGTGTTTTTGCCCGGTCCTGACGGAGTTCCCGGATGTGTACTTCAGTAAAGTGCTGGTGCTTTATGTAAACCACTTTTAAACCTTTCTTCTTAGTCCCTCGAGTCATCGATTTTTCCCTCTATTTGGAAAGAATCATTTGTTATTCCTCTCCATAAAAAAGGAAGTAAGTCTGACGTCATATATACCGATTTCAGTAAAGCCTTTGACTCTGTTAACCATTCCCTTTTATTACATAAGCGTGACCTAATTGGTTTCTCGCCTAACTCATTTGCTGGATTTCAAGCTATTTAAAGCAAAGAACTCAAAAAGTTATATTTAATGACTATATTTTAAAATCGTTCCGAGTTACCTCTGGTGTTCCTCAAGGTAGTCAGCTCGGCCCCCTTCTTTTCACACCGTTCATAAATGATCTACCTACAGTTTTAATACATTTTCGAGTACTAATGTATGCGGAAGGTTGGCCATGCCATAATAAATTGCAGAAAGATATTGTCTCTTTTCAGTCATGGTGCTTTGTGAATCTATTAAATTTAAACAGTTCAAAATATAACGTAATGCCATTTTACCGATCTAACCCATTTGTGGCGTCATACTCACTGTATGGAGTTAATCTTGATAGGATTACTACCGTGAATGATCTAGGTATTCTTTTAGATCATAAACATGAATTTTCTGACCATATCTCTAAAATGGTTAATAAAGCTATATCAGTTTTGGGATTTAAAAAGAGGTGGTCGAAGGAATTCGATGACCCCTATATAACAGAGACTCTTTACTGATGTATAGAGTAAGTCCAATTTTGGAATACGGGTCATGTGTTTGGTGTCCCCAATATAGTGTCCACCAAGATCGAATTAAATCGGTGCAAAAAAACTTTCTGTTATTAACATTGTGCGGCCTTAATTGAAATGCGGATGTGAGACTGCAATAATATGCTAGTAGACTTTTATTAATTAACCTTTCCTCATTATTTAATCGTAGAATAATGTTTGGTGTAGTTTTTCGCTTTTTTTAAGCTTATTGCTGGTGACATTGACTCTGTCGAATTAATGTCACAGCTCAACTTTGCTGTTCCCTTTAGAGTATCTAGAAATTATACTCCCCTTCTTGTTCGTCTTTGTAGATCAAACTACGCACTGCATAAACCTATTAGAATCTTATGTTCTGACTATAATAGACTCTATTATATTTTCTCGAATGCTAACTCAATTTTCCAACTTAAAATTTTACTACTAACTCACTTAGCTCACAATTCGTTGAATTTACTGTTTTCTTCTTCCGTTTTCCTACTTATGCCCGTAACTTCATATCTTTTTGTTCTCGCGTCTTATAATTTGCATACCCAAAATATCGTTTCTGTCCGCCCGTGAACGTTTCTCCCGCTGTGCGACTGCGCCCCTCGAATGGGAGGTGGGGTTCTACTTCGCCTGGGAGCTTGAACGTGTATAATTTGTTCCTCCTTTCGCACAGTACCAACGTCAGGTCTCCGCTGCTGTAACGAGGAGAGAAAAGAACATTAACTCCAGCTCTTACCACGATACAGGTTCTAGACTTACCCACGGTACTTGGGACAAGGAGATGGTATCCGCGAGAACCCAATCCACAAACCCTCTCACTCACGATCCAGGATTCCTGG
This sequence comes from Drosophila histrio, assembly GCA_958299025.2. NCBI lineage: Eukaryota > Metazoa > Arthropoda > Insecta > Diptera > Drosophilidae > Drosophila > Drosophila histrio. The sequence goes on from OY282582.1 coordinate 189,615, forward strand.
ATGAGAGCCACGTCAACTCACACCCCGTCCATAAACCGTAGTGGGTTAATCGAAGGAACCCCAGAATGATGCAGATCAATCTGCACAACCCTAAGATTTTCCGGTTGACCTAGCTTCCTTTCCATCTGGTCCATTATCGGAGGTGGGATCCAAATCCTTGTGATCGGTTGCTCAGGGGCTTGATCCATAGGAACGACGTCTATCTTCGTACCAGGCTACAGTTCACCAAAGCTTTGGATCGTGTCTTCGAGAAACCGCAAGGGTTCCTCGTTGGCACAAGCCGCTGCCTTCGCGCCCTTGTATCACTTGATGCCATCGAACTCAGCCAAGAACGGATTCCCTGGTCGGAACATCGCATTATCTAGGTCTTGGTTAATGGATTCCTTTAAGGAATTTTTCTATTCTCTCATTGCATGTGTGTTTGATATATGCAAAATTCTTTGAAGCCTCACTGAATCCCTTTTTTGGAACCTTTGCTTTAAAAAAATAGGGTTTAATGTATATATATTCCTGATCAGCATCAACAGTCGAGTCATGTCCGTTAGTCTGTCTTTCTGTATGAGGTCCTAGATCTCAGAGACTATAAGAGCTAGAGTCACCAAATTTGGTATGGTGGTTCGTCTATGGGCTAACAGATCAAGTTTATGTTAAAATTTTGCCAGACCCCCTTCCGCCTCCGTTTTTTTTTTGTTGTTCTTGTTTTTTTTTTCTTATAAATATTTTGTTTATTTTCTAGTATGCTCTTGAGAGTTCAACTTGTACCAGAGTGAATTCCGCCTCCGTAAATCGAAAACAAAATTTTTTAAATCCCATAAAACGAAAAGTATTAAAGCTATAGTCCTGAATTTTGGCACACAGGGCGAGTATCAGGGTCCCAACTTATCGCTTGAAGTCGATATTGCTTGCATCGAGAGTAGGTAGCTTTCGATAGTCTGGCAACACTAAACTGCGGCTGTTGATTGTTTATGTTTAGCGCCACGCGTCTTTGCGTTCGTTATATCGCGCTGAGCCGCGGCGCATCTGCTGTGCTGCATAAATTATATTCTTGAATAACTTCTGAGTTCAATATCCGATCGTACTGAAATTTGTAGCACACATTGAGAGTAGAATACTTATCATGTGTGCCAAATCTCAAGTCTCTAGCTATAAAACTGCACTTGGTATCAGCTTATTCGAGTTCTGGGGAAGGGGGCGTGGCATCGCGATGAAATTTTGGGGACACATTAAGCCCAAGCTTTTTATCATGTGTGCCAAATCTCAAGTCTCTAGCCTTAACATTGCATATGTTATGGTGATTTTTCTAATTTTAAAACCAATGGGACTTGGTTTCTTTTTTTTATACCCTGTGGGGGTATATTAAGTTTGTTAAAAATATGTAACGGGCAGAAGGAAGCATGGCCGACCCAATAAAGTATATATATTCTTGATCAGCATCAATAGCCGAGTCGATATAGCCATGTCCGTCTGTCCGTCGGTCCGTCGGTCTGTCGGTCTGTCGGTCCGTCGGTCCGTCCGTATGAACGAAGGGATCTCAGAGATGGTAAGAGCTAGAAGCTTGAACTTGGTGTCCCAGCACTGGAAATTTTTGCAGGCAGATCAAGTTTATCTTTTTTTTTGGATGCCACGCCTTCTTTGCCCACAATTTAAGTAAAAGCTTATAAAGCAAGCAGTTTTGTAGCTCAAAAACCTCATACTAAGGGCAGTTTTGTAGCTAGAGACTTGAGACTTAGCACATATGATAAATATTTTGTGGTCAATGTGTCCAGAAAATTTTATCACGATGCCACGCCCCCCTTGCCTACAAAACGGAAAAGCTTATAACAAGAGTATGGATGTTTTGATTATGTCACTATTTAATATAAAGGCGTGATTATTTCAGTCTTGTATTATCCACAATATATATTTTATTTTATAGATCATTCTCTGGTGATGGTTTGAATAGAAGAGACTTGTACAATAATACTGATGGTGTGTTACATGTCGAATATATCGAAACATCGATATAATAATTTGCAATACAAAAATATCGTAATCTGTGGATCTCAGTGATGCCAGATCACCACAGTACTCCCTCCTAGACTTTAAGTCGTGAAGCGGACAGGAAGTCTAATTGTACGGCGAGGTCTGCCGGTTGGTGTCTGATTGTTTTGATCCCCCGGCGGGCTTGCTGATGAAGATGATGGTGCATCTGGAATGGTTGGTGATAATGGTGCATCTAGAATGGCTGGAGTTGAGTGTCCTTGTGACTCAATAAAGGCTGGTTTGAGACGGTCAATCGAAACTTTGGAGTATCGACCATTGATTTCGATGTTGAAAAACTTAAGTTGTTTGTCTTTGACTTTATAAGGTCCATCGTAGGGTGGTTGTAGAGATCCTCGTACCGTGTCGTTACGAAGAAAAACATGTGTTGCATTAGCTAAGTCCTTGAATACAAAAGGCTTAGAAATGTCGTGGTTAGCTATTTGTACTGGGCGGATATCGTTCATCATTGCTGATAAATCTTTGGCGAAGTCAGTTTGAAGCTGGAATCGGCTATGGTTGTGAAAGAATTCTCCAGGAAGACGAAGTGTTGTGCCATAAACAAGCTGTGCTACTGTTGTTTGGATATCGGGTTTATATGCTGATCGTAGTCCGAGCAAGATGATTGGCAATTTGCTAGGCCATCCGCTACTGTTTTGACACATAATGGCTGCTTTTAAAGTGCGATGCCAACGCTCGATGATTCCATTAGCCTGTGGATGATAAGCTGTTGTGCGCAATTGATTTATGCCAAGAAGTTGTGAAAGCTCATTGAAAAGTCTCGATTCAAACTGCCGACCCTGATCTGTGGTGATGCGTGCTGGTACTCCAAAACGGGAAATCCATGTGTTGATCAGTGCAGCGGCAACTGTATCTGCCTGCATGTCTTCAATGGCAATGGCTTCTGGCCATCTGGTGTATCGGTCGATGATTGTGAGGCAATATCTAAATGGACCAGATTGAGGTAGTGGTCCAATGAGATCTAAGTTGATGTGCTCAAATCTTTGTGTGGTGAGTGTGTACTGTTGAAGTGGTGAGTGGACATGACGAGTGACTTTCGATTTTTGGCACGGTATGCAATGCTTGACGAAATTTGCTATTTCTCTGTGCATGAACGGCCATACGAAACGTTCTTTGATGATATGCAGGGTCGAGCGAACGCCTCCATGAGCAATGTTGTGAAGTTTGCTGATGATCTTCCTTCTTAGTGGCTGTGGCACAAATGGACGAACTGCTGATGTAAAAAAATCACATATTATTGACATTGTTAGGTTAGGTAAGCTTATTGCTTTGAGTTGCAGCGTTGTGTTGTCGTCATTTAGCAGTTTTGCGAGCTCTGGACAAGTGGTCTGCGAGAGAGCGATTTGGTTGTAGTCGATGACGTTAGCTTCAACAGCTGTGATGCGAGACAATGTATTTGCGGTTGTGTTTTCAATGCCAGCAACGTGAAGAATCGATGTCGTGAATTGACTAATGTAGTCCAGTTGGCGAAGTTGACGAGGTGACGCTTTCTCGGGCTTCTGCATAAAAGCGAAAACCAATGGCTTGTGGTCAGTGCGGACATCAAATGCTCTACCTTCTAGCATGTAACGAAAGTGCTTGATGCTGAGGTAAATCGCTAGAAGTTCACGGTCGTATGTGCTGTATTTACGCTGTGTGTCAGTGAGTTTGACGCTGAAAAAACCCATTGGTTGGAACACTTTGTTGACGACTTGATGGAGGACAGCTCCAACGGCGATGTCGCTTGCGTCTGTGCTCAGTGAGAGGAAGGCATCTGGTGATGGATGAACCAGGAGTGTTGCTGTGGCTAGTGATCGCTTGCATTCCTCGAAGTGTTTGATGGTTTCTTCTGTCCAGGTTATTGGTGAAGAGTCGTTCTTCTTATTGCCTGGGATGAGCTGAACCAGTGGCGCTTGATGTGTTATGGCTTTTGGTAAGAATCGTCGATAGAAATTAATCATTGCCAAGAATCGTCGAAGTTCCTTTGCAACTTTGGGCAACGGAAAATCGGAGATGGTTTTGATTTTGTCAGACAACGGCGTGATGCCGTTGGAATCAACTTGGTGTCCAAGGAAATCGATTGAAGATTGTCCAAAACGACATTTGCCAGGGTTGATGGTGAGGTGAAAACGTCGGAGTCGCTCGAAAACTTGACGGAGGTGGATCTCGTGTTGCTTCATGTTGTCGGATGCTATGGCAATATCGTCGACGTAGACGAAAACAAAATTCAAATCCCTGAATGCTGCATCCATATAGCGTTGAAACGTTTGTGCAGCGTTGCACAATCCAAATGTCATATGGGTAAACTCAAATAGACCAAATGGAGTTGTTATTGCTGTTTTGGGAACATCACGTGGCTCGATCGGAATTTGATGATATGCACGGTTGAGATCGATCTTGGAGAATACTTTCTTGCCATAGAAAATATGTGTGCAGTCCTGTATATGTGGCAGAGGATATCGATCCGGAACGGTTTGTGCGTTTAGAGCTCTATAGTCGCCACATGGTCGCCAATCGCCTGTTGCTTTGCGAACCATGTGCAAAGGGGATGCGTATGGGCTTTTTGACTGTTGGCACACGCCGATTTTGAGCAGGTATTCAAACTCTGCCTTTGCAGCTTTGAATTTCTCCGGTGTGAGGCGACGTGGCTTTGCAAATGTTGGTGCACCCTTGGTGTCGATGCAGTGCGTGACATCTGCTGCTGTTGGCTTAGGTGCTGAAGCGTTAAGTTGCGTGATATCCTTAAATTCTTCCAGTAATTTGGAGAATGGGCAGGATGTGCTGAATATTTTGGGAGATGCTGCTGATGCTTGTAGACTGCAGATACCACTTCGAGCTAGCAATGTCTGCGCGTCGACTAGCTTCCCTTGTTTCATGTCGACGAGAAGATTGAAATGCCGTAGGAAATCTGATCCTATGATTGGTTGGGTGGTATCAGCAATAATGAATATCCAAGTATATGGACGGCGTAGACCAAGATCAAGGATGAGACGAGTTGTACCATACGTCTTTATTAGTGAACCATTTGCTGCAAAAAGCGGATTTTCATTGCTGGATGTTAAACGTCGATTTATAGTTGTAGCTGGAATGACAGAAACGTCCGCACCGGTGTCGATGAGGAACTTCCTGCCAGACTGGAAATCGGGAATAAAGAGTCTGTTTGATGTTGTAACGGAATTTACTTGTATTCTAAGTCTTGAATTGTGATGCAAGGCATTGGTGGGTGGGCCGTCGAAGTTGCCTTTTTGTTCCTCGACGGTGGAGCTTAGTTTTTTGTGTTGTTGTTGGTATCGTCTGACTTGAACGAGCATGGTGCTTGGCAATGCTGAGCTCTGCTGCCGTATTTGTTATGATACCAGCAACATTGATTTGATGTGCTGGTTGCTTGTGGTGTGTTGCTGCGGTTGTTGCTCTGTGATCGACCACGGCTGCGTGAGCGTCGATTGTTGCTGTTGTTGCCAAGGATCTGAGAGAGCTTGCTGTTAATTTGCTGGAACATCTTGTCTTGTTCGTCGATGCGCTTCTCGAGACGGCTGATGCGATCGTCCTTGGGCTGCTTGGAGCCAGTGTTGTTGTGTGACAGCGCTGAAATGTTGTCGGCTGCTGCGTAGTTCAGCGAGTCCATGACAGCATCGGCTGTAGTAGCAAGCTGCGACAGTAAAGTATTTGGTGCGCTCTCCAACATTCCCACAATGACGGCGCGAGCTGCAGGAGGTAAGCGTTTGATCCAATAACGACGGACAACAGACTCGTCATTAGTGGCATTTATTCGCTGCAGCTGGCTAAGTAGATGGCTAGGGCGTCCATCACCGAGCTGGATTCCGGTTGCTAGTTTATCGAGTCGTACCAGTACCGACTCTGCGAATTTAGAAAGTATCGCCTGCTTGAGTGTGGTGTACGGATTATTTGGTGGCTCGTTCTGTACAAGATCATGCACTTGCTCGAGATATTTTGTGTCAGCGTATGCGATGACAGCTGCGTACTTCTCATGCTCTTTTCGAGCGCCGATGCCTTGAAGCAAGAACCAGCTTTCAAGCTTGGTAAAAAACATTTCAATGTTTGTGACACTGCTGAGTTGAGGAAAGGGCATCTTGACGAAAACAGAATTCACATTGGCTGCAATTTCTACTTCGTTTTCGGCGTCTTCAAAGCTTTCATCACCCGCCATTTTGAAATGATGCTACTGCGTAGTTGCAATTCGCGGAACGCTTGCGTGTATGTATGTAAGTGTGTATTTGATGCGAAGCACCGGCTCAAATTGGCAGAAATTTGTGATGAAATGTGAATATGACGATTGGTTGCGTATTTGAACTATTTGGGGTCACCAATTTATGGATGTTTTGATTATGTCACTATTTAATATAAAGGCGTGATTATTTCAGTCTTGTATTATCCACAATATATATTTTATTTTATAGATCATTCTCTGGTGATGGTTTGAATAGAAGAGACTTGTACAATAATACTGATGGTGTGTTACATGTCGAATATATCGAAACATCGATATAATAATTTGCAATACAAAAATATCGTAATCTGTGGATCTTAGTGATGCCAGATCACCACAAGAGCAATATTACAGTAAGAAACTTGAGATTTGGCACATATGATAAGAATCTTAGGGTCAATGTGTCCAGAAAATTTAATCGCGATGCCACGCCCCCTTCTCCCTCAAATTAAGTAAAAGCTCATAAAGCAAGCAGTTTTCTAGCTCAAAAACCTCATAACAAAAGCAGTTTTGTAGCTAGAGACATGAGATTTAGCACACATGATGAGTATCTTGAGCTCGATTTGTCCAGATATTTTTATCACGATGCCACGCCCCCTTCGCCCACAAATTAAAAAATAAAGAACTACTAGAGAATTTCATCTGGAGTGAATTTGAACGGGTTCCTGTAGACCCACAGGGTATATTACGGTCGGGGTCCCGACTGTTCCGCTTGTTTTTTTTTAATGCTTTGCTATTTATTTATTGAATCTTCTCCAGAGGGAGACTAACAATAAGTTTATCAAATCTTAAAAATAATGCGTTAGATAACAGCCGTGTTGGCTGAATCCGAGTTAAAGGGCCCTAATAGATTATTGCTGGGCTGGTAGGTCGTTGCGTTGGAGGCGTGTTCGGTTGCACACCAGAGATAAGCACCTTGCAAGATGATTTGGGTGCAAAGATAGTTTCAGGTGGTAGTTTGCTTTTTGTTGAACTATCTCATCTTTTACGGGTAGAATGTTTAGATCTCTGTGAATGTTTTCGTTCCGAACATACCATGGCGCCCCAGTGATGGTTCTTAAGATTTTGGATTGTTGGCGCTGTATGATGTCAATGTTGCTGCTACTCGCATTTCCCCAAAGCTGCGAGCCGTAGGTCCAGATTGGTTTTAGAGTGGAATTGTAGAGTAGGACCTTGTAGTCCAAGCATAGACGGGATCGAGAATTTATAATCCAATGGAGGCTATTAGCTTTTAGTTTTAGGTGCATTTTTTTAGCTTCGATGTGTCTCCGCCAGGTAAGTCGCCTATCAAGGTGTATGCCAAGATACGTCACTTCATCAGCTTGGGGGATCTGCGTATTGTATAACGTTAGCGGAGGGCAAGTCTGCCTATTAAGAGTAAACGTAACATGTTTACACTTTTGCTCGTTTATTTTAATACGCCAGTCTGATAGCCACTTCTCCACCACCACCAGGTGGTCAGCTAGTTGTGCTGTAGCTTGTATTGGACATCTAGAGCGACTTAAGATAGCGGTATCGTCAGCAAATGTAGATGTTGTCAGTCGCTCGTTTATGGGTATATCCGCCGTGAATAGAACATAAAGGGTTGGCCCCAGTACGCTGCCTTGAGGAACTCCAGCTTCTATACTGTGGTCGTCGGATGTAGTAGCGTTGCATCTCACTGCGAAGACTCTGTTGTAGAGGTACGACTCAAATAGCTTGTGAGTATGTTCAGGCAGTAGTATTTTGATTTTATACATGAGACCTTCGAGCCAGACTCGGTCGAATGCTTGAGAGACGTCGAGGAATATCGCACTGCAGTATTCCCGATTTTCGAATGCAGTACGTATTGCTGATGTTATTCGGTTGACTTGCTCGATAGTTCCATGGTTCTCCCTGAAGCCAAATTGATGTGCTGGAATTACATTGTTTGTCCTCAGGTATGGGATTATCCGCGCAAGGAGGCATTTTTCAAGCAGTTTTGACAAGCACGAGAGTAAGCTTATCGGTCTGTACGATGATGGTATTGTGTGGTCTTTTCCTGGTTTCGGTATCATGATAATGGTCGATTTTTTCCATTTTTTTGGAAAGTATCCAAGTCTTGTAATTGCGTTGAAGTGCTTACAAACGAGGCAGATAGCGCAGTTTGGAAGTTCAATTATCATTTTTGGAGTTATTAGATCACAACCTGGTGATTTTTTTGGTTTCAGTTGTTCTCTGATGACTTTCGCAATCTCGTTAGGCAGAAACTCAATTGGCTCAGTCTCAGTTTGGCTACTAGTTGGTAATGCGTCCAGTTCAAATGAATTAGTTGCGGGATTTGGCTGGAACACATTTCGTAGGTGAGAAGCAAATGTGTTGGCTCTGTCTTTGTCGCTGCGGGCCCAGCTGCCTGAAGAGTTTCTTATTGGAATGACAGGTTCGGTCGGTGCGCTAAGATTTGGATAAGCCCTCCACAGCGGATTCTTTGTGCTGGTTGGCGATAGTTGCTCTATGTACCGACGTTGAACGTCTTCTTCGTCTTGTTTTAGAGCCTTGGTGAGTCTGCGAGTGGCTTCTTTGAGGCGCTGTTTTGAAGATGGCGATCTGTAGGTCTGCCAATCTCGTCGCAATCGTCGTTCTTCAATTTGCCGATTAGTTCTGTTCTGGCTGGACTGCGCAGATATCCCTTGCGGTGTTGAAGTTTTGGCTGCTGCTACGAGTACAGATTCCAGAGCATCAACAGAGCAGTCGATGTCCTCTTCGATGTTGAGCTGCGGGGTTAGCTGAACATGGGAACTAACATATTTCTTGTATTTAAGCCAGTTGGTTCTGTGCGTTGTCAGCCTATGAGGATGCTCTATGATTTGCGGGCGTTGGAGAAGATTTAGTAGCACCGGGGAGTGATCGGATGATAGGTCCGAAAGTGATTCGGCACTTATCAGATTGCGTAGAATGTTCTTCGTGACTGCGAAGTCAATTAGATCTGGTAGCTTTCTGGGGTCTGGTATCGAAAAGTGAAAATAAACTTGATCTGCGTATGGTATTCGGAAACATACATTCGAAATTTGAAGTCTCTAGCTCTTATAGTTGCTGAGATCCACGCATTCATACAGACGGACGGACGGACAGACAAAAATGGTTATATCGACTCGGATGGTGAGGCTGATCAAGAATAAATATACTTTATGGGGTCTGCCGGACTTCCTTCGACCTGTTACGCACTTTTTTTTTGACAAACCTAATAGACCCTATTTACTTTTTTAAAGTAAAGGGTCTAAAAAACGGAGGCGGAAGTGGGCGGGTCAAAATTTTAATATAAACTTGATCTGCTTAGCCCATAGACGAACCACCATACCAAATTTGGTGACTCTAGCTCTTATAGTCTCTGAGATCTAGGACCTCATACAGAAAGACAGACTGACGGACATGACTCGACTGTTGATGCTGATCAGGAATATATATACATTAGACCCTATTTTTTTAAAGCAAAGGTTCCAAAAAAGGGATTAAGTGAGGCTTCAAAGAATTTTGCATATATCAAACACACATGCAATGAGAGAATAGAAAAATCCCTTAAAGGAGTTCATTAACCAGGGCCTAGATGATGCCATGTTCCGACCAGGGAGTCCGTTCTTGGCCGAGTTCGATGGCATCAAGTGGTACAAGGGTGCTAAGGCAGCGGCTTGTGCCAACGAGGAATCCTTGCGGTTTCTCGAAGACACGATCCAAAGCTTTGGTGAACTGTAGCCTGGTGCGAAGATAGACGTCGTTCCTATGGATCAAGCCCCTGAGCGAACGATCACAAGGATTTAGATCCCACCTTCGATAATGGACCAGATGGAAACCGGAACCGGAAAATCTTAGGGTTGTGCAGATTGATCTGCATCATTCTGGGGTTCCTTCGATTAACCCACTACGGTTTATAGACAGGAAGTGACTTGTCGTGGCTCTCATCCAGGAATCCTGCATCGTGAGTGAGAGGGTTTGTGGACTGGGTTCTCGCGGATACCATCTCCTTGTCCCAAGGACCGTGGGTAAGTCTAGAACCTGTATCGTGGTAAGAGCTGGAGTAAATGTTCTTTTCTCCCCTCGTTACAGCAGCGGAGACCTGACGGTGGTACTGTGCGAAAGGAGAAACGGGCGAAAGTATTTGGGCGTTGACGTACAAATTATACACGTTCAAGTGGTCCAAACGACACCAAGCCGAATCTTGTTACGCGCGAATCCCAGGCAAAGTAGAACCCCACCTCCCGACCTCCCAATCGAGGGGCGCAGTCGCACAGCGGGCGAAACGATCACGGGCGGACAGAAACGATATTTTGGGTATGCAAATTATAGCACGCGAGAACAAAAAGATATGGAGTTACGGGCATAAGTAGGAAAACGGAAGAAGAAAACAGTAAATTCAACGAATTGTGAGCTAAGTGAGTTAGTAGTAAAATTTTAAGTTGGAAAATTGAGTTAGCATTCGAGAAAATATAATAGAGTCTATTATAGTCAGAACATAAGATTCTAATAAGTTTATGCAGTGCGTAGTTTGATCTACAAAGACGAACAAGAAGGGGAGTATAATTTCTAGATACTCTAAAGGGAACAGCAAAGTTGAGCTGTGACATTAATTCGACAGAGTCAATGTCACCGGCAATAAGATTAAAAAAAAAAACGAAAAACTACACCAAGCATTATTCTACGATTAAATAATGAGGAAAGGTTAATTAATAGAAGTCTACTAGCATATTATTGCAGTCTCACATCCGCATTTCAATTAAGGCCGCACAATGTTAATAACAGAAAGTTTTTTTGCACCGATTTAATTCGATCTTGGTGGACACTATATTGGGGACACCAAACACATGAACCGTATTCCAAAATTGGACTTACTTTATACATCAGTATAGAGAGTCTTTGTTATATGGGGGTCATCGAATTCCTTCGACCACCTCTTTATAAAACCCAAAACTGATATAGCTTTATTAACCATTTTAGAGGTATGGTCAGAAAATTCATGTTTATGATCTAAAAGAATACCTAGATCATTCATGGTAGTAATCCTTTCAAGATGAACTCCATACAGTGAGTATGACGCCACAAATGGGTTAGATCGGTAAAATGGCATTACGTTATATTTTGAACTGTTTAAATTTAATAGATTCACAAAGCACCATGACTGAAAAGAGACAATATCTTTCTGCAATTTATTATGGCATGGCCAACCTTCCGCATACATTAGTACTCGAAAATGTATTAAAACTGTAGGTAGATCATTTATGAACGGTGTGAAAAGAAGGGGGCCGAGCTGACTACCTTGAGGAACACCAGAGGTAACTCGGAACGATTTTAAAATATAGTCATTAAATATAACTTTTTGAGTTCTTTGCTTTAAATAGCTTGAAATCCAGCAAATGAGTTAGGCGAGAAACCAATTAGGTCACGCTTATGTAATAAAAGGGAATGGTTAACAGAGTCAAAGGCTTTACTGAAATCGGTATATATGACGTCAGACTTACTTCCTTTTTTATGGAGAGGAATAACAAATGATTCTTTCCAAATAGAGGGAAAAATCGATGACTCGAGGGACTAAGAAGAAAGGTTTAAAAGTGGTTTACATAAAGCACCAGCACTTTACTGAAGTACACATCCGGGAACTCCGTAAGGACCGGGCAAAAACACCGGCTTAATCGTTTCAAACTCACAAAGCAGCGACTCCTCACTCATTAAAGGACAGAAAATGCAATTAGACCGAGGAAAATTATAGGGGTAAGTTTCATAAGAGTAGTTAGACGAAGAGTATGTAGTTTGAAAAAAGTAGCAAAAAGATCGGCCTGTTCAGTTTGTGCTTTCGATTTTTCATGGAATAATGAGGACGGATAGGTAGAAGTCTTACGTTTAGTGTTAACAAAATTAAATAACTACCTGAGGTCTTTAAAGAATCTGACCCTACAGCGATATAAATAATTTTTATAACACGTAGCGTTAAGCTCGGAATAGTTGGCCCGACCAACTAAATAGCGAGCAAACGCTGAAGTAGAACCTGAGTCTTTAAACTTTTTTTAAAGTCTGGACTTCAAGTTCTTCAGGTGAGATAGCTGTTTAGCAAAAGAAAGGAAGTTTATTAGACCGAATCGGATACGTTGAATGAAAGCAGGCATCAAAACACCTTTTTTAACTATTATAAAATAGTGACACTGCACATATCCGTACACGCGTAAAATTCGGACCAGTCAATTTGGCTATAAAGTTCGTTCAATCTCACAAAGTTAGTTTTACGAAATTGACGAACCCGAAAATATGGCTTATCAAGATTATTCGATACTAATGTGCCAAGGTCTAACATCAACTCTAAAGTGGGATGATACGGATCTTCAGGTTATGAAAGTGGTTCAGTTCTTGACAGGACCACACTAGGCGGATCACAAACAAAGCATAAGTCGAGCTGCTGGCTTAAAGAATTTTCTACGTGGTTAATTTGACGCAAGGATATGTTATTTCAAGGAACATAATGCACTGGTTCTGACGAGAAATTGAAGTCTACAGCAATTAGGACTCCGCCACCGTTACGGGACGGATGATCAAGCCTATATATTGTGTACTCGAAAAATTCCCGAATCAAGAATATCCGGCTTCAACCAGGTTTCAGCAAACACAACAACATGAAAAGGGAAAATAATACTGACAACACACATTTAGCTAATTTTACTACGCAAGCCACGAAGATTTTAATAGCATGCAAGAAGTGATGTTAGTTTTTTGGAGAAGAAGATGAGGAAGATGCTATAGTTGGTTGGACAGGGTCGTGCGGGGGCAGCCTAATCGGATTCCGATTTTTAGACCGTTTTCTTTAAAAAAGTAAAAAGGGTCTATTAAGTTTGTCCGAAATAAAAAAAAATATGCGTAACAGGTCAAAGGAAGTGGGGCAGACCCAATAAAGAATATATATTCTTGATCAGCATCAACAGCCGAGTCATGTCCGTCAGTCCGTATGTCCTGTTGTCCGTCTGTCGTGCTGTATAAACACCTAGATCTCAGAGACTATAAAAGCTAGTCTCACCAAATTTGGTGACAATACTCCTGCGGCCCCGAAACGGTCAAGTTTGTTTTAGAACTTTCTCACGCCCCCATGCGCCCCAAGAATCGAAAACAAAATTTTCATCACGATCGGATAATAAACTCGGAAGTTGTTCAAAAAAAAAAATTGAAATCCCATATAATGGTCCATTTTAGAACTGGAGCCTTGAAGTTTGGCACACAGGACAAGCATTAGTGTCCTAATATATCCTGAAATTCAACACGATCGGATAATACACTTGGAAGTTATTTAAACCCACATATTACTCAGTGTCGGACCAAGAAAGAAGAAGAGCATATTGACGTTACCACGCGCTATTGGTGTTACTCTTATTTCCATTTTGAAGAATAAGTAAAGCGTCTCTCATGGTCGACTTCGACTGTAGCCTTTCCGACTGGTTTTCTTTATAACAGCAGGTGCATCGGATAGAGGCACTGTTATAGCTGTATCCGCCGGTACGGTATCCACAATGGACAGAGTATCATCCACAACTCTAGTAGCCACTGGAGTAGCAAACGATATGAGCTGTGTAACCAATGGAGTCGAGGGTGGGTCTAATGTTGAAAATTTAGTGACTTCAGTTGTTTGCAAGTCACGGGGAGTAGATTTTTTACGCTTAAGAGACTCAACCAATAGTTTTAAGCTATTGAATTGGGTGTCCACAGCAAGGAATTGGTCATAAAGCTTTTTAAAGCTGTCAGACAAATTCGTAAGTTCATTTCTCGTCTGCCTCATAAACATCCGCATCTCGGCCTCAACTTCGCGAAAAGACTCACACGACCAGCCAAGTCCAGTCCATTGGGCAATCGCATATGCAACCAGCACCGAATAACCGACGCACTTTATATGCGCCATTTTACCAGAGAGCCAGCAGCAGATACTTGGCTACTCAGCAGTTATTTGCTTCTGGCAGCCATTCTTACAGCAGACAATTTTTGTATTCATTTTATGGGCAGAAATAATACAAACGTTGACCACTTTACAACTCAAACTCAACGAGAAAAGATATGAGTACAAGCAAAAGCAAATCGGTTGCACTAAAAGATCAAGAAACTACGACAACAACAATATGTGCTGCAAGCGAGGGAGCAAAATTACAGTTAGCGTTTGAGTGTCAAAAGAACAACGAAAACAACTGAACTCAATGCGCAAAGCAGAAGGCTAGACACAAAAAAAATACACGCCAAATTACTCACCAACAACAATAACGCATAGTTGGGGAAAAAAAGAAGAACAGCAAAAACACAAACACTGCACAAGCACAGCACTAAAATAATGATGTAGATTATTAAGAATTTAAAAGTATAAGCAAATAAATACAAGTAGAAAGATCGCGAGTAGCAAAACAGTTTAGTCTGTTTGCTACAAAGATTGCTACTATTCTGGATTTCCCGCTCAGGCACTTTTTATACCCTTTACTTTGAAAAAGTAAAAAGGGTCAATTAAGTTTTTCTCAAAAAAATGGGCGTAACAGATCGAAAGAAGTGTGGCAGACCCCATAAAGTATATATATATTCTTGGTCAGCATCAACAGCTGAATCATGTCCGTCTGTCGTGCTGTATAAATACCTAGATCTCAGATACTATAAGAGCTAGGGTCACCTGCGGCCACCTCCGCCCCAAAGAATCGAAAACAAAATTTTTTAAATCGCATAAAGCCATAAATATTAATTTTAGAATCCTGAGTTCCAGTATCCTGAAAATTTCATGACAATCGGATAATAAACTCGGAAGTTATTCAAAACCCAATATTACTCAGTGTCGGGCCAAAGGAAGAAGAAGAGCACAGTAACATTACAAGGCACTAAGGGGTACTATTAGTGTTACTCTTATTTCCTTTTTGAAGAAAAAGTGAACGGTCTCTCATAGTCGACTTTGACTGTAGCATTTCCGACTGGTTGCAATATGCATTTGCAAATAAATGCGTATTTCACAACCAATACATATTGGGCACTCGTGAATCACCAAAAAAAACAGACAAACAAAAATATTGTTTTTAGCCTGTGCTTGGCTGCCTCTTTTACTGAAGGAAATCCACAAATTCGTTTTGAAGGGAATTTATCTTCGCCTTCCCGTCTCTTTCCAGTTGACGACCAGATGAGAATGTCGGTGCACGTTGAGCACTGAAGGCAACCGCTGATCGCAAAACGCCCAAAAGGGATGGAGGGGTTGGGGAATTCCAATAAGAACTACTTTCGTTTTATTAGTGGATAAAACAAATTAATTCCATTTTGATCCCTTTGCCAGCCAAAATATGCGTTTAGTACATGGGGCCAAGCCTGCAAGCAAGTTTAAACAAAATGTAGTCCATTCACCAATTTTTGATTTGGCCACTAAACACAACCAAAATTTTCTTATTTTTTTATTTTCCGCAACGTGCAGCTTTACTTTGCCACGTTTGAAATCGAAAAGAAAGGTTATTTCCTATCCACTCGACCCAAAATTTTAGGTGCATCCTAAATTGACAATAGTGTCTGTTATAAATTTTGAATTTTTTGTTTTTGTATTTTTCACCAGCTGACTGCCTAGGCACGCAGTATAAGCATAATTGAATGCCTACTTTTAGGGGGAGGGGCAATTACATTACAGTGTAAAGAGGATACCGACTGGAACGACGCGCTATTGTTTTATATATTTTGCGTGATATTTTCCTATAAATCGTCATTGCATATCTTTGAGTTCATAGTAGCTATTGCAAAGCTTTCTAGCTTTGACGAAGGTAGCCGTAAGTTTTGCATTAAAGCCCTTAGCAAAATTTCTCGACTGAAGGTTTCTTCTAAATACCTCCTGTCGAACCGCAAAAACTACATCTCTACTGCGTAGATTGTAAGCATTTTCATTTCGCTATTGTTGTCGCTGCGTGGAAGTGATAGCTTGCTGACCAATGAGCTTAACCCTAAGTTTGATAATATTTCTTGGGGTAAATTGTAGCTCCTAAGTTCAATAATAGACCCTATTTACTTTTTTAAAGTAAAGGGTCTAAAAATGACCACAAAAAGTCTGTACCAATTGTAGTTTACCTGTAAAGCGATAAAAGTTAAATAAGTGCCTCAAGGCACTCTTGGGGATTTGTCTTTGGGGCCACTGTCTCGACTCATCCAAACAGGAAAATGGTTCACTTCATCAAACTGTATATCCGAAATTGGATTTTTTCACCAACTGTGAGCTATGGCTTTGAAGATTTCGGCATGGATGGAGATTGCATTGCCCAACCTGGTTGTGCAGTTCGCTGGGGTGATGGTCACCAAATTTTCCGATCACGCGTTTATGCTTGCTTTGAAATGTCACCAAACCAGCAGCAATTGATTCGCGAAATTCTGGAAGGTTCAACAATTTATCTGTGCTCTTGTTTTGCTTTTTGATGCGCCTGTATAAAATATAAGCATTTGTCGCTGCCATATGAACCAAATGGTAAAAAATTCGAGTCATGGCATCCCGTGCTTTTGTTCGAATATGAAACGACCCATAAGTCCATCCATGAGGTCTACACCGCCCATGTGGCATTATATTCCAAAATAATTTGTGGACAATCAATCTCTATGTGTCTTTTAGATTAATTGTCGTAAGGAGCTGTCTTTGCTATTCCTTCATTTGCATTTAATTTTAAAAATGGCTTAACACCCACATAAGTAGATAGCAAGCAAACGGCTTTATTGTCTTTCCATAGTACATTTGCTATATCGACGCCATATGCCGAACCGACAGACTCAGTCGAAAAACCCCTCGGCCGTTTCCCGATCGTAATGTCATTCGTTAGCTTGCAATTTGGAATGCGACTAACACGCACTGTACCAAGGCTATATATCCATTTTTCACGCAGATAAACCATCAAAGGTAAAGACGTATAAAAGTTGTTGAAATAAATTATGTGGTTTTTGAAACTTTGTACAGTATTTGTCAGGCGTACAACAATGTTGGCCGCAGCTCCAAGATCTGGATGAGCAGGCAAGATCACGTTGTCACCTGCACCACTATAGATTTCAAACCGGTAAGCATACCCAAATGAATCGCACAACACAAACAGCTTAATACCCCACTTATGAGGCTTATTGGGCATATACTGCCGAAGGTGGTGTCTCATTTTTGTGCTGCACATTTGTTCATCGACACACAGTCGTGCTTGCTTTGGCACGGAATCAAATCTATGGTTAAGATGATCTAAAAATGTTCGCGTGCGATACAGTGAATCGTACCCCGGCTCACTCTTCTTGATTCGCTAGCTTGAAGTAAACAACAACAGCACATGCTACAATCAAATAATTTACAATTTTGAAAATGACAAAGTTTTGGAAAAAGTATATACTTTGGTTTGCCCAGGAGCAAGCGGACTTTCGTGTAGCTGAATTCGAGTCAATTGTTAAGTTATTCGGCTTGGAATTTCAGCTTTTTGACGGCAATCGATTGAAACCCTTTTGGCTCGTGGAATTTCCAAACGAAGAAACTGCGCTGAAATATGCCTCGCGGTCTGTGGCATTGCGATCCATTATAGAGCTGCATTCGCATGCAAACACAATGCCGGAATTCCACAAAAGATTACAAAGTCTTGGGGACACGAATTAAGGAGCACTTGTAGAGTATTTCAAGGCGGACAGCTTCAAGGTGACAGTGGAAACTTACAACAAACATTTTAGCCAGCGCGAGAAAATTGAGAAGATCGAGGCCATGGACTACTTGCCGATCGAAGGAGCTGTTAACCTCAAGGATCCACAAGTTGAATGGTGGTATCTGGAATACTGGGGCCTGGATTCCACCGATGTGACTGCGGAGCCGGAAGATATTGTATTTGGCGGCATGTTGACGCATGGTCAGCTTCATTTGATCAAACAATTTTCCCTGAAACAGCGCAAATTCATTGGCAACACGAGCATGGATGCACAATTGAGTTTGTTGATGGCCAACCAGGCGATGGTCTGGGATGGCGACCTGGTCTTTGATCCCTTCGTGGGCATGGGCTCCTTGCCAAGTTTGGCGGCTATGTGCTAGGCGCTGACATTGATTATATGATGGTGCATGCTCGCTGTCGACCCAGTCGTATTACCCAAAAGGTGCGAGAGAAGGACGAAAGCATTCGTGCCAATCTCAGGCAGTACGGCAGTGAGGATCGCTACATGGACGTCGTAGTGGCCGATTTCTCAAATCCCCTGTTGCATCCAAGGATTTTCTTTGACAGCATCATTACAGATCCTCCCTATGGCATTCGTGAGGCAACCGAAAAAGTGGAGAACAAGTCTAACGTCAAGGGGAATACTCGCACCGGGGACATAGCGCATTTTTCCTCAACCTCACACTATGCTCTGCAGCATTTGTACACGGATCTGTTGGAGTTTGGCGCCAAACATTTGAAGCTCGGCGGTCGACTCGTGTGCTGGTTGATATGCACGCTGAATATTCAATTGTCGGCAGTGGTGAAAAAGGTCTATTTGCATGATTTTGGGTAATTTCCAGCTCCTGTACCTTAACTTTGACATTTTCAGCGGTATTGTCTACAAAAGAAATAGTTTCGGCGTCCTCCAATGCTGTGTTCAGTGCTTCTTGCAAATCCAAGCTGCCATCATCGTCATCACTAGAATAACTGAAGAGTTCCTCGTCCGTCTCAACTTTTTTGAACAAATCCAGAAACTGTTCATCGGTCAACTCGGACAATTTAAAACGTTTACGCATTCGGTTTGCCATTTCGATTTTTTTTGAATATGTCTATTAAAAAGAATCATATAATAAACAGAAACAAACAGAAGATTGCATGCAGTTGTGAAATAGGCGCTGCTAGTAAAAGTTTGCGTGGAGTGCCAAGAGTACCTCAAGGCACTCATCACAATTTCACCGCTGCAACGCACTATTTTTATAAATTATTTTTATAAATTTATAAATAACAAAACATTTTATTTGGCTGATTTTGAATTTATTTTACTTTCATTATTAAACCAAAACACAACACGAAACACATCAAAATTTTTGCGCGCGAAAGCATAATGTTTATGAACAACACAAAATAAGTCCCGTTATAAAGCTTCGGAAAACTTTCAAATCTTCTACTCATAAATTCAAATGTTTATTACCAACTGACAGTTATAATTCAAATGAATTAAAAACTTCTTGTTTTTAAATAATACTAATTATATAATTAGTGCCTTCAGTACCACTCCAAGCTTTGAATAGTAAAGACGTGTGACAAAGTTCTTATCAGCAAGTGCAATTGCAAGTACAGCAAGTGCAACAACAACAAGTAACATAACTGTAACCAAACTATTCTTAGAACAAGCAAGAACAACAAGCAACAGAACAGTTACAAGTGAACAAGTGCAGTCGGGCAACTGCCCAACAACAACATGCCACCTGACATCAACAGATTATTTAAAACCGTAACCGAACCCAAATTCATAAACATTAACAGAACAGACAATAAAACATTTGAAAATGTGTCACCCTTTGTAATCAAAAAAGTAATAGACTATACTTGCAACGGCGAAGTGGAATCTTGTAAAAAAACTAGAGCTGGTGCCTTGTTAATCAAAACTAAGAACGCAACACAAGCCTACAAACTTCTAAAACTCACCACCTTTACCGACTTTCCAATAGTTGCAAGCGAACATAACACACTTAACTTTTCTAAAGGAGTTATTTACTCTAATGAATTACGCAACATCGACGATGAAACCATATTAAATGAACTAAAGCCACAGAATGTAACAGAAATTAGGAAAATAATGAAAATGGAAAACAACACACCCAAAGAAACTGGACTTATTATACTTACATTTGCATCACTCAACCTCCCCGAAGTAATTATGATTGGATATGAGCGCATCAATATTCGACCATACATCCCACTCCCTCTCAGATGCCGCAATTGCCTTAGACTTGGACACCCAACAACAACCTGCAAATCGACCAAATCCTGCACAAACTGCTCTGCCGAACAACACACAGTTGATAAAGAAACTTGCACCAATGCAAAATTCTGCATTAACTGTAAATATGATATCAACAATCAAAACAATCACAGCCCTATGGATAAATCATGCCCTGCCTTTATAAAACAAAAAGAAATAACTGCTATTAAGATTGTAGAAAAAGTTGACCACAAAACAGCATCCAGAATGTACCACTCCCGACACCTACACCAGCAAACACAATACTCTACAATAACAGCCAATCAGCCGCCTAAACAACCTTACAATCTCACCAAACTGCCTACCAAGCCCATCGCCGAACCCCACAATAGCAACTCCGTTAACACCAACCATTCACAAAGAATAACAACCAACTACGAAGATCTGGAAACCGCAATGGACACACTGGAAACCCCAACATAGGCAGCCCATCGACATTCAACAACACCCACCCCCTACATCGTTTGTGACCAGCTACATCTTAGGCAGCGCCCAACGTAGGCTACACCCACGACTCAAAGCCAGAGAAGAAACAGAACGAGAACGCAGAACTACCGCCACCAGCGACCGTCGAGGGTAAGTTCAGATTTCTATAAACGCAGATCCATCCCGTGAAACTCTCCTAACGCTTTTCCTTGCAGGTCCTGTAGTTCATAAGCGTTGGTGCCAACTGCCCAGACGACGCGGCTCTTCAGGAACTTTCTTGCGGATTTTGCGTTGAACGCTTTACTGAAATTGCTCAGTGCGAAGTTGCGCCTCCATACCTCCTGCTCCGGTTCTAGGTGAAGCTGACGAGCACGTTGATTATAGCGTTGCCGACTCCGCTCATACTATTTGTGCAGATGCTGAATGACTTGGTCACGGATCACGGCTAGTCTGTCCTTCGCCTCCAGATCAGAAATGTCGTGGTCTGAGAGTGATCTCAACTTCCTGGCCAGTCTGCAGCTGGACCCGTTCAAGTACATGTGTTGGCCAAACACTGCAAGCAACGGAGTCACTCCTGTGGCGGTATGCACCGCAGTTCTAATCGATATTTCGATCTCTGGTAAGTAAGAATCCCACTCTCGGTGATCCTGTTCTAAATAAGACCTTAATGTAGATAGAACTGTCCTGTTGACCCGTTCGGCGGCATTGCTCCTGAACGCCTTGGGCATCGCTTCAAAGGACTTGGAGATGAATTGTCGCCCATTATCCGAGGGAATCACCTTAGGCACGCCGAACTTGAGAAAAACCTCATGAACTAGGAAGTTCACGACGTCTGCTGCTGAGGCCTCTCTCATCGCTTTCAAGAAAGTGAACTTCGAGAAGTGGTTCACCACGATCAAAATCCACGCGTGTCCACGATTCGACCGTGGATACTTACCTAGGAAATCTATGTAGATTTTCTGGAATGGACGTTCGGTGAGTACTTCCTTGCCGATCCCCATCTACGTGGAGTAATTTTGCGTCTTCGTCTTCTTCCTGAGCAATGCATGCAAAGTCTTTGACTTGTCTCCATGAGCTGACGTCTCACTAGAGTGTGCGCTCTGGATGAGTCCTGCTGTCAAGGATTCGGGAACCCAGAGCTTCCAACTCGTGCCTTCGAGTTCGTCGTCCAGTGGTTCATGGGTCATCCTCTTGAACACCATTCCGTTCTGCACTTTTAAGTCAGGCACTTGGTGCTCCTTATCCTTCACCTCATGGATCAACGCTTGGTAGTCGTCGGATTCAAGCTCCGTTCTTGTACTTCATGGCGAACGGGAATGCCTGCAACTCCAACGACCATCTAGCTAACCTGCCGCTTAAGTCCTTGAGACTCATAAGCCACTGCAGACTAGCATGATCGGTTATTACCGTGAACGGCATCATTTCGACGTACGGTCGAAATCGGTGGATGGCTAGTTTCGCCGCTAAGCACTCCTTCTCCGTCGCCGTGTAGTTGGTTTGGTGCCTGTTCAATTTGGCTGAGAAGCCAGTTGGAACAGTACGGCTCATACCCCGTGGTGTGGTGCATCGCACTGGAACTGTAGAACGGCTTCTTGAAGTCTGTGGGACCAGCACATGAGCTGTGGTAAGTGCCACTTTCAGTCTGTCTACCGCTTCTATGGCTTCTTGGCTTCTCTAAAATTTACCGCTCCTTTTCTTTAGGGCATCGGTCAGCGGAAAGGAAATCTCGGCGAGGTTTTGGATGAAACGGCCATACCACCCCGCGGTGCCCAGGAAACTTCGCTGTTCCTTGACGTTCCTTGGAGTCGGTATATCTTTGATCGCCTCGACTCTGCCTGGATCCATCCCCAACGTCCCGCCACCTATGATGAAACCTAAATAGTTCAGACTGTGGAAGCAGAATCTGGTCTTCGCCATGCCGATGGTAAGATTAGCTTTTTTAAGCATTCCGCGACTAACTATAGATATTTTAGGTGGGTCTGGAAATCCCCACAGATGACCAGCAAGTCGTTCAAATAAACGAAGACGTTGGACCTCAAAGCGAACGGGACGACCTTGTCCATTAGCCTGCACAGTTGTTGAGCCGCGTTACAGAGCCCAAACGGCATGTCGCGAAACTGGTACAGTGGTCTTCCCGGTACGGTGAATGCTGTGTACGACCTGCTCTTCTCCTCCAGCTCGATCTGCCAAAACGCGAACTTCAAGTCGACGCTCGAGATGTAGTGCGTCTCGTCAATGCGCGACAATATACCCTCGATGCATGGCTGCTCACTCACTCCTTTATGGTCACGCTGTTCAGCTTCCGAGCGTCTAAACAGAATCTTTTCTACCCAGGTTTCATCACAACCGTAGTTCGGTTGCTCCATGGACTGTCGCTCTCCTCTATAATACCTAGTTTTAGCATCTTGTCCACTTCCGTCCACATGATCTCCTGTTTCGCCGGGGACAAAAGGTTATGTCGGTCTTTCACGGGTTCGGTTCCTTCAATCAGCTGTATCCGATGCTGTAGCAGGTGAGTCTTTCCTAGTCAGATATTCTCGAACTAAAGGAAATCGCATTTTGCAGCCTCCAGCTGACTCATCTGCCCCTCTTCCAGGTCCCAGATCTCCGGATCAGACACGACAACGTCCTCGTCCTGGTAATACTCCACGCCACTCTTGACTACCGTCATTTCGGATGCCTCGGCCTGTACTCCAGCATTGCTTGACGCTCCTAGCAATTCGGAGGCGATCTCGAAGGCTCTCCAGAAGTCGATTCCAAGGCATTGCTGCAAATCCGGGCACATGTAAAATACTATATTCTCCACCCTTTCGTTGTATTTTACAGGCAGCACGACGCGTCCTAAAATTGGACGACTGGCACCTGCCGCAGTCCTTACCATCAACGCGTTTGGCTGCACGGCCCAATCCAGCTCCTCCACCAACTCTCGGCATCCTCGTCCCAGCAGACTAACAGACGCTCCCGTGTCCAGCAAACCTTTCATTGCTCGTCCGTCAATCTCCACCTCAGCAAACACTCTCGGATTACCAGACCGCTCTCTCCTGACAGCTTCGACGACCTGTCTCCTGACCATTATGCGCCTCCGAAATCAAGCACGCGCTTGCAGAATGCTTCTGGTAACCAAAGTCATCCCTTCCAGCTGTTGCGCTCTGTCGATCGGCACTCCCTCCAAACGTGACCGGACTATCTGCAGCTCTAACATTGGGACTTTGGCGACGGTCTGGCTCTAAGGAAAGCCTCCTCCAACTCTTCCGGTGGAACTTCGCCTGGGCATGGTGGAATTTCGACTTCGTGGACCATCGGCTTTGACCCATGGAAATAGCGCGGCTGCTGCCCATACCCGGATCGTCCTCGGCGACTCACGTGTCTTTCCACCTCGATGCACTCTTGTCTCAGCTCATCCACCGTAAGTACATCCATCGCATAGACGAATCTGGCCAAGCTCTCCTTTAACCCTCGTTTTATGATCCTTACCAGCTTCCGGTCTCTCATTGGCTTCTGGAATCATGCGGCAAGTTAACGCATGTGGTGGATGTAGTCATCAACCCCCTCGCCGGATTGTTGTTCCCTTTGCAGCAGCTCTTGCATCAGGTCGTGCTCCGTTTGGTACCCTCGGAAGCGGTGCAGCATGGCCTGACGCAGCTGTAACCAGCTATCGACCCTTGAGTGTCGTATATGAACCCAGTACCATTTTCGGGTTCGGCCTGCCAGCCGGATGTGCATCCACGTAAGATCTCCTTCCACGGGCACTGGTACTGCCTCTGCAAGAACTCGATTCGGAACACGAAGTCTTCTATCGATTGCATGGAGTTCTCTCCATCGTTCTCTCCAACTTAACGTTCCAGCGCTCTAGCTTAAGGTAAGCTCGATCACGGCCATTCGAGTACGCGTTTTCGAATCTTTCCTCATGGCTTCTATCCTATACGCAGGGTTGGTTGCCGGCGTTGGGATTTCTCCAGCTCCTCCCATAAGGATCAGGTGCCATCCCGGAGCTACTGGAGACGTAGTCTGGCTCCTGTACCGGCTGTCTCGGCGGCAACGATGGTGGGCCACTTCCAGGTGGATTTCCTCCGCGCTGCTTCGGTGCTGCAGTACTGCTGACTGAGATTTCCTTCTGCGGCCTGATGACATCCTGCAGATGTTTCATAGTTCCGAGGAATCCCTCCCGGATTTCGTCGCGAATCGGTCCAGCGATACCTTCCTGCATCGAGCTTCTGTACGTCGCATGAGCCTGAGCGAGCGCTGCGTTTACCGCTGAGGAGATCACCGAATCCCTCGATTCCTTTGCGGATTCGGATTCGGACGCTCCCGTGTCCAGCAAACCTTTCATTGCTCATCCGTCAATCTCCACCTCAGCAAACACTCTCGGATTACCAGACCGCTCTCTCCTGACAGCTTCGACGACCTGTCTCCTGACCATTATGCGCCTCCGAAATCAAGCACGCGCTTGCAGAATGCTTCTGGTAACCAAAGTCATCCCTTCCAGCTGTTGCGCACTGTCGATCGGCACTCCCTCCAAACGTGACCGGACTATCTGCAGCTCTAACATTGGGACTTTGGCGACGGTCTGGCTCTAAGGAAAGCCTCCTCCAACTCTTCCGGTGGAACTTCGCCTGGGCATGGTGGAATTTCGACTTCGTGGACCATCGGCTTTGACCCATGGAAATAGCGCGGCTGCTGCCCATACCCGGATCGTCCTCGGCGACTCACGTGTCTTTCCACCTCGATGCACTCTTGTCTCAGCTCATCCACCGTAAGTACATCCATCGCATAGACGAATCTGGCCAAGCTCTCCTTTAACCCTCGTTTTATGATCCTTACCAGCTTCCGGTCTCTCATTGGCTTCTGGAATCATGCGGCAAGTTAACGCATGTGGTGGATGTAGTCATCAACCCCCTCGCCGGATTGTTGTTCCCTTTGCAGCAGCTCTTGCATCAGGTCGTGCTCCGTTTGGTACCCTCGGAAGCGGTGCAGCATGGCCTGACGCAGCTGTAACCAGCTATCGACCCTTGAGTGTCGTATATGAACCCAGTACCATTTTCGGGTTCGGCCTGCCAGCCGGATGTGCATCCACGTAAGATCTCCTTCCACGGGCACTGGTACTGCCTCTGCAAGAACTCGATTCGGAACACGAAGTCTTCTATCGATTGCATGGAGTTCTCTCCATCGTTCTCTCCAACTTAACGTTCCAGCGCTCTAGCTTAAGGTAAGCTCGATCACGGCCATTCGAGTACGCGTTTTCGAATCTTTCCTCATGGCTTCTATCCTATACGCAGGGTTGGTTGCCGGCGTTGGGATTTCTCCAGCTCCTCCCATAAGGATCAGGTGCCATCCCGGAGCTACTGGAGACGTAGTCTGGCTCCTGTACCGGCTGTCTCGGCGGCAACGATGGTGGGCCACATCCAGGTGGATTTCCTCCGCGCTGCTTCGGTGCTGCAGTACTGCTGACTGAGCTTTCCTTCTGCGGCCTGATGACATCCTGCAGATGTTTCATCATTCCGAGGAATCCCTCTCGGATTTCGTCGCGAATCGGTCCAGCGATACCTTCCTGCATCGAGCTTCTGTACGTCGCATGAGCCTGAGCGAGCGCTGCGTTTACCGCTGAGGAGATCACCGAATCCCTCGATTCCTTTGCGGATTCGGTGCTGCGGCACTGCTGACTGAGCTCTCCTTCTGCGGCCTGATGACATCCTGCAGATGTTTCGTCATTCCGAGGAATCCCACAGGGATTTCGTCGCGAATCGGTCCAGCGATACCCTCCTGCATCGAGCTTCTGTACGTCGCATGAGCCTGAGCGAGCACTGCGTTTACCGCTGAGGAGACCACCGAATCCCTCGATTCCTTTGCGGATTCGGTGCTGCGGCACTGCTGACTGAGCTCTCCTTCTGCGGCCTGATGACATCCTGCAGATGTTTCATCATCCCGAGGAATCCCTCCCGGATTTCGTCGCGAATCGGTCCAGAGATACCCTCCTGCATCGAGCTTCTGTACGTCGCATGAGCCTGACCGAGCGCTGCGATTACCGCTGAGGAGATCACCGAATCCCTCGATTCCTTTGCGGACCCCGGTTTTGGGAACTCTAGACCGTGTGATCGGTCAACACGAGGAGCCCTATCTTCCTCCATGTTCGCTAGAGTGACCAGCTTTTGGAATGGTTTCTCGGGAAATCCTTTAAAATTCATAGGCGTCCTCGGCAAACACACCGAAGGACGCCATGGCGGTAACGCAGACGCCCCGTCTGTTTCCCAATCAACTTCATGGTCCTGCGACAAGACTTCCTATCTCGACCCTAATGCCCTAAGCTTATAAAAATTCCTATTAGAACTAATAAATAATTCGAACCCTACAACTATCAAAATAAATAAATAAATAAAAACCAGTCGGAAAGGCTACAGTCGAAATCGACTATGAGAGACCCTTTACTTATTCTTCAAAAATGATATAACAGTAACAAACTTAGAGACTCATATATAAACCTAAATAAATTTGACGCTGCTCAGATTAGCTTCCGATAATCGTTTATGTTAGACTTGAATCGTAACTGTAATTATACATTTAAAAAATAATAATATAAACAGAAAAAAGTGTGTCTCTTGTAGGTCTCGAACTCCAGACCATTGCGCCAATGAAACCATTGTCGATTATTTAACAATTTTTAAAAGCAGAAAAAAATGTGTCACTGGCAGGGAACGAACCCAAGACCCCACGGCAAGAATCCGACATTCTTACCACTGCACCAATGAGGCCATATTTAAAACTTTGCCAATTGCTAGTTTTCTACAGAAGTGACATTAAAAATCAATGCCTTAACTTGCTGCCTGCACATTTCCTGCCATTGTATATTCGATAATTTGTTTACTTCAAATCTCCGGTGTTTATTGTCCGATCGTGATGAAATTTTCAGGATACATAAGGACTCTGATGCTTGTCTTGTGTGCCAAAATTCAAGGCTCCAGTTTTAAAATTGACCATTATATGGAATTTTACGTTTTTATTGAATATCTTTCGAGATTACTATCCGATCGCGATGAAATTTTCAGGATACGTTAGGACCCTGATACCCGTCCTGTGTGCCAAAATCCAGGACTCTAGCTTTAATAGGCTTTCAAAAATTTTGTTCTCGATTTATGGAGGCGGAAGGGGGCGTGTCAAAATTTTAAGATAAACTTGATCTGCTTATGCCATAGACGAACCACCATACCAAATTTGGTGACTCTAGCTCTTATAGTCTCTGAGATCTAGGTGTTCATACAGACAGACGGACATGGCTACATCGACTCGGCTGGTGATGCTGATCAAGAATATATATACTTTATGGGGTCTGCCGGACTTCCTTCGACCTGTTACGCACCTTTTTTTTTGACAAACTTAATAGACCCGTTTTACTTTTTTAAAGTAAAGCTTTGAACATCAATCGACAAGACAAACCATAAATTTTTTTTTTTGAAAATTGGGAGCCATATTGTTGCGGACTGATTTTTTCTCGGGGGCCGCGCCGACTAGCTCATCGGATATCAGGGGTATTCCGACCCTGGCCCTCAGTCCGAATAATCGATACATCGTTGTCGATTCATCGCATATATCGAAACTAAACTACTCAACACTAAACAGATGGAGGCATGCAGCCAAAAACGTAAAGAATGAAAAAAATACTTGGAATATGGACATTAACTGACAATGCTGAGTACAACATAAAGAGATCAATTAAAAATAACTAATCACGGATCCTTACCATCCAAACAGGGCCTCCATTGGACCCAGGCGTACCCGCCCTACGTGAGACGGCCACAGCGACGCCGTCTCCCTGCTGTTGGCCATCGCCATCCCCCTTATATCACTGAATTAGCCGGACATTGTTTTTCTGTTGTTCATGTAATTATAATTTTCTTACTTTCCATAATATCTAACATTTATACTTTTTTGTTTTGCATTTACGTTAAACATGACAGGCTTAACAAGGTTGCATGGGAAGTTCAACAAAAAAAACAACCAGACGAGGAACAACGAAGAGTCGACGACACAGGACTAATTAAATCACTGTGTACCACAAAATATAAATATAAATCGCATGTATGTGTATGTGTATATGTTTCTTTATGTTGTGTCATATGTGTGCATGTGTTTCACATGCAGGTGAAAACAAAAATTTAATGATGTATTAGTCGCTTATTGCTTCCTTAACCTGCCTAAAGAGCTCTCTGGTGGTATATGGGCGATGTTGCAAAGACTGTGTTTGTGTGCACATGTACGTGTATAAACATACATGAATTTCTTAACTGTCTTGCTTTAAATTGTGTGCACTTCGTGTTGTCCCTATTCTGTTTGTATTTACAGATATTTGTTTTCTCACAGTACCTTAATATTTAATTCTTTATTTCAATTTAGCTGATATATATAAATCATTTTTATTTAAATTCGCAGATATATTTTTGTTTTCTCTAATTTTATTTGCATTAATAGGTCTTTATTTTTAGACCCTTTACTTTAAAACGGGTCTATTAAGTTTGTCAAAAAAAATGTGCGTAACAGGTCGAAGGAAGTCCGGCAGACCCCATAAAGTATATATATTCTTGATCAGCATCACCAGGCGAGTCGATATAGCCATGTCCGTCTGTCCGCCTGACTGTATGAGCGCATAGATCTCAGAGACTATAAGAGCTAGAGTCACCAAATTTGGTATGGTGGTTCGTCTATGGGCTAAGCAGATCAAGTGTACCTTAAAATTTTGACAGCCTTCCGCCTCCGTAAATTGAAAACAAAACTTTTGAAATCCCATAAAACGAAAAATATTAAAGCTAGAGTCCTGAAATTTGGCACACAGGACATGGTCCCAACGTATCCTAAAAATTTCATCGCGACCGGATAATAATCTCGGAAGTTATTAAAAAAAAACTTAAAATCCTATATAATGGTCAATTTTTTTTGAATTTTGGCACACAGGACAAGCATCGGGGTCCTAATGTGTCCTGAAAATTTCATCGCGATCGGATAATAAACTCGGAAGTTATTCAGGACTTAATATTACTCAGTGTCGGGCCAAAGGAAGAAGAAGATCATATTGACGTTACAACGCTTTATGGGAACTATAAGTGTTACTCTTATTTCCATTTTGAAGAATAAGTAAAGGGTCTCTCATAATCGACTTCGACTGTAGCCTTTCCGACTGGTTAGGTTTTGTGATTTAGGTGTCTTTTTAGACCCTTTACTTTAAAAAAGTAAAACGGGTCTATTAAGTTTGTCAAAAAAAAATGTGCGTAACAGGTCGAAGGAAGTCCGGCAGACCCCATAAAGTATACATATTCTTGATCAGCATCACCAGCCGAGTCGATATAGCCATGTCCGTCTGTCCGTCTGTCTGTATGAACACCTAGTTTATCTTAAAATTTTGACACGCCCCCTTCCGCCTCCATAAATCGAGAACAAAACTTTTGAAAGCCCATTAAACGAAAAATATTAAAGCTAGAGTCCTGGATTTTGGCACACAGGACGGGTATCAGGGTCCTAACGTATCCTGAAAATTTCATCGCGATCGGATAGTAATCTCGAAAGATATTTAATAAAAACGTAAAATTCCATATAATGGTCAATTTTAAAACTGGAGCCTTGAATTTTGGCACACAAGACAAGCATCAGGGTCCTAATGTATCCTGAAAATTTCATCACGATCGGACAATAAACACCGGAGATTTGAAGTAAACAAATTATCGAATATACAATGGCAGGAAATGTGCAGGCAGCAAGTTAAGGCATTGAATTATTAATTGCACTTCTGTAGAAAACTAGCAATTGGCAAAGTTTTAAATATGGCCTCATTGGTGCAGTGGTAAGAATGTCGGATTCTTGCCGTGGGGTCTTGGATTCGTTCCCTGCCAGTGACACATTTTTTTCTGCTTTTAAAAATTGTTAAATAATCGACAATGGTTTCATTGGCGCAATGGTCTGGAGTTTGGAGACCTACAAGAGACACACTTTTTTCTGTTTATATTATTATTTTTTAAATGTATAATTACAGTTATAAAATAAAATAAAACAATATTTTATTTTTATAAACAAATTCTAGCATAAATGCCAATGTATTATATTTAATAAAGTATGTATGCATTACATACATGTATGTTAACATAACATTTGTATGTTAAAATTAACAATTGTATGTTAACGATTCAAGTCTAACATAAACGATTATCGGAAGCTAATCTGAGCAGCGTCAAATTTATTTAGGTTTATATATGAGTCTCTAAGTTTGTTACTGTTATATCATTTTTGAAGAATAAGTAAAGGGTCTCTCATAGTCGATTTCGACTGTAGCCTTTCCGACTGGTTTTGATTATTTTTACTTTTATTTACGAATATTTCTTTTTAGTTGCCATTTGGTGGTTAATAAATTTGTTCGCGCATGGCGCAAAGAAATACAGTCTTTTATTTAATTTATTTTAATTTTCTAGCTCTTCCTAGCTGCAGCAACACGGCACATTGGGGTATGAAACCCGAAAAGTGGGAATACGGCTCACATGACACTTCAGATTTTAGCACTAGCGCCCTTGGGTGGCGTCGGAACGGACTCACGGTGTTTCTGACTCTGTGGCTAGCTTCCGTCACCGTTACGCAACCGCTGTCGTGCCTCCAGAATCGGTTGTGCTGCCTCGCTGCCTGGTCCGGCGGAATTCTCGCCGCGTGTTCTACTCTGAAAAAATCTCTGCTTCTTCTTCCTTTCTTTTCCTTCTTAAAAGCCTACTCGAGGCAAACATGAGGGTCTCGGTAGAAAAATCACGTTTTTTAAGAAGTTCGTTCGTTCTTGGGCCTTGCGAGTTATTATAGATGTTTCATTAAGGACTTTGCGGCAATAGCAAGACCTGTTTCGGACATTTGAAAGGAGAAAATGGAACAGTCAGTAGAAACAGATCACGGAACATTCCGGTGCAGTTCACCGAAGCACAACAACGGGCGTTTTTGTAAACTGCGCAGCATTTTGGCATTTGAAGATGTCATGCTTAGGTATCCTGACTTCAAGAAGCCGTTCGATCTAATGACGGACGCTTCAGCTTATGGCATGGGTGCAGTGCTCTCACAAGAGTGTCGACCAATTACAATGATCTCAAGAACATTGAAGGACAGAGAGGTCAATTATACTACGAACGAAAGAGAGCTATTGGCTATCATTTGGGCACTAGCCCAGCTACGGCACTATCTATATGGCGTTAAAGACATAAAAATCTTTAACGACCATCAGCCTTTAACCTTCGCAGTATCGGAATCCAATCCTAATGCGAAGATTAAAAGGTGGAAAGCGCGCATTGATGAATCCAATGCGCGAATATTCTACAATCCTGGTAAAGAAAACCTAGTTGCAGACGCCTTGTCCAGACAATAGCTTAACGCTATGGTTGAAAATAACATAACACGTTAATAATATATTTGTTCTTTAGTTGAGCATAACATAAAACGTTCGTTTGATTTGAATTGTCTTTATTGAATGAATTCACAATATTCGACTTAGAGTTAACTTAGCTAAAGCCGCGTAGCTGCGCTGCCAGAAACGCCGGCAGCGGAGCGGCTGCATTATGTACTTATGCTGTTATATACTAACAGCTACAAAGAGAGAGAGAGAGAGAGTGAGAGAATGTACATATACATACAATTGGTCGCTGGCCCTCTTAGCGGCTAAAGTGCAGGATCAGCGGATTCCGTTAGTCGACGGTCTCACGCTAGCCTGGCCTGCTCATATTACTTCATGTGCGCGGCACTGTTTATATGTATGTGAATGCATATATACAAACGTACTTATGTACTGCTCGCCACTTGGGTTTTGCTTATAATAATAAGCATATTTAGATTTGTTTGTACTTGCAACAAAGTGTTACAAGTTATGCATTTATGCGACTGTATGAATACACTACACCTCCCTTTCTAGAAAAATAACGTAATATTAGGAATATGTAGTTATTTATTAAAATTAAACATTTTATTTCTTCTTATTATTATATTATATTAATATATAACCTTAAACTATTTTTTTTTGTTTTTTTTTTTATATAATTTTTTTATTGTGTTTTGTTTTTATACCCTGTGCCCATTAAAACTGCGCAAAAGCGGTACAAAGAATTTGAGTGAATGTATGTAACGGGCAGAAGGAAGCATCTCCAACCCAATAAAGTATATATATTCCTAATCAGTCAATAGCCGAGTCTTCTGAATACCATACGCAGATCAAGTTTATTTTCACTTTTCGATACCAAGTCCCGTTGGTTTTAAAATTAGAAAAATCACCGTAACATAAGCAATGTTAAAGCTAGAGACTTGAGATTTGGCAAACATGATAAGAAGCTTGGGCTTAATGTGTCCTGAAAATTTCATAGCGATGCCACGCCCCCTTCGCCGATAACTCGAAAAAGCTAATAACAAGAGCAGTTTCATAGCTAGAGACTTAAGATTTGGCACATATGGTAAGTATCCTACTCTCAATGTGTTCTACAGATTTCAGTATGATCAGAAGTGGAACTCAGAAGTTATTCAAGAAACAAATTTATGCAGCGCAGCAGATGTGTTGCCGCGCAGTCGCTGTGCAGTCGCTGCGCCGCGCCTACGATATAACGAACTAAACATAAACATAAATCAACAGCCGCAGTCCAGTTTTACTCGAACCCAGTGAAATGTGTGTCCCGGTTCCACTCACCACCGGCAAAGGAATGCAAAGACACACACTCATCAAAAGTTTCGGGTGTGCTGGGAGTGCCGGAAATATCACGCACTCGCTCACACATTGTGCATTGTTTCTATTTCACCAGACACTAAGACACTGAGGTTTAGAAAGAGAGGATCAAAAAATTACTTTTTGTGTTCTAGAATTAAGATATTCGGAGATCCATGTGAGGAGGTTATGAGGAAATCCAATATTGTTTAGTTTATATAGTAAGAGAGAGTGATTAACAGAATCAAAAGCCTTGCTGAAGTCAGTGTAAATGATATCAGTCTGCATTTTATTCTGAAAGCCTCTGATCACAAGAGAAGAAAACTCAAGTAAGTTAGTGGTAGTAGATCTTGATTTCACAAAACCATGTTGGTATGGTGAGATAATAGAACTACATAAGTGCTGCAGTTGAGACGTTATCAGTTTCTCAAACACCTTAGGCATCGCAGACAATTTAGAAATACCCCTAAAGTTTTTAACATCGGACTTCAATCCCTGTTTGTGATGAGGAATTATAAATGATTCCTTCCAAACAGATGGAAAAAAACAAGAGTTCACAGACAACACAAATAACGCATGTAGTGTTCTACAAAGAGATCCAGCACAAAATCTAAGTACACATCCCGGCACTCCATCAGGACCCGGGGAAAAGCCAGGTTTGATTAAATTAAGTTCGTTAAGTAACGAACTTTCGGTATTCACAGGCGCAAAAATGCAGTTAGACTTTTGTAATGTATAGGGATATGGAGAGTTAGCTACAAAGTTAGACGAAGAATAAGTGGACTGAAAGAATTTAGCAAATAGATCGGCTGCAGCCTGATCAGTATTTGCTTTCCTTCCCTCAAAAGAAACAGATGAAGGCAACGAAGAAGATTTGCGTTTCATGATCACAAAGTTATAGAACTGTCTAGGATTTTGAGCAAATTGTAATCTACACCGAGACAAGTAATTGTTATAGCAACGCGAGTTACACGTAATAAAATTTGATCTGGCTAAAACTTAGCGGGAAAAATCAGAAGGATTTCCCGAACTCTTAAACCTTTTGTAATATCGTGACTTCGTATTCCTTAACCTAGTTAGCTCACGCGAGAACCAAGGAGGACTATTTGTTCGCCCAGGAATCCCACGAGGAACACACTGATCGAATAGAGAATTCACGATATCATAGAAAATTGAGGTTGCAATATTAATATTTGTACAAGAGTACGATCGATACGATACTTTGTTTTGTTGAAGTCCATGAGAAAGCACTGTTCGCTAGGAAAAATGCGTATCCACTGTCGTTGGCCCAATCTGCATCTGCAAAGCCCTTTGCTTGCTCGTCATACTTGCGATATGTGATGCACAGATCTTTTGTTCCCGCCAGATATCTTAAGACATGTTTTGCAGCAACTTCGTGTTCTGCATGGGGGTCGGTATTTCTTTGCGACAGTTTGCTTACTGCATGCAAAATGTCCGGTCGGCTCAAAAACTGCTAAATACATAAGCGAACCTATTAGTGACTGATATTGTGTTATATTTACCTTGACACAATTATCATCAATGCAGCCAACTTGATAACCAGGGTCGAGTGGTGTACTAACTGGACGGCACTTGCTAATGCCATACGTATCCAATAGTCCTTAAATGTGCGATTTTTGAGATAGCGATATAGAACCCTGCTCGCCGTCTCGCTCAATTTCCATGCCAAGGAAAAAGTCTAAAGGGCCGCGATGATTAAATCGTCGACGTAGACTGCGATGTAGCTAAATGTTTGTTGATCTTGCTTGACGTACAAGCATGCCTCGTTCTTGCATCTTTTGAATCCCATGGTAGACAGTACATCATCAAGTGTTTTGTTCCAGACTCGCCCGGATTGCTTAAGGCCGTAAAGTGCCTTGCGCAACTTTAGAACTTTTCCTGGATTATGTTTGCTAACAAAATTCTGGGGCTGCCTCATGTACACAGTCTCCTGGAGCTCACTGTTTAGATATGCATTTGATATATCGACTTGATGCATATACAGCTGTTTTTCTACAGCTATTGCGAACAGCATGCGGATGGTCTCGTACCGTACTACGGGCGAAAATGTTTCCCAATAATTCACACCAAATTGTTGTCCACATCCTTGAGCAACCAATCGAGATTTTAATTTCTCGATCTGACCATCCTTGCTTCTTTTGATTCGAAAAACCCACTTCGAGCCAATGGCCTTTTGTCCTGGAATAAGTTCACACAATGACCACGTGTCATTATCCTGTAGAGCGTCGTATTCCGTTTGCATAGATTCTTGCCAATCTTGAGCATGATGGCCTTGCAATGCCTCAGCAACTGACTGCGGTGTGTCAGTGTCATCCACTTTATTAAGCAGACTATTGAGAACTGCCTGATACTGTTTTTTGGGTGACCCCTATGGATGATTTTTGGTCTGCCACGCCCACTCTGTAATGGCATCGCCATTTGGCCACTCACGTTATTGCTGCCATCGTCTTCTGGATCTGGTTCTGGGTCGCTTGCGCTCACAAATTCCCCCTCCTCTTCGCCGGAGTCACTGCTGTGCTCTGCACGATTATTTACTAAAGATGCATCTGACTCTTCATCCGGATCTTTTATTGACTCAAGGCGGAGAATGTTTGTCATGAAATCGTCATTTCGATCTGAAATACTGCACTTCTCAGTTGTTTTTGTGTCAAACTCACCCTCTAAAAATGTAACATCACGCCTTTCAATTATTGTTCGCTTCTCTCGATCATACAGACGGTAGGCCTTTGCTGTAAAGGAATAGCCAACAAAAATGTATTCCTTGCCCTTTGCTTAGAATTTGCTTCTTCTGATCTTATCCAATGCAAATGCGCGAGAGCCGAATACTCGCAAGTGTTTTACTGACGGCTTGCGTCCTTTCCACGCCTCGAACGGGGTACCGCCATCTAACGCCTTTGTGGGACATCTATTGCGCACGTAAACTGCAGTGGTAACAGCCTCTGCCAACAAATACTCCTCATGCTAGGCATGGATAAGAAGACCATCTGTACAATTGTCCGATTTGCTCGCTCGGCTACACCGTTTTGCTGCGGGGTGTAGGGAACCATCAACTGCCTTTGTATGCCGCACTTGTTCAAAAAATCAGTAAATTCCTTGTTCACATACTCTGTGCCATTGTCGCTGCGCACAGCCTTTATTTTGTTGCCTGTTTGACATTCCACAAAACTTTTGAATATTTTGAATTTTTCAAAAACTTGGCTCTTTGCGTGCATAATGTAAACAAATATCTTGCGCGTGTAATCGTCGATAAATGTTACAAAATATCGATTTCCAGCGATCGACTTTACGTTCATAGGCCCACATACATCCGTATGTACTAACTCCAGCACTTGCTTTGTGCTTCGGTTCACTTTCTGCGTGAAAGGCAATGCACATATTTTTCCTCGGTTACATGTATCATAATTTAAATCTATTTGAATGTTATCAACGTTCATGCCATGAATCAGCTGCTTATCTCTGAGCTGCAGTAAGTCTTTAAAATTTAGATGGCCAAACCTATCATGCTTCTTCATAGCAGGCGAAATTGTGTTTAACATATGAACTGCATTTTTTTCTAAGCACTGTGTGAACACATACAAATTATTTTCTTGCTTGGCTTTGATCATCACTTGTCCTTGTTTATTTCTTACCAGCGCTACTTTTCCAACAAATGTAGTAAAATTCTCGAATTTAGCTGCTGAACTTACTGAGAAAAAATTCATGTGCAATTTAGGGACATATAAAACATTTTGCAAATTTATTATTGTATTTTCACTTTGAATTTTCACATTGCCAACTCCGTGTGATGAAACGAACTTATTTGCAGCTAGCATTATCGACGTTTCCTTGTCAACAAAGTTTAGAAACATGTTGCGATCGCAGCACATGTGTGATGTTGCGCCACTATCTACACACCAAACGCTCTTTTGCTGCTCTCCGACGAAGCAGTGCATTAAACTGCTTGCCTGTTCTCTTTGTGCACTGGTTTTCTCATCCTTCTTTTTAGATCTGCATTCACTTGCTCGATGCCCAACTTTTGCGCACTTTAAACATTTGCCCTTGAATTGTTTTCTGGTGCCTGTGCTTGCGCCATGTCCGCTGTGTGTGTGTATACTGCTTGTGCTGTAGAATAATTCTCGCACTCCGCTTAATCTTGCTTTCTCGTGCCTTCTTTTAGCATTTTAACTTTAAAAATTTCGAATTTTGGCAGCTCGTCTCTTGTTTCAATCGCGACTACAAAATGTTACCATGTGTCTGGTAAACTGCTCAATATCATGATGACTTTCAGCTCATCGTTGAGTTTTATATTTAACTCTGCCAACTTTTCAATTGTCTCAACAAAAAAATTCACATACGCGACAATATCATCGCCCTGCTGCATATTAGGACGTACTAGCTTCTGATACAATTGTACCTTCCTGATCGGTCCAACTGGCATGTGAAGCTTATTTAAATTGGTCCATACAGCTCTAGATGTGCGGCACGACTTAATGTGAATTAACTGCGATGGCTTTAAGTTTAAAGTAATGTACGCCATTGCCTTCTGATCAAGCTTAGTCCACTTCACAGCATCCGCTTCTTTTGTTCCAGTGTATTCTCCACACACTACGTCCCATAAATCTGACATTACTAGGGCACTTTTCATGGCCATGTGCCATACATCGTAATTCTTCTCATCAAGTTTTTCGATTTGATGCGACAAATTCACGTTTGCTAACTGTTCCGCGTTAATTCGCACACGATATTAACTATTAACAATTTAGAACAACCGACTCTTAAGCAAAGACGCTTTATAATCTTTTTGTAAATTTAACCGAAACAACGAGCTCTGGGCCCATAACCAATGTTAGGCAATATGTAACGATGCCAACCAGAGAAAAACGAAGTGGTTCGGTGAAACGTTTAATTAATAGTAAAGAAACATATGAGTACATATTATCGAGTACAAAAATCAATAGCTTATTTCAAATGCTAACTGCCTTTATATTTTCAACAAAAATAATCTCATTCTTTTAAATACTCCTGCTCCTTCCCGGAGCGAATCTATAAGTAATTCATCTGTTGTTAATTTTCCTCCAACTATATCAGTACCTCCTATAGAAAAAATGACTGTTAAGCCTCTTTCAGCTGTTCCACCTAGGAAACAGATTTTCGTCTCTCAGCTTGCCCCTGATACTTCGGTTGATGATGCTAAAGCCTACATTCAAGCCAAATTAAAAACCACTAATATTACAATGGAAAAATTTAAATTTTCGTATACAAGGGAGATCTCCTCTTTTAAGATTAGTGTTTCGCCAGATGTATTCACTTCTATGTGTTGTGATTCATTTTGGTCGTTGGATCTAATAGTAAAAGAGTATGTATCAACCAAAAGAAATCGGCCTCCGATTACACTGCCTCGAAATTCTACTAGCGCTTCCTCTTCTAATGTGGTGTCAAAAAACTAAATACTTCTCTTCTTTTATCCTATCAGAATGTTAGAGGTTTTAAGACTAAGCTATCAAAATTATATGTCGATAGTTTGTCGTTTAATTCTAACATTATTGTCTTTACTGAAACTTGGTTAAAGCCTTATATTTCTGATTTTTCAATTTTTCCTTATAAGTACACCTCTTTTAGATGTGACCGTTTATCACGAGTGGGGTGGTGTCCTCATTGCGGTTGATTCTGACCTTTCGTCAGAATTAATACTATCCGATTTTGCTTTAAACATTGACTTCATTGGCGTAAAAATTGCAATAAATAATTTTTAAATTTTTGTAACCTGCTTTTACATTCCACCACAATCTGATATCACCTTATACTCTGAGCTTCTATCTGCTAATCGATCTATTTCTTCACTGCTATCTGATAACGATTATTTGTTTGTATTTGGAGATTTTAATTTGCCAGATGTGGTGTGGTCCGATTCACCGAATGATTTGGTTCCGTCTAGCTCTCATGAATTTATTAATTCACTCCTGGAGCAGTCTCTCTCTCAAGTTAGCCTGGTGCGAAACTGTAATGGCCGTATTCTTGACCTTATATTTGTGTCTGATCCGATGTGTTGTACTGTATCACGCATAAATCCTCTAGTTCTTCCTAAAGATCCCCATCATCCCACCTTAGACTTAGTTATGGAACTGCCTACAGAGCCTTTTGCTCTTACTAATGATGCGGTTAGATCCCGCTGTTTCCGCAAATCCGATTTTATAAACTTAAATTCTTTAATTTCATCAACTGACTGATCGCAACTGTACTCTTGTACAAATATTAATATTGCAACCTCAATTTTCTATGATATCGTGAATTCTCTATTCGATCAGTGTGTTCCTCGTGTGATTCCTGGGCGAACAAATAGTCCTCCTTGGTTCTCGCGTGAGCTAACTAGGTTGAGGAATACGAAGTCACGATATTACAAAAGGCTTAAGAGTTCGGGAAATCCTTCTGATTTTTCCCGCTATGTTTTAGCCAGATCAAATTTTATTTCGTGTAACTCGCGTTGCTATAACAATTACTTGTCGCGGTGTAGATTACAATTTGCTCAAAACCCTAGACAGTTCTATAACTTTGTGATCATGAAACGCAAATCTTCTTCGTTGCCTTCATCTGTTTCTTTTGAGGGAAGGAAAGCAAATACTGATCAGGCTGCAGCCGATCTATTTGCTGAATTCTTTCAGTCCACTTATTCTTCATCTAACTTTGTAGCTAACTCTCCATATCCTTATACATTACAAAAGTCTAACTGCATTTTTGCGCCTGTGATCACCGAAAGTTCGTTACTTAACGAACTTAATTTAATCAAACCTGGCTTTTCCCCGGGTCCTGATGGAGTGCCGGGATGTGTACTTAGATTTTGTGCTGGATCTCTTTGTAGACCACTACATGCGTTATTTGTGTTGTCTGTGAACTCTTGTTCTTTTCCATCTGTTTGGAAGGAATCATTTATAATTCCTCTTCACAAACAGGGATTGAAGTCCGATGTTAAAAACTTTAGGGGTATTTTTAAATTGTCTGCGATGCCTAAGGTGTTTGAGAAACTGATAACGTCTCAACTGCAGCACTTATGTAGTTCTATTATCTCACCATACCAACATGGTTCTGTGAAATCAAGATCTACTACCACTAACTTACTTGAGTTTTCTTCTCTTATGATCAGAGGCTTTCAGAATAAAATGCAGACTGGTGTCATTTACACTGACTTCAGCAAGGCTTTTGATTCTGTTAATCACTCTCTCTTACTGTATAAACTAAACAATATTGGATTTCCTCATAACTTCCTCACATGGATCTCCGAATATCTTAATTCTAGAACACAAAAAGTAATTTTTAGATCCTCTCTTTCTAAACCCGTATTCGAAACATCTGGTGTACCTCAGGGTAGCCATCTTGATCCTTTACTCTTTAATCTTTTTATTAACGATCTCCCATCTGTTCTCATCCACTCCCATGTGTTAATGTACGCCGATGATGTGAAGCTTTGCCTATCGTATAGTGACATCAACTCGAATTTTTCATTACAAGCAGATCTTAACTCTTTTTTCGCTTGGTGTAAATATACCTTGTTACAATTAAACTGCTCTAAATGTAAAGTTATGTCATTTTGTAGGGGCAAGCCTCATCTCATTAATTACACGATCGACTACATGACGCTAGAGAGATTAAGTCACGTAAAAGATTTAGGAATTTATCTGGATAAAAAATTAAAGTTCGATATTCATATTGAATATATTGTCAATAAGGCCACTCAGGTTCTTGGTTTCATTAAACGGTGGTCTAAAAAAATTTGACGACCCTTATACGACTAAATTACTTTTCACCTCTCTTGTTCGATCTATTCTGGAATACGAATCTTGTGTGTGGTCTCCACAATATTCGGTACACCAGGACAGAATTGAGTCTGTACAAAAAAAGCTCTTACTTTTTGCGCTTCGTGGCTTTAACTGGGTTTCGGGAATTTACTTGCCATCTTACTCCAGTAGACTTCTTCTGATTAACCTTCCCTCTCTAGCTAACCGACGCATTATGATGTGGGTGGTCTTCTTAGTAAAATTAATTAATGGTGACATTGATTCCTCTATTTTATTAAGCCATATTAATTTCTCTGTTCCTTCTAGACCTACTCGTAACTTTATCCCACTTACTCTTAACGCATGAACCCTTACTCTTTGCATGATCCCTTTAGAATTCCCTGCGGTGACTACAATAGACTTTTTCGAGTTTTCGTCTCAGATGCCTCTTTTCCTACTATTAAAAACCATATTTTAAACTTTTTAATATCTAATTCTACATAACAATACTTACTTTTTCCTCATTGATCTGATTGGGTTTTTTCTGATTTTCCCCAATCCTTGCAACAAATGTTGGGTCAATTAGATAATTGTTTCAATACCCCAGACTTAACTTAACTTAACTTTAAATAAACTAATAATGGTTATTATATTTTCAGACCTAAGTTTTTAAATTGCATAGTATATAAATTCATTGTTAACTTCTGATTATTGTGTCGACTGTTATTAGTTGACGTTAAATAAATAAATAAATAAAATGTCGAGAAAACTGAATCAGTGTTAAACGAACTATTCAGTGACCGAAAAAGAATGCTTAGCAGCTATAATATGTGTGAAAAAGATAAGAGCCTATGTGGAAGGACATGATTTCGCCATTATCACGGATCATGCCTCACTGAAATGGCAAATGTCTCAAAGCGATCTAAGCTCAATGTTAGAACGGTGGGTATTAAAGCTGATACTGTTTTTCTTTTAAGATACTGCATCGTACAGGTAGTCCAAGTGTAGTATCTGATGCCCTATCTTGTGTTCACACTGAGGATTTGTCCGAATTCAGTGTAGATACTTCGCTCGATTTGAATTCAGATAGTTTCAATTCTCCTGAGTATGAGATATTCAAAAGTAAGATTAGGACCACTCAAGCTTGTTTCCCAAAAGTAAAAATTATAAATGATCGCATCTATCGGCGAGCCGAACATGCAACGGGCGAGAAAATTGCTGATGACGGAAACTTGGAACTTGATGATGGAAACTTTGGGTGCCCGATGATCTGTTATTTTGGTGTACGACGTTTAGATTTTTGTTAACAGCTATGATATCTGCAAGTGTTCGAAATACCCTAACCATAGTTTGCGACCACCAATGGACAAACTGCTGAGTCACAAAGTTTTTTTTTTCAAAAATTATATGTCGATTTTTTAGGGCCTCATCCGCGTATCAAAGATGGTAATATTGGAATTTTGTGCCGAACATGCAACGGGCGAGAAAATTGCTGATGACGGAAACTTGGAACTTGATGATGGAAACTTTGGGTGCCCGATGATCTGTTATTTTGGTGTACGACGTTTAGATTTTTGTTAACAGCTATGATATCTGCATGTGTTCGAAATACCCTAACCATAGTTTGCGACCACCAATGGACAAACTGCTGAGTCACAAAGTTTTGTTTTCAAAAATTATATGTCGATTTTTTAGGGCCTCATCCGCGTATCAAAGATGGTAATATTGGAATTTTGTGCTTGATAATTTTTCAAAATATCCGTTTCTAAAAGCTGTGAAAAGTTCACTGCGTACGCCATTACTCACTAAATTGAAGATGACTTGTTTCATTGCTTTGGAGTACCAGAAACAATTGTATCTGATAATGGCGTGCAATTCAAGTCGTTATATTTTATCGCTTTGTTGCAAAAATTTGGTATCAAGCATGCATCTCATGTTTATGCTCCACAAGCAAATGCTTCTGAACGTGTAAATCGTTCTGTAATTGCCGCAATTAAATCTTATGTGAAGCCAGATCAGACTAACTAGGATGAGCAGCTAAGTTCTATCACTTGTTCATTGCGTTTAAGTTTGCATACTGCAATTAATACAAGTCCATATCGAGTTGCTTTTGGACAACATATGGTATTGAATGATACCAGTTATCAGCTAAATATTGATCTTGAGATATTAGAAGCCATTCTAAGTTCAGTAGAAAGCAATACTGGGCCACACAAGGGGGACTACTGCTGTCCAGAATGTAAGTGGGAAGACAGGTTCAACATTGTGTTCCCATCACGGACCGACTAGCAGCAAAAAACCTACCGTCTTCCGGACTGGTGTAGTGTTTTCCAGGAGGAGATCTACGCTGTCTGGCAGTCGACCAGACTGTTATCCATCTGGAGGAACCTTCAAGGAA
This sequence comes from Drosophila histrio, assembly GCA_958299025.2. Lineage (NCBI taxonomy): Eukaryota > Metazoa > Arthropoda > Insecta > Diptera > Drosophilidae > Drosophila > Drosophila histrio. The sequence goes on from OY282582.1 coordinate 233,060, forward strand.
CATATATATTTACGTCGACAGTCAGGCAGCCCTTAAGGCTCTGTCCTCAAACACCACTAAAAGCAAACTCATTCGAAACACAGTCAACGCGCTGAACCGTTGCCACCATTCAATCAGACTTGTCTGGGTACTTGGACACTCTGGTGTACCAGGAGACCAGAGGGCTGACGAATGTGCAAGGCAAGGATCAGCGCTACCGGCAGGTCGTGCGGTGACTGATGTACAAAGACCTCTTCAGTATGTCCTTTCCGAACCAGCAAGAACGGCGAGGACTGCGGCAGAAGAGCACTGGAAAACGACCCAGGGATGCAATACATCCAAAGCACTCTTGTCAGACCGTAACCCAAAGCGATCATCAGAACTCCTACACTTTAGCAATAATAGGATAAGGGTGTTGATAGGAGTCTTGACGGGTCACTGGTCCCATTGGCCGAATGGCATTAAGGTATGGTGTAACATCACAAGACTTCTGTCGTAGCTGCGGAAACGAAAAGGAAGAGGAGAGCATCCAACACCTTCTGTGTGACTGCCCTGCACTTCTTAGAAGGAGAACCCGTTTTCTCGGGGAACCCTTCTTCGAGAAACTCGACAGTCTCGCAAAACTGAGACTGGAGGATCTGGTACTCTTCCTGGACTCCACTGGTTGGTTCCATAGAAAAATCCCGCCAAACGGGACCAATTAAAGTTTTCGGGACCAGGACAACTAAAACTCCCTTTCCCACTCCCTTCAACCCTCCAACAATCCTTTCTATTCCTACAGGCGACGGACATCACAATGGGCCGAATGGCCTCGGGGTGAACTCCACATTCTGTTGAGCAGTCCGATTAACCTAACCTAACCTAAAGCATAGAGCCGTTAAGATTGTCACCGATTGCAACTCTTTGGTGCAAACTCTTAGTCGAAAATCTACTAATCCGAAAATTGCTCGTTGGTCTCTGGAATTGGAGAATTATGATTACCATACCGAACATAGATCCGGTATTAATATGTCGCATGTTGACGCATTGAGCATGCAAGCTGATTTAGTAAACTTACCCAGCATAAGCTTATGCATAGGCTCGAATATGCCATTTACAATGTCGTTCATAACAGTACACGGAAAGCCCCTAGTATGTTATTGTTTGGAGTCGATCAGAAAGGACCCAATGTAAATAAGCTGGCAGAGTATTTGGAAATCAGAATAGATAGCATAGATCAGCGAGATTTGGAATCTGTGAGACAGTAGGCTGGTGAAAATATAGTTCAGTCGCAATTGAGAAACGAGGATAACATAGGCAAAGACATAGAGCTCCTTTAAAATATAGAGTAGGTGATTACGTAGCAATCCGTAATATAAATACAACCTCAGGTAATAATAAAAAGTTTGCGCCAAAATATCTTGGTCCATATAAGTTCAGTCGTGTGTTCAAAAATGATCGTTACGAGATTGTGGATATAGATAACTTTCAAATGAACCAATTACCATTTTGAATTGTCTTAGAGCGAACACGGCTGAAGCCTTGGGTTTCCAGTGTAAAATCAGTATTATTCACTTGCATGTAAATCGTGGTCGATTATATTGTCAGGTCGGCCGAATATAAATATAGTAATAATTACCTTAGTATTAAATAAGATAATCGATAGTATTAAGTAATTTATATATCGATTTATGAATAAGCGAGCTGTATTGATATAGAGAATACTAAATCGATACAACGAGCTTTAGGAGCACTTTTAAATATAGCGTTTGAACATAAAGGTTGTGCCTCATTGTGAAATTAAATAATAAGATTAAATAATTAAAAGAAAAGACTGCAAACATTACAACAAAATAATTAAACTTACCCAGTTGCGTCCTCCTCTGCCAACAGGGGTAGTCCGACCCTGGCCCTCAGCCCGAACAATCGATATATCATTGTCGATTCATCGTTGTCGATATATCGAAACTATTAAACACTAAACAGATGGAGGGATGCAGCCAAAACAAAACGTAAACAATGGAAAAAAACAACTTGAAATATGGTCATTAATTGACAATGGTGAGTACGAAATAAAGAAAACAATTCAAAAGACCTAATCACGGATCCTCATCATCCAAACAGGGCCTCCATTGGCCTCCGACGCCTCGCAGCCCGTAGGTGTGCGTTATGTTTCCTCTCCCCTCCAATTATAAAGTTAGCCGGACATCGTTTTTCTTCTCATCACGTATGTATAATTCTTGTACTGTTTCTAACATTTATATTGTTTTATTTAATTTATATTAACTGACATGCTTAACAGGTGCATGGAACTTTTCAACAACAAAAAAACAACCAGACGAGGAACAACGTCATGAAAAATTGCCTTGGTACGTTAATATTAATGAAATATCGATACCAGGAGTGTTATCGATATTGGCGGCCGCATACAGTCGGAGTCAGTCGGAGTAAACGAAGTCAGGCGAGGAACACAATTGGAAAAAGCAGCATCGAGGTCAGTCGATATCAGCCGAAGAGGAATCGCCAATGAGCAAGCCGAGCACTTTTGCAAATATTGAAAGCAGTAAGACGTAAAATAAGTCGATCCGCCGTTCTGCGTAGCCTCGACCCGACAATGCGTAGAGTGAGACAAATATAGTGCGTGTGGAGATCCGTATCGGCAGCGAAGAGCGACGGCAGAGATGAGAGTGACGCGCTCTCTCACCTGGTAACGCCGGCAGTGCCGGTACTAATAAAAGAGTGTATTCGAGACCGTACGTGTGACTTAATTTTTAACTAGGAAATCGTGCGTTGTTACATTGACGACGAGGAGAAAAACTGGACTTTAAATATTTACCAAGTATTGTATAAATACTACCGGCCAAATTGATGAAAAAGAAGAAGGAAAGAAATAACTGGAATGGGAAAAAAACTAACGCGTGCCACGCCGTTTCTCAAGCCGACAATAAAGTGCCGTTATACTCGCATATGTAGGTACATACACACATATGTAGGAGGTGCGGAAAGTAAAATGTAAGAAAAGAAAAAGGTGGACAGCACAAGCCGATTAAATTCCGGCGGCTGCACTAAGAGAATCTATTCCTAAGAGAACGAGATCGAAATAAGAGCGAACGCAATGTCTAATTATCGCATTAAGAGAATCTGTTCCAAAATGAACGAGATTAAGCAGCGTTAGCCGATTAAATTCCGGCTGCTGCATTAAGGGAGTCGGTTCCAAAGGGAATGCGATCCAAAGAAAAAGAGCAGTGTTAGCTGATTAAATTCTGGCTGTTGCATTAAGAGAATCGGTTCCAAAGGGAATGCGACTAAAAAAAAAAAGAAGAAAAAGCGAAACATAATTTGAGATGTTCGTTCGAAACGAAAACTAAGAAATTGCTAATGGCCATCTTATTTTAATTATCTTTCAGTTTAAACTAAACATGACCGAGTTAAAACCATTCCTGTGCCAGGGAATGGATAAAGCGCTATGGCGAACAGAGTGGGAGGCGTGGTTGCGCGCGTTTAATATATATATTGACGCGGAGGAGATCACATCCGTATGCAAGAAAAGAAACAAGCTTCTCCACCTGGGCGGACCGCAGCTCCAGGCTGTAGTGTACAGCATTCCGGGAGCATTAATTCCTTTTGACGAGAAGAAGAAAAATGATGTCTTAACACCTCTTATTACCAAATTGAACGAGTATTTTTCACCACAGCGCAACTCGGCTTTTGAGAGGCATTTGTTTCGGTCGATGACCCCAATAGATGGAGAATGTTTCGCAGAGTTTTTGATGAGGCTTCGCCGCCAAATAGTTAAATGTTCATTTGGAGAGACCAAAGAACAGATAAAGGATATCTGCCTAAAAGATAGAATCATCGATGTCTGGGCTTCGTTAGAGCCAAAAAAGAAACTATTGGAAAATGAACTTACTTTGGAGGAGGTCATAAAAACATGTAGTATCGACGAACAGGTTAATAAACAAACACAGTCGATGATCCCGCAATCGAATGCAAATAGCATCAACAAAATAGTTCAGCGCAGCGCGAGTTCCGAACGTGGCAGATGTGGGCAAAAAGGGCACCAAGAGAATAGCTTTGACTGCCCAGCCAGAAACGCGAAATGCAGGAAATGCGAATGGATTGGACATTTTTATCGAAAATGTCGTACAAGGAAAAGGAAGCCATATGACAAATGGGAAGGACCAGATAGAAAGCGACGACAACATGATCATTCTACAATCAAGTCCATATCTAGTGGTTCTAAAAATGACCCGGATAGTCCAAAAGACGCGGAATTATTCAGAGTGGAATATGGATCAACACGAGAAGAAGAGCTTCCATGTTAAATAGGGGGCGATGCAGTCACTATGATAATTGATTCGGGCTCGAAGTACAATCTGATAAGCCAGTCGGATTGGCGACAATTGTGCGAGAAAAGGGCAGTAATGTTTAACTCGCGCGCAGAATCAGCCAACCAGTTTCGCGCATATGCTTCTGATCATCTGCTTAAAGTGCTACAAGTTTTTGAAGCCCCGATTTCGGTGCTAGGCGATCCTGAAGTGATTGCTACTTTTTACGTCATTGAAAATAGTAGACAATCGCTGTTGGGACGTGATACAGCAATCAAACTCAACGTTCTAAGACTGGGCTTAGACGTACATCGAGTTGAAAAGGCCGAGCCTTTCCCCAAATGGCGTGATGTGTCGGTCAAGCTGTCCATTGACAAGTCAATAGTCCCAGTGAAGCAACCAATGAGGCGAGTGCCAACAGCGTTGGAAAGCAAAGTCACCGATAAATTGGAGGAAGCCTTAAATTTGGATATTATCGAACCAGTACTGGGCCCGAGCGCTTGGATATCGCCAGTTGTGATTGCGTTTAAGGACGACGGGGATATCCGGGTATGTCTGGACATGAGACGAGCAAACAAAGCAATACAACGAGAAAACTACCCGTTGCCAACTTTCGAAACGTTTATGACCAAGCTGAAAGGTGCCAAGTATTTTTCGCGACTCGATTTAAAAAACGCTTACCATCAGCTGGAGCTGACCGAATCCAGCCGAGAAATTACTACCTTCATAACGCACCGCGGTTTATTCCGATATAAGCGGTTGATGTTTGGCGTGAACTCAGCCCCAGAGATATTTCAACGGTTAATGGAGGAACTGTTGGCTCCTTGTCACAATGCTTTAAATTACATTGATGACGTGATAATATTCGGCAGCAGTATTGAGGAACATGACAAATCATTCGCAAGGGTTAAGGAAATATTTCGAGCCAATAACGTAGCACTAAATGAGAAGAAATGCGTATTTCGAGTACAGAAATTGAAATTTCTAGGTCACATCCTCTCAGACAAGGGGATCGAAGTTGACCCCGAGAAAGTGAAGGTGATTACAACATTTAGAGCGCCCAAAAATAAAGAAGAGGTACGCAGCTTTCTCGGTTTAGTCACATACATTGGGAAATTTGTATCTGATCTGGCGGATAATACAGAGCCTTTGAGGAAATTACTAAAAAGCCATGAAACGTTCTGTTGGGGCAAACCACAGGAAGAAGCATTCCAAGCGTTCCAATGCTGTCATACTTTAACCTGCAGGATAAAACGTGTTTGATCGCAGATGCCAGCCCAGTGGCCTTGGGAGCAGTGTTGGTGCAATTTGATAAATCGAATACTGCACGCATAATATCGTTTGCCAGTAAGAGTTTGTCGTCGGTGGAAAAAAGATACTCACAAACAGAAAAAGAAAGCCTGGCATTGGTGTGGGCTGTGGAGAAATTTTATTATTATTTAGCGGGATTACAGTTTGATCTTATAACTGACCACAAGCCACTTGAGACGATCTTTAAACCAACTTCGCGACCTCCGGCCAGGATTGAAAGGTGGTTGTTGCGATTACAATCTTACCGGTTCCGCGTAGTATATAAGGCAGGAAAAGAATATATTGCCGACTCACTATCAAGACTTTGCGAAGTAACCGATACAGACCCTTATGACTGGGCTGGTGAGGAACACATATTTCGCGTGGTGTCAACCTCAGTTCCTAAATTGCTCTCCATATCGAAGGTCACGGAGATGAGCACCCAGGATGGGGAAATAATGGATGTGATGACATGCCTTGGCCAGGATTCATGGAACTCAAATATGTCTAGCCCGTACCATCCATTTCGTTTGGAACTCTCTATTGTGGGAGATATTCTATTGCGGGGCACAAGACTAGTAATTCCGCAGAAGTTACGTGAACCAGTACTTAAACTCGCTCATGAAGGGCATCCCGGGATAAGCGCCATGAAACGGAGGCTTCGTTCCAAAGTTTGGTGGCCGTGTTTGGACAAAGACGCAGACAGTATGTTAAGGAGTGCCGCGACTGCCTTTTGGTATCAATGCCATCAAATCCGGCCCCAATGAAAAGGCATCCGTTCCCGAATGGACCCTGGAGATGCTTAGCGACCGATCTTTTGGGCCCTTTACCAAATGGTGAGAATGTACTCGTACTAATCGACTATTACTCACGATATATGGAGTTCAAACTCATCAAGTCGATATCATCGAAAACCATTATTGAGGAAATGGAAGAGATCTTTTCCAGATTGGGATTCCCGGAAACATTAACGACTGATAATGGTAGGCAATTTGTCAGCGTCGAGTTTAAAAGTTTTTGTGAAAGCAGCGGCATTCGGTTAATGCCTACACCCCCATACTGGCCCCAGGCCAACGGCGAAGTCGAGAATATGAACAGATTCCTAGTGAAACGCCTAAAGATAGCTCATGCCAATGACAACAATTACAAGAAAGAGATTCAAAAATTTGTATTAATGTAGAACGTCACTCCACACGGGACCACGGGCGCACCACCAACAGAGCTAATGTTCAACAGAGTGATAAGGGACAAAATTCCTGGCATACAGGATCTCTTTGGCGAAACGGTTGACTCAGAAGAGAAAGACAGGGACGTCTGGAAGAAAGAGAAAGGGAAACAGTTAGCAGACAACGCTAGGAAAGCGGGAGTGATCGATATAAAAGTGGGTGACAAAGTTCTCCTAAAAAACGTAGTATTCCCGCATAAGCTGACGCCGACATTCGATACGACCACATATGAAGTAACTAACTGAGAGGGAAATGTTGTTCAAATTTCTGGTGGTGGTAAGTCGTACACCAGGAATGTAAGCCACTTGAAAAAGATCATCGGCGCAGACTCATCGAAGTCGTATAATTCGGTGAGCCCCGATGTTGAGATATCTCCCTCAGCTATTTCGTTACAGTCGGTTGCCGAAACTCTGACGTCACAGGAAACTCCGGCATCAAAGGACCTCCCTGACCCGAACGACAACCTGAAGATCCGTCTGGAAAAAAAAGAAGGGGTGTGGAGATCCGTATCGGCAGCGAAGAGCGACGGCAGAGATGAGAGTGACGCGCTCTCTCACAAGAAATAGATTAAAGGCATTAATGTACATGCAGCACAAATAAATCAGTTTAGTTGACCTGGTAACGCCGGCAGTGCCGGTACTACGAGACCGTACGTGTGACTTATTATTTAACTAGGAAATCGTGCGTTGTTACAGTGCGTAACTACGAGGCGTCAGGAAGACGCGTGTCAATACTGTGTGTCCGTATTGTGCTAGCATTATTGTGAAATTCAAGGCAGTCGAAGATCAAAGCGGAAGCGAATAAGTCGCAAATGTCGCAGTCAAGGAAACGCAAGGCACCCGCAGTGATGAGGGAAGCGCAAGAGGATGAACTGGTGGAAATAACGAACCAAACTACGACATCAGAAGTGGGATCGCCTCCACACCAAGCCATTTCCGACAACCGCTTGTGCACACTGTTGGAATCGCAGCATCGCAATCTAATCGAAGTAATAAATGCAGTTAAAAGCGCACAGTCAACGTCAGGCGGATATAAAGCAGTTGTACTGCCAAAGTTTAATTCCGACTCTGCTGGTGGTAGTGCAGCTGCTTGGTGCTCCACGGTGGACCTAATTCTAGCAGAAAACCCTCTAGATGGCATTGCCTTGCTCATAGCCTTAAGTAAATCTCTGGAAGGTGGCGCTTCTAACTGGCTGTCCCAAATATGTTTCGCGGGAATGACATGGGGCGAATTCAAGGAATTATTTCTGCAACAGTTTGAAGGCAACGAAACTCCAGCAGCTACTGTTTTTAACCTTTTCAATGGTAGACCAAAAGACGACGAGTGCCTTTCTTTGTATGGAAGTCGATTAATAACGACACTTATGGCAAAATGGAAGAACAAAGCGCCGTGTCTGCTGTACTTACCAGCGCATGTTGCCCATATCGACACTAGACTGCATCTGACGGTTTATACAACCAACATCAGATCACGTAGCGAATTGCAAAATGAGCTGAGGGCATTTGCTTTTGCTAAAAGGAAGCAATATCCTGTTGAGGAAAATTCTGCAGGTAAGAGACAGCGTATGCACACACAAATTAAATGCCACTTTTGCGGAAAAATGGGTCACAAACGTGTGAATTCATGTCATGTGGCCGACCCAATCGGTACTCTGATCTCATCTGGTGAGTCGTATCCATTCTGCTTCGATTCTGGCGCCGAGTGCTCACTGATAAAGGAATCTGTGTTTCAGAGACTCTCAGGCACACGAATCAATAATATTGTTGTTTTAAAGGGTATTGAAAATAGTACAGTAAAAAGCACCTCGCAAATTTTGTCAAACATTATTATAAGTGGATATTCCTTCGAAGTTATTTTTCATATAGTTCTAAATAGTTACATTAATTATGATATTATAATTGGCCGTGAAATTTTAGGTAAACATTTTGGTGTTAAGATAACAATTAATTTGTTTCAACTATATAAGAAAAAATCTGTGTACACCCTGTCAGCTTTGAATAATCGTGCTAGTCTTGCCAATATTGATACAGAGCTGTGTGGTGTAGATAAGACAAGTCTATTAGAGATTCTTATTGAATTTTCGAACGCCTTTATAGAAGGGTATCCGAAAAGCCGAGTCACAACTGGTGAGTTAGAAATACGCTTGATTGATCCCAATAAGACAGTACAAAGGCGAACATATCGACTTAGTATCGAGTGAAAGGAAATTGTAAGAGACAAAATTAGGGAATTATTGGCATCAAATACTATCCGCTCTAGCTGTTCCCCTTTTGCCAGCCCAATGTTGTTTGTTAAAAAGAAAAATGGCTCTGATAGACTTTGCGTAGATTACCGCGATTTAAATGCAAGTACCGTGTCCGAGAAATTTCTCTTACCGCTAATTAACGATTAAATCTCTTGGTTACGTGACGCAAAGTACTTTTCGTGTCTGGATATAGCATGCGGCTTCCATCAAATTCCTATTTACCCTAATTCAATTGAACAAACAGCATTTTTTACTCCGGAGTGCCAATATGAATTTTTATCCATGCCTTTCGGGTTAAAAATGCACCCTCCGTATTCCAACGCGCGATGATGAAAGCATTAGGTGAGCTTGCCTATTCATATGTCATCGTGTATATGGATGACATTATGATTGCTTCAACAACAAAATAAGAATCATTTGAGAGGTTGCAAGCGGTATTGCAAATTTTAGTATATTAAGTATTTTAGCAAGCAAACATCCTCTACTGAATCTAGATACCATTCGTATGAACTTAAAACGTTAGCTGTATTCAACTCGATGAAACATTTCCGACACTATTTGCATGGCCGACATTTTACTGTTTTTACCGATTGCAATTCCCTGAAGGCTACGAGAAATAAAATAGATCTGACACCTGAGTTCATCGGTAGTGGGCATACATGCAGTCATTTGATTTTGATATTCAGTATAGACCGGGAGTGAAAATGGCTCACGTTGATTTTCTCTCATGTAATTCGGTACTAACTGAAATGCCTGCCCATGTTCATACAAGTCCAGAAAATAAGCGTGTTCTCTTGGCTGAAATGACAACTGCCTGCTTGCCGAGCAACAAAGGGATCCAGAGACGTCGTCAATTATTTGAAAAATTCAAAATAGTGAAATTGTTGAGAGTGTGGCAAAAACCTACGAGCTACGTTCAAAATGCATTTCCGAAAAATCCAAAGGAACGGTAAAACCAGGTGTCTCCCAGTTGTCCCCAGATCCTTCCGGTGGTCAGTAGTGAATCACGTTCATGAGGCTATTGTACGTCTCGGTTGGGAAAAAACTTTGGACAAAATGTACGAATTTTATTGGTTTGAGAATATGGCAAAATACGTTCGTAAATTCGTAGATAGCTGTATTACTTGTAAACTGACCAAACCACCATCAGGAAAGTTACCAATAGAGCTTCACCCTATACCTAAAGTAGACATTCCATGGCATACGATACATGTTGATATCACTGGTAAATTAAGTGGTAAAAAGGATCAAAAGGAATATATTATAGTTCAGATAGACGCGATTACTAAATTTGTTTATCTACATCACACCATAAATATTAATACCGAAAGTTGTATAGACGCTGTAAAGTTAGCGATATCGGTATTGCGTACCAACGCGAATCATTGCAGACCAGGGTAGATCTTTAACTGGATCGAGTTTTAATGATTTTTGTTCTATGCAAAAAATAAAACTACACCTGATAGCAACAGGCGCCAGTCGTGCAAACGGGCAGGTAGAACGCGTTATGAGTATGCTAAAACGCATGTTAACCGCTGTCGAAAGTAGTCAACGATCCTGGCAAGACGCCTTAGGCGAAATACAATTAGCCATAAATTGTACAATAAATCGCATAAATAAATCTAGTCCTCTAGAACTACTAATTGGGAAAGAGGCAAGGCCTTTTAACATGTTACCTATAATTGAAGAAGACAGTAAAGTTGATGTAAGTTTTGTAAGAAAAATGGCAAAAGAAAACATACAAAAGAACGCTTTATATGATACAGTACGATTCGACAAGAACAAAGCTAAATTTAAAAGATTTAAAATTGGCGATTATGTTTTGCATAAAAATGAAGAGAGACATCAAACAAAGTTAGATCAAAAGTTTAAGGGTCCATTCCTAGTGGCAGAGGTATTAGAAGGAGATCGATATGTTTTGAGATCCTAAGTAAATAATCGAACTTATAAGTATGCGCATTGCGCATGAAACTTTGACAACGTTGAAAGAGACGTTAGAGATTCATTGGTGGATTCCAATGAGAATGACGACGTTGAAAGAGATGTCATAGATTGGTTGGTGGATTCCAACTAGAACAAGCCGATCAGTCGAGCGGGCGCGACAGTAGGATACCCTGTGCAGGTCTTAAATAAAAGTATTTTGGGAAAAGTATTTAAATTATAGTGGAATTGCTCTGCATGTAGTCTGGCAACAATAAATGTTTCTCTCACTCACACACAGCTGTTCTTCATTGCGTGCCAAACTATTTATTTTTGAAATTTAAGGCAATGATTATATATATGGGTTTTGGTAATGCAGAAAATTTAAATTATTTTAATACTATGATAGAAACGTAGAATTGTCAACCATACGTGTTAGCAATCGCAAATATAAATTAATACAATAATAGTAATTATTCAGTTTGTCAGTGCTGGACAACTCTTAGACTGTTGTACGACAGTGTTGGACAACTGGCCAATTATAATGAAATAATGGCAATAAAACAAATTCTTTAATATCTCATTTATTAATGTTTCAATTGCTATGAAACTTGCAGAAAATTGCTTAGCGTTGTCGTACTGTACCTTTAAGCTATGTTATCTCAACGAAGATGAGTGTAAACAGGCGCAGATATTAATTTTACATTCCCGAAAGAAAGACAAGGCGAGCGATAGTACAAAAAAGAGTGTCATATGCTCTGTCGCTCTTGCCAACAACTATGAAATAATGTTAATAAAAGAAATTCCTTAATATCTCCTTTATCTGTGGGTCGATCGCTATGAAACTTGCAGCAAATTGCTTAGCGTTGTTACTCTGTTAATTTAAGCTGTGTAATCTTAACAAACATGCGTGTAAACAAGCGCTAATATTAATTTACCTTACAATGTACAGTTCTGAGTAAGGCCGTTAGTATTTTGCACCGACTCCATGTATCGCGCCACACTGACACAATGTTTGGCGCCACACAGCGGCCGACAGCGCAAGTCATCAGATTATCATATGCTTTCTCGTTTGCTCAAATGGAATTTACATATGCTCTCTCGCTTTGGCCAAAAAATGGAATTAAAACAAATTCCTTAATATCTCCCTTATTTACGGGTCGATCGCGATGAAACTTGCAGCAAATTGCTCAGCGGGAGTTATACTTCAACTATCAGTCATGCTAGGCTGAATTATTCTGGAGTTTGAGGGTTTCTTCTATTTGCGTAGGCGAGGGGTGAGATATCGAAAATTGAAAATAAACTTGATCTGCGTATTGTATTCAGGAACCTACATTCCAAATTTGAAGTCTCTAGCTCTCATAGTTTCTGAGATCGACGCGTTCATACAGACGGACGGACGGACGGACAGACAGACGGACAGGTGTCAATCGACTCGGCTATTGATACTGATGAAGAATATATATACTTTATAGGGTCGGAGAAGCTTCCTTCTGCCTGTTACATACATTCACACAAATTCATTATACCGCTTTTTCCCGTTTTTAATAAGCACAGGGTATAAAAAGGGCACTGATGGATTTCAATGCGGTATTCCAGACATCAAACCCTTTGGTCAAATCACAATGTTAAGTTGCCAGCGCTAATGGTTACACGGGTTAATGTGTTGACTTGTTTGTCGCCTGGTGAGTATCATTGCGATAAAAGCCTATATTGGTATGTGTCCTGGATACGTAGTATCATGAGTCTTTGGGAATTTTCTGTCCAATGGGTACTTTGAAAATTTTAGATTTACCCTCTGCCATTAGTTTGACCAATTTATTAAAAAAAGCGGAACAGTCGGGACCCCGACCGTAATATACCCTGTGGGTCTACAGGAACCCGCTCAAATTCACTCCAGATGAAATTCTCTAGTAATTCTTTATTTTTTAATTTGTGGGCGAAGGGGGCGTTATACAATTTTCTGGACACATCAACCACAAAATATTCATCATGTGTGCCAAATCTCAAGTCTCTAGCTACAAAACTGCTTTTGTTATGAGGTTTTTGAGATACAAAACTGCTTGCTTTATTAGGTTTTACTTAATTTGTGGGTGAAGGCGGCGTGGTATCGCGATACAATTTTCTGGACACATCGACCACAAAATATTTATCATGAGTCCCAAATCTAAAGTCTCTAACTGTAATATTGCTCTTGTTATAAGCTTTTCCGTTTTGTAGACGAGGGGGGCGTGGCATCGTGATAACATTTTCTGGACACATTGACCACAAAATATTTATCATGTGTGCTAAATGTGAAGTCTTTAGCTGTTATATTGCTCTTGTTATGAGGAGTTTGAGCTACAAAACTGCTTGCTTTATAAGCTTTTACTTACATTGTGGGCAAAGAGGGCGTGGCATCCAAAAAAAAAGATAAACTTGATCTGCCTGCAAAAATTTCCGGTGCTGTGACACCAAATTCAAGCTTCTAGCTCTTACCATCTCTGAGATCCTTTCGTTCATACGGACGGACCGACGGACCGACAGACCGACGGACAGACGGACATGGCTATATCGACTCGGCTATTGATGCTGATCAAGAATATATATACTTTATTGGGTCGGCCATGCTTCCTTCTGCCCGTTACATATTTTTAACAAACTTAATATACCCCACAGGGTATATAAATAATAATAATAGTAATATTAAATAAAATATAGATACCTTAATAATATAAATGATCTTTTCAGGTTAAGCTTGAAATAATCTGCTATATTGTTTTGAAGACCTTTATAACACACGAGGACGTGCGATAGCTAGGAAGGCCGTGTCGCATCGTTATCGTTAAGTACCCATCACTATCGTCTAAGTACGATCTCTAATGCTATAAAATACTAATAAAAAAAAAGATGAGACGAAAAGTACTGCGTATTTTGTTTGTCCGGTATTCCCATCTATCCTCTTCCTTCTTGTGTCTTCTGCCTCACACTATCATACGATTTATGCAAGCCCAACAGAGTTGTCTGTTCTGCGTAGCCTCGACCCGACAATGCGCTAGAGTGAGACAAATATAGTGCGTAACTACGAGGCGTCAGGAAGACGCGTGTCAATACTGTGTGTCCGTATTGTGCTAGCATTATTGTGAAATTCAAGGCAGTCGAAGATCGAAGCGGAAGCGAGTAAGTCGCAAATGTCGCAGTCAAGGAAACGCAAGGCACCCGCCGTGATGAGGGAAGCGCAAGAGGATGAACTAGTGGAAATAACGGACCAAACTACGACATGTACAAAAAAGATGTCGAATAAACGAGAAAAATCAGAAAGCAGGCGCCAAGCTACATACGATAGGAAAAACGAGACAGCAGACTATGGCAAAAACTCCCGCAAAGCGTAAGCCGTCACCAGTGCGAGAGAGACAGACATTGCGTTCGGCAGAAAAAGCAGAGCCGGCGTTAAATACAAAAATGTACGACGCAGAAACCGCACGATCGTCGCAGCAAGCATTGCCAGGCACAACGCAGAATGAGGCAAGAAGCATGGACTCGGAATATAACCAAATGTTGCAGCAGCTTGTGCAGTTGTTAACCCTTAAAATCCATGTTGATGAAATTGCAAAAGATGATGGGAAATTGGTCGTTGAAAACTTTGCAAAAACATGGAAGTAGAAAAATGGTTCACAAATTTTGAGCTCAACGCCGATGCCTATGGCCTAAACATCAAGCAGAAATATTTATTTATTTATTTTTGGAGTCTACAGAAGTGTATGATTACACTACAATGCGCGATGAGCTGATTCAAGAGTGTAAACGTGAAGTAATTTGCAAAGCCGAAATACATAAGCAACTGAGTGGACGTACTAAGCGAAAAGAAGAGAGCTTCCACGAGTATCTGTTGCAGATGAAGCGAATTGCTGCGCGTGGTGTAATAGATTTAGAATCGGTGATAAGATATGTGGTAAACGGTCTATATTTAAAAAGCGATTTTAAATACAATCTGTATGGATGCACATCATATAAAGAGTTGAAAGACAAATACCAAGTGTACGAAACTGTGATTGATACGGAAAAAGAGGCAAGTGATAAAAAACAATATCAACCAAATAGAAACAACAACAAAAACTTGAATGTGAAAAGTGACCTGAAGCAGCGTTGTTTTAATTGTGGAGGAGAAGATGCACTTGTCGACACTGGAGCTGACATGTCGATTTTAAAGATGTCAGTTTTCAAAAGGATTAACGGCGGCAAGTTTCAGAAGAGTGAATCCGTTCTAAGAGGCTTGGGCAGAAACAAGACACATCCAATCGGTCAATTCAAAGCAAACGTGGGAATTGATGGCGTTCAAACAATGCACAAGTTCCTCGTTGTAGCAGATACTGCCTTGGGATTCGATGCACTTTTGGGATTCGACTTACTCAACAAGTTCACCATTATAATGACAGCAGCAGGATATGAGTTTTCTTCCCCCGCCGGGGAGAAAACTCAAGACGTAAACTAGATTAGTATATTTAATGTGGTTGAAACAAATAATGATGCCGATATCCCACTACGAGGCTTCTGAAAAGACTGCTGAATGCCCGATCGAGCTCAAGATCGTTCCAGGTGGGAATATTATGTCCTTTCGGCATACACCAAGCCGAATCGCATTCATCGAAGCCGAAGTCGTTAAGCAGCAAGTGAACGAATGGCTCCACGCAGGCGTTATTCAGCGCTCAGCACCAAATTTTGTCAGCCGTTTGGTGATTGCTAAGGAAAAGGTAGCTGCTGCAAAGAGGCCGGCGGGCAACAACAACCGTGGTCCAAAAGCAAATCAGGTTGAAGAGGAAAGACAGGAAATGCGAAAAATTGCAAAGAGAGATATTCAGAGCGCTCAAGAAGCATACAAGTTGAGCATACAGTTTGAGCGAATATGGATACAAGATTGGAGATTTGGTTGCAATTCAACGCACACAGTTTGTAGCAGGAAAAAAACTGGCCAGCGAGTATCTTGGGCCGTATGAGGTAACAAACATAAAGCGTAATGGTCGCTATGATGTACGCAAAGCTGCTGAAGTAGAAGTACCTACCAATACCGCAACCAGCTGCGATCACATGAAACTCTGGAGATATGTAACAAACGACGTTGAATCTTGGTCATCGGGGGCCGAAGACTAATCAGAATGGCCGAATGTAACATTGGGTATAAGTTGAAGCGCGACAAGTAGTGTTAAGATTAAAGGAATATCGATACCAGGAGGGTTATCGATATTGGCGGCCGCATACAGTCGGAGTCAGTCGGAGTGAACGGATTCAGGCGAGGAACACAATTGGAAAAAGCAGCATCGAGGTCAGTCGATATCAGCCGAAGAGGAATCGTCAATGAGCAAGCCGAGCACTTTTGCAAATATTGAAAGCAGTAAGACGTACAAGAAGTCGATCCGCCGTTTAATTACCTTTAATAATAATCTAAATAATAATAAACACCGCTTAATATAATAATAACCTTACATGTATGTATGGAAAAATAATAATGAATGTTTGCATGTATGTGTATGTGTATATGTTTGTTTATGTTGTGTAATATGTGTGCATGTGTTTCACATGCAGGTGAAAAGAAATGTAATGTATTAATCGCTTATTGCTACCTTAACCTGCCCAAAGAGCTCTCTGGGTGGTATAAGGGGCGATGTTGCAATGGATATGTTTGTGTGCACATGTACATATATATACATACATGCGTTGATCTTAACTTTAAATTGTGTGCGCTTCATGTTGTCCCTATTCTGTTTGAATCGACTAATTTTTGTACGTTACTATTTAATTTTTAGACCCTTTACTTTAAAAAAAAAAAATAAAAAGGGTCTATAAGTTTGTCAAAATGTGCGTAACAGGTCGAAGGAAGTCCGGCAGACCCCATAAAGTATATATATTCTTGATCAGTATCACCAGCCGAGTCGATATAGCCATGTCCGTCTGTCTGTATGAGCGCCTAGATTCCAGAGACTATAAAAGCTAGAGTCACCAAATTTGGTATGGTGGTTCGTCTATGGGCTAAACATATCAAGTTTATCTTAAAATTTTGACACGCCCCCTTCCGCCACCGTAAATCGAGAACAAAATTTTTGAAATCCCATAAAACCAAAAAAACTTAAGCTAGAGTCCTGAATTTTGGCACACAGGACGGGTATCAGGGTCCTTACGTATCCTGAAAATTTCATCGCGATCGGTAATAATCTCGGAAGTTATTCAAAACTCAATATTACTCAGTGTCGGACCAAAGGAAGAAGAAGATCACATTGACGTTACAACGCGATATGGGAACTATTAGTGTTACTTTTATTTCCATTTTGAAGAATAAGTAAAGGGTCTCTCATAGTCGACTTTGACTGTAGCCTTTCCGACTGGTTTTATATTTCAATTTAACATGAGTATTAATTATTTTTATTTAATTTCAATATTGAGCTCTATTTTTAGACCCTTTACTTTAAAAAAGTAAATAGGGTCTATTAAGTTTGTCAAAAAAAAATGTGCGTAACAGGTCGAAGGAAGTCCGGCAGACCCCATAAAGTATATATATTCTTGATCAGCATCACCAGCCGAGTCGATATAGCCATGTCCGTCTGTCCGTCTGTCCGTCTGTCCGTCTGTCCTGCTGTCCGTCTGTCGTGATGTATGAACGCCTAGATCTCAGAGACTATAAGAGCTAGGGTCACCAAATTTGGTGACAATACTCCTGTGACCCCCGAAAAGGTCAAGTTTGTTTTAGAATTTTGCCACGCCCCCTCCCGCCCCCAAAAATCGGAAAACCCTAATAACTCGAGTAATTTAAAAGATACAAGTTCCAAAATCGGCATACATAAAATTTACTTTCCTTTCGATGCGTACTGAAAATTTCATCAAAATCGGACAATAAACACCGGAGATTTGAAGCAAACAAATTATCGAATGTACAATGGCAGGATATGTGCAGGAAATGTGCAGATATGTTAAGATTAACATTCGTATGTTAAGATTAACATTTGTATGCTAAGATTAACATTTGTATGTTAAGATTAACATTTGTATGTTAAGATTAACATTAGTATGTTAATAATTCAAGTGTAACATAAGCGATTATATTTAATTAATCGGAAGCTAATCTGAGCAGCGTCAAATTTATTTAGGTTTATATATAAGTCTGTAAGTTTGTAACTGTTATTTCATTGTTGAAGAATAAGTAAAGGGTCTCTCATAGTCGATTTCGACTGTAGCCTTTCCGACTGGTTTTATTTACATTGAAGATTCTTATTTTTATTCTTTTTATAATTTGTATTTTATTCTAAGTCGAATATTTATTTTTTTGTTACAATCTGCCGGCTAATAAATATGTTCGTCTATGGCACAATTCAATGCAGTTTTTGATTCAATTTGTTTTAAATTTTTCTGTTACCAACACAGCACAGTGGGGTATGATACCCGAAAAGGAGATCACAGCGGCGGCGTCGGAACTGACTCACGGTGTTTGTGACCTTGTGGCTAGCTTCCGTCGCCTTAACGCAACCGCTGTCGTGCCTCCAGAATCGGTTGTTGCTGCCTCGCTGCCCTAGTTCGGTGGAACCCTGCTGGCTGCTCGTCGCGCCAAAGAAAACTTGGGACTGCTGTCCGGTCGCCTTGCAAAAATAAAACTGGGGCTGTCGTCCGGTCCTGTCGAGTCTTCTGCTGCCTTAATTTCTTCGCTGCTGATCTGGCTGCAGGACACCTCCGTTCCCGTTGACCTCTAATATTCGACTCCCTCTCGGAATTTTTAGCAACGTGTTCTGCCTGAAAAAACTTCTGCCTCTTATTCCTCTTTTCCTTTTTTCTATCCTCCGTTGCTGCAATCTATTGTCCCTTCTCCTCTCGGCCAATGCGCATCTACCATATTGCCGTCTTTCTTTCACATTTCCCCTATCAGGCTCGGGCGAATAGTGGGTTGCCACCCTCTATCATTTCCTTCAATATTTCCCACTATTCTCTCGGGGAAGTTATCGATAGAAATATCGGTGACCCCCCCCCCCCCCCTAGATCGAACATATGCTGGCGCAAACGATAGCCAGACAATCGAAATGTAGCAACACCCCCCCCCCCCTAGATCGTTTGTGACCAGCAAGATCTTGGGCAGCGCCCAACGTAGGCTACATCCACGATTCAAAGCTAGAGGATAAATCGAACGAGAACGCAGAACTACCGCCACCAGCGTCCGTCGAAGGTAAGTTCAGATTTCTATAAACGCAGATCCTTCCCGTGAAACACTCCTAACGCTTTTCCTTGCAGATCCTCTAGTTCATAAGCGTTGGTGCCAACTGCCCGGACGACGCGGCTATTCAGGAACTTGACTCTTTCGCCTCCAGATCGGAAATGTCGTGATCTGAGAGTGATCTCAACCTCCTGGCCAGTCTGTAGCTAGACCCGTTCAAGTACATGTGTTGGCCAAACACTGCAAAGAACGGAGTCACTCCTGTGGCGGTATGCACCGCATTCCTAATCGCTACTTCGATCTCTGGTAAGTACGCATCCTACTCTCGGTGATCATGTTCTAAGTTCGACCTAATTGCAGATAGTACGGTCCTGTTGACCCGTTCGGTGGCATTGCTCTGAGGCGAATACACGGGTGTCCGTTGGTGAATGATTCCGAACGCCTGGGTTATCGCTTCAAAGGACTTGGAGATGAACTGTCGCCCATCAACCGTGGGTACTTGCCTAGGAAATCTATGTAGATTCTCTGGAATGGAAGTTCGTTCCATCTGCGTGGAGTAATTTTGCGCCTTGCAGATTTCACACCTCCGGACAAAATCGCGAAGCTGGATAGCCATGCCGGGCCAATAAAACTGCCTGCGTAATGCGTGCAAGGTCTTTGCATTGCCTCCATGAGCTGACGTCTCACTAGAGTGCGCGTTCTGGATGAGTCCTGCTGTCAAGGATTCGGTAACCCAGAGCTTCCAACTCGTGCCTTCGAGTTCGTCGTCCAGCGGTTCTAGTTTCGCCGCTAAGCACTCCTTCTCCGTCGCCGTGTAGTTGGTTTGGTGCCTGTTCAATTTGGCTAAGAAGCCAGTTGGAACAGTACGGCTCATACCCCGTGGTGTGGTGCATCGCACTGGAACTGTAGAACGGCTTCTTGAAGTCTGTGGGACCAGCACATGAGCTGTGGTAAGTGCCTCTTTCAGTCTGTCTACCGCTTCTATGGCTTCTTGGCTTCTCTAAAATTTACCGCTCCTTTTCTTTAGGGCATCGGTCAGCGGAAAGGAAATCTCGGCGAAGTTTTGAATGAACCGGCGATACCACCCTGCAGTGCCCAGGAAACTTCGCAGTTCCTTGACATTCCTTGGAGTCGGTATATTTTTGATCGCCTCGACTCTGCCTGGATCCATTCTCAACGTCCCGCCACCTATGATGAAACCTAAATATGGTAAGATTTGTTTTCTTTAAGTATTCCGCGACTAACTTCAAATATTTCAGGTGCGTCTGGAAATCTGCAGAGATGGTCAGCAAGTCATCCACATAAACGAAGACGTTGGACCTCAGAGCGACCGGGATTACCTTGTCCATGAGCCTACTTAGTTGTTGAGCCGCATTGCAGAGCCCAAACGGCATGTGGCGGAACTTGTACAATGGTCTTCCCGGTACGGTGAACGCTGTGTACGACCTGCTCTTCTCCTCCAGCCCGATCTGCCAAAGCCCGAACTTCAAGTCGACGCTCGAGATGTAGTGCGTTTCGTCAATGCGCTACAATATGCCCTCGATGCATGGCAGTGGGGAAGCATCCTTTATGGTCACGCTGTTCAGCTTCCGAGCGTCTAAACAGAATCTGTTCTTCCCAGGTTCATCACCACCGTCGTTCGGTTGCTCCATGGACTGTCGCTCTCCTCTATAATGCCTAACTGCAGCATTTTATCCACTTCAGTCCACACGATCTCCTGTTTCGCCGGGGACAAAAGGTAATGTCGGTCTTTCACGGGTTCGGTTCCTTCAATCAGCTGTATCCGATGCTGTAGCAGGTGAGTCTTTCCAAGTCCCGTTTGGCGGGATTTGTCTATGGAACCAACCAGTGGAGTTCAGGAAGAGTACCAGATCCTCCAGTCTCAGTTTTGCGGGACTGTCGAGTTTCTCGAAGAAGGGTTCCCCGAGAAAACGGGTTCTCCTTCTAAGAAGTGCAGGGCAGTCACACAGAAGGTGTTGGATGCTCTCCTCTTCCTCTTCGTTCCCGCAGCTGCGACAGAAGTCTTGTGATGTTACACCATACCTTAATGCCATTCGGCCAATGGGACCAGTGACCCGTCAAGACTCCTATCAACACCCTTATCCTATTCTTGCTAAAGTGTAGGAGTTCAGATGATCGCTTAGTGGATATATTGCATCCCTGGGTCGTTTTCCACTGCTCCTCTGCCGCAGTCCTTGCCGTTCTTGCTAGTTCGGAGAGGACGTACTGAAGAGGTTTTTGTACATCAGTCAGCGCACTACCTGCCGGTAGCGCTGATCCTTGCCTTGCACATTCGTCAGCCCTCTCGTTTCCTGGTACACCGGAGTGCCCAGGTACCTAGACAAGTCTGATTGAATGGTGGCAACGGTTCAGCGCTGTGACTGTGTTTCGAATGAGTTTGCTCCTGGTGGTGTTTGAGGAAAGAGCCTTAAGAGCTGCCTTCCTCCAGATGGATAACAGTCTGGTCGACTGCCAGACAGCGTAGATCTCCGCCTGGAAAACACTACACCAGTCCGGAAGACGGTATGAGAGATTCGCAGCAGGGTATATAGTGTACACACCTGCTCCAGTGCCTTCATTCGTTTTCGAACCATCCGTATAGATTGACAGCTCGTTCCCATATAGAAGGGTTTTTTGCTGCTAGTCGGTCCGTGATGAGAACACATTGTTGAACCTGTCTTCCCACTAATATTCTGGACCCTAGTAGTCCCCCTTGTGTGGCCCAGCATTGCTTTCTACCTAACGTAGAATGGTGCTGTGACCTATCGTATTTGGCTTAAGGAGGTTCAGAGCTCTAAGCCTTACCGAACTCCTGGCTGCCGCGTACATCAGGAAGATGTCTATTGGTTCCAGGTCTAAAATGACGTCTATGGCTGCTTGTGGAGTGGAACGTATACATCCCGTTACACCCATACAAACCAGTCTTTGCACGTTTAGGAGATTTACTAGGTGAGATTTAGTGCAAGCCGTTTTCTACTATAGTAGTGCTCCATAAGTAAGTGTATGTCTGACAACAGCCGTATAAAACCAGTGGATAATATACGGTTGTAGCCCCCATCTTTTCCCAAAGGTCGTCTTACACACAAAGAAGGCTTCTAGTGCCTTTTTCATCCTCTCCTCCGAGTTTCTCTTTCAAGAGAGTTTCGAGTCGAGAATTACTCCTAGGTACTTTGCCTACTTTGTCAGTCTGAGCTGTGTCCCTCCTAGTGTAGGAAGTCTAAAGCTCGGTTTCTTATATTTTCTTGTGAACAGGACAAGCTCGGTCTTTTGTGGGTTTGCCCCAAGACCATTCTGCGCCGCCCACCTTAAAGTGAAGCCGAGTGAATTTTCCATCAGTTCACTGATTGTTGGCAAGAACTTGCCAGTCACCATTAAAGTCAGGTAATCAGCGTAGGCCGTTACTCTGCATCCCCTATTTTTCAGTTTTAGAAGAAGGTCGTTGAGAACGAGATTCCACAGTAGAGGAGACATAATTCCTCCTTGAGGCGTTCCCATCGTGGCCAACTTTCTAATTTTCGAAGTGGAAAGTTGGGAGTTGATCATTCTGCAGCTGAGCATATTGCTGAGCCACTGATTGATCATCGGGTGTGAGACAATTTTGGCAAGTGCTGCCGTTATTGACTCGATCCTGACATTGTTGAAAGCTCCTTTTATATCGAGGAATGCCACCAGTGAAAACTCCTTTCTATGCAAGGTGTTTTCAATATTACTAATTACCTAATGCAGTACTGTCTCAACAGATCTACCTTTGAGATAGGCATGTTGAAAACTGCTGAAGTCAGCTTTGTCCTAAGATATAGATCCAGAAGTCGTTCTAGCGTTTTTAATAAAAACAATGATAGACTAATTGGTCTATAGTCCATCGCTGAGCAGTGGTTTATCTTTCCTGCTTTGAGAATGAATCTTCAGTGATATAGGAGGCGGTGATCCAACATCCTTCATCCGCTTCCAAGCAACCCGGGAAGTGGGTGTTCATGAGAAGTTCCAAACACTCATCCGTCCTCACCCGTCCAGGTCGCTTGGAGACCTAGTTTAGCAGGATCCTTATCCAGTAGCTTTCAAAGTCTGGACACTTTAGTGGTACTGCTCAGATCCTCGCAGAAAGCAGCCCATGAGTCTCTCTTGGCCTTCCTACAGTCTTTTAAAGGTCTTAAAACTCAGGTGATAGGTGTTCCAATCATCCTGACAATTTCTCGGCTTAGCCTTGATGTATAGCCTCCTTGATTCCTTCCTGATTTGACCCAGCTCCGGTGTCCACCACGCGCTGCGATTGGACTTTGGAGGTCGGCTAATGGAGCAGGATTTAAGGAAGGCTTTACAAAGCGCCTCGGTGATGGTCTGGGTCAATTTCCCTAGAGTGTCTCATTTGTCCCACTGGGTGTGGCCGTAGAGGCTCCCTGACATACTTAACAAACTTACCCCAGTTCGTTCGATTTCTGTTTCTAATTGGCGTTTTTCCGCTTGGGGCCACTTAATCTCAAACACTATCCTATAGTGATCCGAGAGAGAGCACTTCGTGAATACGTGACAGTTATATATTGTTAGGGACTTGCTGTTAGTCGCCAGGGTTAAATCTATAACCTCTGCACGGCTCTTATTGCGGAATGTGGGGTGTTAGCCCCTGTTAAGTTTTGTGAACAGAACGAATTCGAGCAGCGGCTCCCCTCTCTTGTTAATACCTGTGCTTCCCCACGCCGTGTGGTGAGCGTTAGCATCACATACCAGTATCACATCGATGCCATCCTTCTGCGCGTGCTGAATAAAGGCCTTGATGTTTCCTCTTCCTCGTATGGTAAATATGCGGATGCCAGGAATAGGTTGCGCCCGTTCCTCCTTTCGCATAGTACCACCGTCAGGTCTTCGCTACTGTAATAAGGGGAGAAAAAAAATTAAGTTCATTTCTTACCACGATACAGGTCCTAGACTTCCTGGATGAGAGCCACGTCTATCCACTCCCTGTCCATGAACCGTAGTAGGCCATCCGAGGGAACCCCAGAATGATGCAGATTAATCTGCACCACCCCAAGACTTTCCGGTTGACCTAGCATCCTTTCTGTCTGGTCCAGGGATGTATGCTCTGATACATCCTAGTCCCATCTTAAACTGGCCTTGCTTCTTCAGGAGTTGGCTCCTGAACTCTGCACCAAAGCTGATCCAGAGATCCTTGACGTTTCCCTTATCGCGGGCCAGCCCACGTCTGATCGTCCAATCCCCGGTAACGCAGTCCTCGTTCTGGCACTTGATCATGTTAAGGATTGTTCGATCCCCCATTATCGGAGGTGGGATCCAAAACTTAATGATCGTTCGCTCAGGGACATGATCCGTGGGAATGACGTCGATCTTCGCACCGCGTCATAGTTCACCGAAACTTTGGATTGTGTCTTTGAGCAACCGCAAGGATTCCTCGTTGGCACAAGCCACTGCCTTAGCGCCCTTATACCACTTGATGCCATCGAATTCGGCCAGGAACGGATTCTCTGGTCGGAACATGGCATCATGTAGGGCCTGGTTTATGGACTTCTCTAAGGTGAGCCAAGCTCCGAGCTTATGCTGGAAGCTGAAGCCTTTGCCGAGTCGTCCGACCTCTGCCGCTTAGTGACAGAGGTTTTGCTGCTCTTATTGCCTTCCGTTCCCCTCTTTTTGGGGAGTGTGGTCGGCGCAGCTATGGAGGGGTCTTTCCGGGAGTTGTATTTCCCTGTAGGTGATCCTGCTGGCTTCGAGCTGGAAGGTATTGCCTCCCTTTTCGAAGCAGCCTCAGTCACCTGTTGAGGAATCTTCTTCGCCGGTTCCACTGACTGCACTACTGTACTGTGCGAGGGGTTTTGAATGTTACCAGACTCGGTAGGCCTCTCGTACCGCCTCACGTTGTATTCGTTCTTTTTTTTCAGTTCTTGTTCTTGGCGTTCTAGGCCTATCCGCCAGGCACCTCTAAGCCATGGTAGCATTCAGTACACCCCATCGATTAGTTTCTTAACCGACTGAGAGTTCCAGAACGCCGCCTCAGCTAGACTCCGCAATACCTCGGTCAAGCAAGTAACTATGCATCACCCGATCGATCGGGATAATGCAGATTCTATTGCCCAACCGGCACCCTCGTGGAGGGTTCAGTTAGAGGAGTTTTGCCAGCCTTCTACGCTCCAAGTTAACCCTAAAACGGCGCAATGCATACATAATAGCAAGAGTCTCAAACTCAAAGCTATGATGCATTTTTTCATCATCTTGGCGTTGCATTAATATAGCACCAAAACCATGTGCACTTGCATCAGTGTGCAACTCGATTTCTCTATTGTGGCTGAATATTGTCAACACCGGAGGATTTGCCAATGCCAGCTTAAGAGTATAAAACACCTCTGCCTGTTGTTTGTTAAGAGGAAAAGGACCTTCTTTCCTTAATAATTCCGTCAACGGTCTAGTTATGATGGCAAATAAAGAAACAAAACGACGGAAGTACGAGAAAAATCCCATACATGAATGCAGTCTCTTCAGGATATGTGGAATCGGATACAGTCTTAAGACATCTAAATGGGAATCATTAGGCAATATGCCATACTTATTGACTGAGAATTTACACTTCTTAAGGTTAATATCTAAATTATACTCGCTAATTCTGTCCATCAACTTACCCAAAATAACTAAGTGTTCCTCTACAGTTTTTTCGCCACAACGATATCATCCACAATGCCAAAATTTTCTTAGCTGTAATAAGATCCTTAAATACATTAAAAATAAATCTCTGGAAAATAGCTGGTCCGTTCCTAAGGTCAAATGGCATTCGCAGGTATTCGAACTGACCTTTAGGGGTCACAAATGAGGTATATGTTCGGACATTTCTTCTACTGCTATTTGGTGAAATCCTTGCTTGAGATCAATAACTGAAAAACACTGCCTATCCTCTAAATACTCTAAGCAATCCTTTATAACGAGTAGTGGAAAATTATCACGAACAGTAAGTTTATAAAGGGCTCTACAATCATTAAACATACGAATTTCTCCCGACTTCTTCTTTACTAATACAATGAAAGATGCATACGGACATTCACTATGTCAAATTATCTATCATTCCAATAAGTCCTCAATAATTTCAGCCACTTTTTCTCTTCTAAAATAAAATAAACGTCTGGGTGTGCAATGAAAAGGTGTTGTATCAGTTAATCTTATGTTCATCTGCTGTTTCGGAACCGTAACATTATTAATAGGGCTGCAAAAACATCGATGACATTTTCGATATTATCGATGTTATGTGAAAATGCAATATATCGATGTTTCGTTCTGAATATCGATGTTTCACTGCATTGTAAGACGCTAAAGAAAAAGTACTTGTCGCAGAATCAGACTGTGTTGACCATTGTACATACATCCGTTTACATTTCCGTTGGCAACATGTTGTTGTAATAAAGTGTTAGTCATAGCAGCAGAGTGACGGACAGAGATAGACTGCTGCTGAGTAAGGTCTGCTCGAAAAGCGCGGACAGTCGAAGAGAGACAGAGATGACGTTAGATGTTACGACCGCTAAAATTAAGTTGGCAGCTCGGTACACCAGGAGCGCAGTTAACTTCACGATATTGACGACGCCGGAAAATAATACCACTACCCCGACATACTTTTAATAAATTGCGCATACGTATTACATTTGTATTCACATATTTACAGGATCTTGCGCATACCAAGTAAGAGTCTCAGCAGCTTTTTCCTTATGTTTATACATATTTAAATTGCGATTCAGTTGCTGCTGCATCGTCTGCTTCTTCTTCTTCGCCTACTGCTGCTGAAAGTGTTTTATTCTATTTTATTTTAGTTTTGTTGTTTTTCTATTTTTTTAACCAGAAGTCATTATGTTTTTATATTAATAAATACAAATGTGTGTTTCAGTAATATAAAACAATTATTTTATTATATTTTTCAGCAATTTATAGGTTTTTTTACCTAATTTAAAAATTTCCGATTTTTACAGCGATTTATCGATGTTTGAAAATATCGATGCTGAAAATATCGATGTACGTCCTATCGATGTTGTGCAGCCCTAATTATGAAGCTTGTTGATCAAATACTTAGATCTTATCAGTGCAGTACATTCTCTAGTTGCCTGCCTACCAAAAACCTACCACTATGTTAATTTCATCGTGCGCTTCAATATCAATTTTTGCGCAAAACTCTTTAAATTCGTCGAATTTAGTGTATGTTTGAATATCATCGCCACATTTTGTTTGCTATGGATTTGTATCTGAAATTATTTGATTAGTCAGTAAGTTAGTTATATTTATCTTATCTATAGTTTTGGTGAACAAAATTTCAGTGGTATAATTCGTGCTTTTTATTTCGGTTTTTGTAAACTAATTTAATATTCATTTTCTGCAAAGAATCACGGCCTAGTAATACTAAGCTAGGTATACTTTTGGATTTCGCAATATAGAACAAAATTTATTACGTCTTCATGAAAAAATTAATATGGCCTTAAATTTTGTCCTTAATCGGGATAACGTTCCCACCTAATCCATAATATTTTTCAAAAAATGGTCTTAGAACTTCATTTTGGGGTACTAATGATATATCAGGAAAGCTTACTGGACTACCGGTATCAATTAAAGCACGAATATTACATCTCTGTTTACCTGGCGATACTCATAAGTTAATCAACACAGGGATTGATGTTACAGGGATTGGCGTAAACTCTTCCAACTTCTCTCCAGACATAGGTTCCATTTGGGGCAGCACTGCGCTCCCATTAACGCTCTGCAGTGAACATTGACGGTACTGATGATCCACCCGTGTGGTAGGCGGGTATTAGAATTCCTCCACAGTTTCATCTCTGCTTGTCGTACGAAGCGACTAATGAGATACCTGGACTGTCAGTTCCGAGCTGCAAAGCTAAAACTGGCACTCACCCGTGTGGCTGGCGGGTCTTAGAATTTCACCACAGTACGTTACCGCTTGTCGTACGAGACGACTAAAGGAACAACCGGTCGACCCAATTACCGAGCTTGTCGGAGCTAAATGGGGAGGGGATACCGATCCCTAAATTTCATTACCACGTGTTGTGATAGTTTCTCCAAGACTTCTCATTGAGGTCGGCCCCCTAGTGGGAGTTCGTGGTGGCTGTGGTTACGTAACGTTGCGTTTCAACGCCGGAGAGAAGCTGCTGGATGCTTCGCCCCCACCAAGGCGAAATGTACAACCGATAGTGTGCATTTAAATTGGTACCGACGAGATGCAAGCCTCTGCATGCATCTTTGAGGGGCCTTAGTTGGCGCATTATACCAGACTCGCTGTATCGTATTCTTGCATACACGGATACCGTGGTTGTAATCCTACGTTGGAACACGCCACGTTAAATAAACTGGGGAGATCCTTGATGATTGGTACTGATGATCAGTGCCCCTGTGGTATGCACATATCGAAAGCTCACGGTGCTCAGCACTATGTCAAGTATATACTTCATATATACCAATAAGCATAAATACTAGAATGCAACGACACTTAGTCTTTGTTGCCTAAACATAAGACATATTCAAGTGCACCGAAATATGATCGGTCACAAGAGTCTCAGCTACAAACAAGCCTCGTCAGCATGCGTTCCGTGCAAAGACCGCTTGCATAAGATATGTATGTGCACAGCACGCTCTGTCCCACCAGCGACGTTTTCGCCGCATACATTTAAAATACATATATTCATTTTATATGTTCTATATAAAACAACTTATATACAAAAGGCAGCGCTGCCACTGAGGACCGCGAAACCTTAGGCTTACTTAGACTTAATACCAAATTGTAAAGAACAGACAAATAAAAGCGACAACTACAGTTGCTCCCGACTCAAAAACCCAAAAACACCATCGAAGATTATTACTCTACATGGCGACCGTGACAAAGGTCATAATGGATCTGGACTTGGACTTGCAGCACCAGCAATAACAACATCAACAACGTCGGTAAACAACGGCAACAACAGCAGCAACATAAGAAACAATAAAGTACAAACGCAGTGAGTAGAGTGTGATGTGCGCCAAAAGAAGCGGTGTGGTTAAAAGACTTAAAGTCAGAATTACTGAAGCTGTTAAACAGCAAAGATGTTATAAATTGGAACAACTCGGTCAAAATACATGCCGAAGTTGATCACATAAAGCAATACCTATCAGTACGAAAAAGTCAAACACCAAGCGTGCACACATCCACCTACCCTGTAATTCAAAACATCTCTAAAAATAAACTAATACAATATCCACCCAAATCAAAGGAGATTCCAAGGCCCCAATGACTGCGAGGGACCATTAAACTAACCCCACTGTGAGTACACCTGTGCAGCCAGCACCGGTGCCCCAACAGAGAAGAAGCAGCCTGTGCAGCCAGCACCGGCCTCGTCTGACGCATCAAGTCAGACCACGGAAAAGTGAACCGACAGTGTTTCCAAGAACGCATAATTTTTTTAATTGCACTGTGATGCATAAAAATATCATTTAAAAAAAAAACCTAATGTACAATTGAGCGACAGAAAAGTTGCCCGATTAGGGTGTGGCGTGAAAACCATACAAAACATAGGCAGGAAAATATGTTATAAATTAACTACACTAAACACAATTTTAACTTTGAAAATTTTAAATTTAACCAGTCGAAAAGGCTACAGTCGAAGTCGACTATGAGAGACCCTTTACTTATTTTTCTAAATGGAAATAAGAGTAACGCTAATAGTTCCCCATAACGCTTTGTAACGTCAATATGCTCTTCTTCTTCCTTTGGTCCGACACTGAATAATATTGAGTTTTGAATAACTCCCGAGTTTATTGTCCGATCACGATGAAATTTTCAGAATAAATTAGGACCCCGATGCTTGTCCTGTGTGCCAGTTTTAAAATTGACCATTATATGGGATTTTAAGTTTTTTTTGAATAACTTGCGAGATTATTATCCGATCGCGATGACATTTTCAGGATACGTTAGGACCCTGATACCCGTTCTGTGTGCCTAAATTCCGGACTCTAGCTTCAATATTTTTCGTTTTATGGGATTTCAAAAATTTTGTTCTCGATTTACGTAGGCGGAAGGTGGGCGTGTCAAAATTTTAAGATAAACTTGATCTGCTTAGCCCATAGACGAACCACCATACCAAATTTGGTGACTCTAGCTCTTATAGTCTCTGAGATCTAGGTGTTCATACAGACAGACGGACAGACGGACGGACGGACAGACGGACATGGCTATATCGACTTGGCTGGTGATGCTGATCAAGAATATACATACTTTATGGGGTCTGCCGGACTTCCTTCGACCTGTTACGCACATTTTTTTTTTGACAAACTTAATAGACCCGTTTTACTTTTTTAAAGTAAAGGGTCTAACAAAAACATGAATGAATAACAACGGAATTTACAAATCCGTTAAAAATTTGAACAATTTGAAAACATTAAATATATATTACATATAACACCCCCAAAAATGGATTTACTAGATGCGAAAGCAGTGGACTCCACTGCCAATGTTATAAATAAGGTAGCTGTAGAAAATCAAGATCTAACTTTTATAACAACATTACTGATCATAATAGTTATAATTATGCTCGCCAATCTTTTGCTTAAAATTTACAAAGTACACAATAAGTGTCTTAAAAGGAATACTTAAGCAAGGCGAATGATTTAGATAAGATCTAAATGAAAAAAAAAAATTATTATAATCAGTTACGATTGTTTTATAATAAAATTGTACACAATGATCAATATTGAAGAATAAAAGTAAAATTTCAAAATAAAAAAAAAAATTAATACACATTTCAAGAACAACTAAGGCATTATGAGATCAGGATTAAAAATTTCAATTAATCAGGCAGTTAAATATTAGATATGGAATGGCAACAGATACATCCCAAATTACAATACATTAAGGTACAATTTGGTAAGTCCTATAAATGTCTTTTACAAAATAGAAATATTCATACTGAAACGATTAGTAAACATGCAGAGATATTAGTAGAGTGTTTAAATGAGGCACGAATACTAATACATAACAACAGGGAAAAACTAAATCAATCACACTGGTCATTAGTATCTAAATTATTGGTCAAATTTCGATCAAATTTAGTATCCGTCACAAGTAGGTATAATTTAGATATATCGATACCGACAATCTTAAATCCCCCTTTGACAGTTGGAACTAGTGAAGAACTAAATCCAATAGACCAAGAAGATATAAATTAAACGGATGAAACCGAATCGGAAAGTGGTACTGACCAAGAAGTCAAAGAAAAAGATCTACACGATCTAACTATACCAGCGATAATAAATCTACCTGAAATATCAGAAAGTACTTATTGTTCAGAATCCGACACAACCTCCAGTGTTTTTGAAGAAAAAGTAGTAATCATGGCGCAAACTAATATTGAATTTATACACACTGCATCGAGAATTATACCGCAGTTCAGCGGTAAAGCTGAAAACCTACGTAGTTTTATAGATGCATTGGAATTTATAAAAACCAAAAAGGGCACACATCAACTTGTAGCTGTATCCTATATAAAAACAAAATTAAAAGGACCAGCTAGAAAAATAATAAGCAATGAAAATACGGTAGATGAAATAATAACCAGCCTCAAAGCTAACGTAAAGGGTGAATCAATCGACAATATATCTGCAAGATTATTGAACCTTTCGCAGAATAACAAGACAATTAACGTGTATACTCAGGAAATAGAAAAATTAGCTAAGTCTCTAGAGGGAGCCTATATTGCAAAATAATATACCCGAGAACAAGGTAAATCATTATGTACCAAACAGGTTATATCAGCAATGAAAAAAAATTGCTTGAATAAAGATGACAAGCCAGTTTTGCGTTCTCGTCCATTCAATGATATAGACGAAGTAGTAGCTGCATTCCTTGAAACATCGAATGATATAGCCGATGAAACTAATACTATTATGTACTACCAAAATTACTCACAACGCGGTAGAAATCGTGGTCGTGGAAGGTATAGGGGCCGTAATTATAACAGAGGCGGTACAAGCTACATAACAGATGCCTTAAGAAGAAATATATGAGCAAGGCAAATGATTTAGATAAAATCTAAAAATTGTAAAAAAAAAATAAATAAAACAATAATGATTAATAACGATGCACAAAAAAATATATATATGTAATTAATTTGTCTGTATATACTTATATACACTGCATAATGGCAGCAGTATTTTTATAAATTGGTTTAAAAAAAAAAAGAATAATAAATAAATAAAATAATTAAAAAATTAAAAATAAACAATAAATAAAAACGATTATGAAATTAGTATGGTTGGCAAGAGATCTTTTCCAGAATACCAGAAATTAAAACAACATTTGACAAATCATATAAATGTTTAGCTCAAAATAGGGATATTCAAAAGAATACAGTAAATAAACACGCAAATATATTAGTAGAAAGCTTTAATGAAGCTCGGCAGCTAATATATGACTATAGGTACAAATTAACAAGTAACCATTGGTCACAAGTGTGTAAAGTACTAAACAGATTTAGGGAAAAATTGTTGAGCGTTAAATCCAAACACAATCTGGATATAACAATACCAAATGTTCTAAACACAGAGGTATCGCTAAAAAGCGAATCAGAATTTGACAAGATAGAAAAACTAGATAGCAATTCAGATTCTGAAGAAACTGAAGATACTGAATTGCAAGATAGCGACATTAACAATTTGACAATTCCAGCAGTAATTACATTAGCTGAATTGTCAGATTTGGATAATTCTGATTCAAACACAAATTCAAGTGTAATTGAACATAAGCTAATTACAATGGCTCAAACAACAATTGAATTTATTAAAACAGCCTCGTCCATATTACCGGAGTACGATGGCAAAGCTGAAAATTTGCAAAGTTTTAAAGACGCATTAAATCTAGTAGATTCACTTAAAGGCGAACATGAAGCAACTGCAATCAGCTTGATAAAGACAAAACTAAAGGGCCATGCAAGAAATTTAATAAGCGATGAAAGATCAATCGCTGAAATAATTGCAAAACTATCAAGAACTCTAAAAGAAAAATCGATTGAAGTACTATCAGCTAAACTCTTAAATTTACAACAAAAGAGCAAAACTGCCAACACTTATACACAAGAAGTTGAGCAATTGACAAAAGCCCTACAAGTTGCTTATATTAATGATGGCCTAAATACCGATTTAGCCACCAAATACAGCACAGCTCAAGCAGTAAAGGCCATGACCAAAAACTGCGCTATCATGCAGGCAGGCACATTCAATAACATGAATGATGCAATATCCAAATTTGTCGATAGTTGTACAGAAGCAACAGGACAAGCTAACACTGTCCTATACTGCCAGAATTACTCTCACCGTGGCGGAAACCGCAACAGAGGTAATTACAGAAGACGCCCATTCAACAGGGGAGGCTTCAGATATAACAACAATAATGGCAATAGATTGTTTTAATTCGATTGTCTATCGTTTGCGCCAGCATATGTTCGATCAAGGGGGGGGGGGGGGGTCACCGATAGTCCTATCGATATTTTTCCCTGCCGGAATAGTGGGAAATATTGCAGGAACTGATAGAGGGTGGCAACCCACTATTAGCCCGACCCTGATAGGGGAAATGTGAGATAAAGACGGCAATATTGTAGATGCCCACTGGCCGAGAGGGGAAGGGAGGATGGATGGCAGCAACAAGAGAAATAGAAAGGAAAAAGCAGAGGCAGAGATTTTTTTTT
Source organism: Drosophila histrio (assembly GCA_958299025.2). Taxonomy (NCBI): domain Eukaryota; kingdom Metazoa; phylum Arthropoda; class Insecta; order Diptera; family Drosophilidae; genus Drosophila; species Drosophila histrio. The sequence goes on from OY282582.1 coordinate 266,890, forward strand.
GGGTCTGAAAAACACGTTGCTGCGAATTAGTCAGAAGTCGAATAGTCAATGTCAACGAGGACGGAGGTGTCCCGCGACAAGAATAGCAGCAGAAAAAAAAAATCAAGGCAGAGGAGTCGACAAGACCGGACTGCAGCTTCAGTGTGATTTTCACAAAGGGGACCGGGAAGCAACACCGAGTTTTTTGGCGCGACGAAAGGCTAGCAGGGTTCCGGACCAGGGCAGCGAGGCAGCAGCCACCGACTCTGGGGGCACTACAGCGATTGCGCAAAAGCGACGGAAGCTAGCCACAGAGTCAGAAACTCGAGTGAGTCCGTTCCGTCGCCACCCCAAGGGCGCTAGTGCCAAGAATCCGAAGTGCCAGAAGAGCTGCAGAGCCGCTGCGCCGTCCATTTACCGTGTGTCCCTGTGCTGCAAAAATATTGAATAGAAAGAACGAGCTGAATTTAAACTATGTTTAATTGCACCAAGGGCGTACTTATTTATTAGTCGGCAGACTTAAACAAAACGAATATTCGACCTAAAAATAAAATATAAAAAGAATAAAAAAATCTGAAATGCAAATATAAAACGAAAAAAAAGGAAAAAAAATAATAATAAAACAGGATTAGATCTAAAAGTTTAAATTGAAGAGAAATAATTAAAATTCACATAAAATTTGAAATTAAGAGAAAAAATCAAGTAATAAAGAACAATTATTAGACGAATCAAACAGAGTAGGGACAACACAAAGCGCACACGATTTAAAATTTAGTTGAACGCATGCATGTATATATATATATGTACATGTGCACACAGATATATACTACACAACATCGCCCCTTATACCACCCAGAGAGCTCTTTAGGCAGGTTAAGGTAATCATAAGCGATCAATATATTACATTTCTTTTTTTCCACCTGCATGTGAAATACATGCACACCTGGTACACAATTTGAACAAACATATACACATACACATCCATGCCAACATACTTTATCACTTGTCCAGGCCTACTTACCAAGGCAATTGTTCGTACCGTTGTTCCTCGTCTGGTTGTTTTTTTGTTGTTGATGGAAAATCCACATATACCTGTACAAAGCGAATAAAACCATAATATAAATGTTAGAATCTAAGGGTAATACAAGAATTATACTCACCTGATGAAATGAACAACCATGTACCGGCTGCGAGGCGCGGTGGCGATGGCCAACATGATCCCTCATCGGCGTCGCTGTGGCCGTCTCAGGCAGGGCGGGTACGCCTGGGTCCAGTGGAGGCCCTGTTTGGATGACGAGGATCCGTGATTATTTTTTTTTTTTGTTTTCTGTTTTTTTTTGTACTCACCACCGTCAGTTAATGTCCGTATTCCCAGTTTCTGTCATTGTTTACCTTTGTTTTGGCTGCATCTCCAGCTGTTCAGCGATAAGCAGTTCGATGTCAATGATGCGATGAATCGATAAGAATGTATCGATTGTTCGGACTGAGGGCCAGGGTCGGACTACCCCTGATGACCGATGAGCTGGTCGGCGCGGCCCCGAGGAAAAAAATCAGTCCGCAACAAGATACAATAACCACTGAGGCAATCCTCGAGGTAGCTCAAACAGAGGCGCCCCAAACAGAGGTCGCGGACAACAGAATCAGGTTCGAGTTACACAAGGTAACTCGGAAAACCAGCAAACCCCCTTGAGCAACCCATAGTAAAAATACTAAATATAAATCTAAGTCTCAGTAGTATTATTAAAATAATTAACCAAAAAAATATTATTTCATTAACATTGCTAGTAAGTACTGGATCAAATGTCTCAATTTTAAAGAATAATCATTTAAATTCAAATATAAATCAAAATTATAAAACAAATATAACAGGAATTGGACAACGAACAATATAATCAATTGGACAATCTACAATTGATTTACTCTTCGATTACTTTGTAATCAGTCACGATTTTCAAATAGTTTACACTGAATTTCAAATACCATGCGATGGAATTCTTGGACTAGACTTCATTAGAAAATTTAATTGCATAATAGATTATTAGAATATGAATTACATGTACCACTATTACATAATGACATTGACAATTCAATATTATTACCAGCTAGATCAGAAGTAATGAGAAAAATTACGTTTCTGACAAATTAAGAAACTTTATTGATATCAAACCAGGAAATTCATTCTGGGGTATTAATAGCTAACAGTTTAGTAGCAAGTAATAGTGCAATAGTTCGTATTTTAAATACAACAAATCACAATATAAAGATAAAAAATCCCAAAGTAAAGTTCGAAACAATAGAAAATTACGAAGTTAAAAAACAACTAACTAATGAAAATAATAGATGCAATGAAGTCTTGAAAAAACTAAAGTTCCCTGAACAATTTCAAAACAAGCTTACTGAGTTATGTACCAAATACAGTGACATATTTGGTCTAGAAACAGAAGCAATTTCAAGTAATAATTTTTATAAACCAAAATTAAGATTAGCAGACAAAACTCCAGTATATATTAAGAATTATAGAAACGCTGAAACTGAAAAGCCAGAAATAAACAGACTTTTTTAATTTAATTCTTTATACATTTAATTTCCTGTTATTAACAAACAACTTAACTTAAAAATATGTGAAAATATACAATGCCAACTGAGTCTAAAAACTAAGTATTAGTGAGTATAAATACTATGTACATTAATTAACTAGATATGAACATTATAAATTTCTATTGTCAAGGTCAATTGGATAATGCCGCTTGAGTCTTCTCCTTAGGCCTTCCTCTTTTTTTACGCCTTTTCAGAAGGCGTCGTGCTAGAGGATTTGTATGATTTTTAAGCCGACCCATATACTGTGCAGCTTGCTTTTGTAGTACATCCCCAATTTTGAGGACGCCCAGGTCTCTCTCTATGTTGGCAGTTCTCACATACCAAGGGGCAGCACTGATTAATCGGAGAGTCTTGGCTTGCAGGATGCGGATTTTGTTTAGGTGTGTTTTAGCCGTTATTCCATATACTTGTAAAGCATATCGCCAGGAGGGAGAAATGCATGTCTTGTAAACATTGACTTTATTTTTTAAAGACAGTTTTTTGCTGGTTAGGAGCCATCTCAATTTGTTTATCCTTGTTTTTAGAGTTGCGATGATGCTGCTTACATGTTTTGAAAACGTAAGATTCCTGTCTAAGTGAACTCCTAAGTATTTGTAGCTGCTGAGATGCTCCAACAGCTGATCCTGCAAGTAGACGCCTGGACAAAGTCTGACCCGCAGAATGTAGGTGACATTGGCGCACTTGCTTGCATTAATGCCAATGTTCCAGCGTTTTGCCCATACTTCAAAGTTGTGAAGATACTCCTGCAAAATGTCAGTGGCTTCATAAATGCAGCTACTTCTGGCCAGGATTGCCGTGTCATCAGCATAGGTGGCGATGAGTAGGTCCTTCGGATCTTCGATGGGAATCGTAGATCCAGTGGGCATGTCGTGTGTGAAGAGGGCCCTAGGACACTGCCCTGTGGCACTCCTGCTTTGATAGTCCTCACACTGGACTCCGCTCCATCTAATACCACAGTAAAATACCTGTCCGCAAGGTAGCTGCGTACTACCCAAAGAAGTTAAGGCGGTAGCAGTTGCTTCAGCTTTGCAAGAAGACCATTGTGCCAGACTCTATCAAAGGCCTGTCTTATGTCCAAATACGCCGCAACCACGTACTCCTTGGCCTCAAAACCTTCAAGGATGAAATTTACAACCCTATTCAACTGCTCAGGTGTTCCATGAGATTTGCGAAATCCGAATTGAAAAGGGGGATCGTGTCCTTAATACTTTTTAACATAAGTAGGCGGGTCAGGAGGCAGCGCTCGAACAGTTTAGCAGTCGTAGGTAACAGGCTGATTGGTCTGTATGAGTCCAGCGATGACGGGCTTTTTCCTGCCTTGTGTACCATGCAGATCCTTGCTTTTTTCCAGAGGGTCGGGACATACCCCAATCTCAGTACAGCGTTGAATAACAATACAAGGAACAAAACAGCTTTATTTGGCATAGCTTTAAGAGTGACGTTATCCAGGCCGTCTTCTCCTTGAGCTTTTCTTGTTTTGAGTTCTTTAATGTGACCTTTAACTTCCTCTACTGTAATAGGTGCAACCGGGGGACATAACTGCTCAGGACTCTCGAGCGCGAGTTGGACTCTTCTTTGTCTGCTTGTTGAGCTGGTGTTAAAAGGTTGAAATCTGGCCTCCAGGTCCTCAGCAAATGCCTCAGCTCTTTCTTTAGCGGATTTGGCCCAAGATCCGTCAGCCTTTTTAATTGGAAATTTTGGGGCCATGTGCTGCTTATATTTTTTTTAGCAAGAGACCATAATGAGAGCTTTGAACTTGAATCAGCGGATACATTAGATAGCAGGCGGTCGTTTTCCATCTGTTTGTGAAGCAGCAACAGTTTCTTTACCCTATTAGACACCCTGCAGAATACTCTGTAAACAATTGGGTCACGACTGCGACAATGCTGCCTCCTCAGCCTCCTTTTGATAAGCAGTAAAATCTCAATGGCTCGAGGGAGATTCTTTTGGGAGCAATGTGTTTGGGGAGCGGGAGCAGCGCAGAGGGCTTCTGCATGGACCTTATTCAGGAAGATTGCATGTGCATCTTCGATATCTTCTGGCAGCATTATTTCCAAGTTCAGATCCAGAGTTTCCTCCAATTCCTGCCGAAAAGCAGCTATGTCCGCACCCCTAGACAGGTCGAAAATCTCATAAAAAATGGTATGAACCATCTATTTCCGAATATAATAGCCCACTTCTCTTGGTAACCAAGAAATCTCTTCCAAACTCCAAGGAAAAAAATGGCGTTTAGTAGTTGATTATCGCCAGATAAAAAAAGAAACTTTTAGCAGACAAATTTCCACTGCCAAGAATAGAAGAAATCCTAGACCAATTAGGGCGAGCAAAATATTTTTCATGGCTCGATCTAGTGTCCGGATTTCACCAAATAGAACTAGATGAGAAATCTAGAAATATAACATCATTCTCCACAAACTCCGGTTCTTATCGCTTCACGCGATTACCCTATGGTTAAAGGTAGCCCCTAATTCGTTTATGCGAATGATGACACTCGCATTTACAGGTCTTGAACCATCGCAAGCATTTTTCTACATGGATGACTTGATAGTCATTGGCTGTTCTGAAAAGCACATGTTTAAAAATTTGTCAAATATTTTTGACCTGTGTAAAAAACACAATTTAAAATTAAACCCAGAGAATTGTTCATTTTTTATGCATGAGGTTACATTCCTAGGCCATAAATGCACAGACCATGGAATCCTTCCGGATGATAAAAAATACGATGTTATAAAAAACTATCCAATCCCTACTGATGCGGATAGTGCACGAAGATTCGTTGCGTTCTGTAATTATTACAGACGGTTTATTCACAATTTCGCAAAATATTCACGTCATTTGGCTAGATTGTGCAGAAAGAACATTCAATTCGAATGGACAACGGAATGCAATGATGCATTTAATTATTTGAAAAAGGCACTAATGAAACCAACATCGAGAGCTTTCACACAAGAAGAAAGTAATAAATCGACCACAGAACAGGAATTAGCAGCAATACACTAGGCAATAAAACACTTCAGACCCTATATCTATGGAAGGCATTTCTGAGTAAAATCAGATCATGGACCACTAGTATATTTATTTTCAAAGAAGAATCCTACTTCAAAGCTGACAAGAATGAGATTAGATTAAGAAGAGTATCAATTTACAGTTGAATACATCAAGGGGAAAGACAATCATGTTGCGGATGCATTATCTCGCATACACGTAGAAGATTTAATACAAATGAGCAGAAATATAAGGATGGCCCAATCAAGATCATCAAAAAGACAGGAAAACATCTGCGCAGATGAAAAAATAAAAATGCATGATAAAATATATGAGCCCAATGTCTACGAAGTCGTTAGCAATAGCGACGTAAGCAAATTTATAAAAATAAAATTGAATAATTTCAAATGTTTACTCAAAAGAGGAAACAAAATTATCTCACAATTTTCAGTTAAAGATTTATATTCTAATGAAAAATTCGATTTAGGTCAATTTTTTCAAAGGCTTATTTCAGAAGCCGGGATACACAAAATCATTAACTTACAGATGTCACGAAGTGAACAAATTTTTGAATTTTTCACTTTAAATGAATTTAAAAATAAAGGCAACAATAAAGAATTAGTAAATATAAAAATAGCGCTATTACAAAAGGTGACACAATTAGACAAAAATGACGAAAGTCAAATTAATGCAATCCTGTTAAGATATCATAACGACTCAATAGAAGGAGGCCATACAGGGATCACGCGTACCCTATCAAAAAACAAGCCGATCAGTCGAGCGGGCGCGACAGTAGGATACCCTGTGCAGGTCTTGAATTAAAGGGATTTTCGGAAAAGTATTTTAATTATAGTGGAATTGCACTGTATATAGTCTGGCAACCTTCCATGTTTCTCTCTCTTACACACAGCTGTTATCTTATTGCGCGGCAAATCATTTGTTTTTCAAATTTTAGGCAATGTTTACATATATGGGTTTTGGTAATTCAGAAAATTTATGTTATTGTAATACTATGATAGAAACGTGAATTTGTCAACCATACGTGTTAGCAATCGCAAATATAAATTAATATAATAGTAATTATTCAGTTTGTCAGTTCTGGACAACTTTTAAACTAATGTATGACAGTGTTAGACATCTGGCCAATTATAATGAAATAATGGCAACAAAACAAATTCCTTAATATCTCCTTTATTAATTAGTCGATCGCTATGAAACTTGCAGCAAACTGCTTAGCGCTGTTATTCTGTCAATTTAAGCTGTGTTATCTTAACAAACATGCGTGTGAACAATCGCTAATATTAATTTACATTACAATGTATAGTTCTGAGTGTGACCGACGGATGGCGCCACATTCCACATGACACAATGCGCCACACAGCGGCCGACAGTGGAAAACATCAGATTATCATATGCTTTCTCGTTTGCGCAAATGGAATTATTATATGCTCTCTCGCTCTGGCCAAAAAATGGAATTAAAACAATTTCCTTAATATCTCCCTTATTTATGGGTCGATCGCGATGAAACTTGCAGCAAATTGCTCAGCGTGAGTTATACTTCAACTATCAGTTAAGTTAGGATGAATTATCTTGGAATTTGAGGTTTTCTTCTATTTGCGTGGGTGGGGTGAGATATCGAAAATTGAAAATAAACTTGATCTGCGTATGGTATTCAGGGACCTACATTCCAAATTTGAAGTCTCTAGCTCTTATAGTTGCTGAGATCCACGCGTTCATACAGACGGACGGACGGACAGACAGACGGATAGATAGACGGACAGGTCTCAATCGACTCGGCTATTGATACTGATCAAGAATATATATACTTTATAGGGTCGGAGATGCTTCCTTCTGCCTGTTACATACATTCACACAAATTCATTATACCACTTTTGCCCATTTTCAATGGGCACAGGGTATAAAAAGAAACTATACTTTTGGCCAAAAATGATACAAACCATAAAAAAAATTATGTAAAAACGTGCGTAGACTGCCAAAGAGCTAAAACTACAACACATACAAAAGCCCCAATGATCATAAACAACACCCCGAAAACAGCTTTTGACACTGTTTTAATTGATACCATTGGCCCATTACCTCGTACAGAGAATGGAAATGAGTATGCAATAACTATAATATGCGACCTTACAAAATATCTAGTTGCAATACCAGTAACAGATTAAAGCGCAAAAACTGTAGCCAAAGCAATATTTAATTCATTTATACTAAAGTACGGTCCTATGAAGTCGTTCATAACAGATATGGGTACTGAGTATAAAAATTCACTTATTAATGATTTGTGCAAACATATGAAAATCAGTAATATAGTATCAACAGCGCACCACCACCAGACATTAGGAACAGTAGAAAGAAGTCATCGAACATTCAACGAATACATTGGTTCATATATCTCGATTAACAAAGATGATTGGGACAAATGGTTGAATTACTTCACATATTGTTTTAACACCACTCCATCGACGGTACATGATTACTGTCCGTACGAACTTGTTTACGATAGATTACCAAGACAATTTATAGAATTTAATACTTTATCATAAATAGACCCTACATACAATTTAGATGATTACGCAAAGGAATTTAAATTAAAATATCAGATAGCATATAAAAGAGCAATATCAACGATAGATATAGAAAAACAAAAACAAAAACTAGAATATGATAAAACAGTTAGTGACTTAAAGTTAGAAATAGGAAATTTAGTACTTCTTAAAAATGACTCAGGTCATAAACTAGATAATCAATATTTAGGACCCTACAAAGTAATAAAAATTCAAGATAGAAACAATATCATAATCCACATAGGAAAAAAGAAACCACAGACAGTTAATAAGAATAGGATAAAGTTATTCCAAAGTTAATCGGATATAAAAAAAAAAAAAAATAAAATTATATATATAAAAATTTAAACACAAAATTTGACTATTTTTCTTACTTTATTAAAATAAATATACTCTCTAAGAATAAAAATAAAACATATATTACTATTCATAAATTAAAAATAACTATATAATTACGTTATTTTTCAAAAGGAGGGAGATGTGGTACGCACATATCGAAAGCTCACTGTGCTCAGCACTATGTCAAGTATATACTTCATATATACCAATAAGCATAAATACTAGAATGCAACGACACTTAGTCTTTGTTGCCTAAACATAAGACATACTCAGCTACAAACAAGCCTCGTCAGCATGCGTCCCGTGCAAGGACCGCTTGCACAAGATATGTATGTGCACAGCACGCTCTGTCCCACCAGCGATGTTTTCGCCGCATACATATAAGTTACATACATTCGTTACATATGTTCTACATAAAACGACTTATATACAAAAGGCAGCGCTGCCACTGAGGACCGCGAAACCTTAGGCTTACTTAGACTTAATACCAAATTGTAAAGAACAGACTCAAAAACACAAAAACACCATCGAAGATTATTACTCCACACCCCAACACTTGAAGCCAGCTCCTTAAGGTCTTTTGAACTACTTATAGTCAAACATTCGATTGCCAAACTTACGTCATTTAAAGCACCTCATTTCTTCAGATTGCTGACCCACTGATGTCTTCGGACTTGGATTCTCGTTTCCTGCAGCCCAATACACAACTGCTCCGGGCATTTGACGAAACTGTTCATATAACAGAAGCTTCTCACGCAGCTCCTCCAGCGAAGTACAATACACCATTGACGCAGCGGTGTCTGTCTTGTCTTGCAGTCCGTGGACAATAAACTGGATCACATCTTTCATAGCTACCTCAGCCTGCATAGCTGTGCTGCACATAGCCACAATATACTGCAACGCGCTCTATTTTGCATGATTCCAGCTGTTTTCTAATGTCCCATGCTGTAAATTTATGTCTAAAGGTGTGAATTAATTCCTCCTTCATGTCCTTCCAGTTTATTATACCAGTATTGCGCATGTACAACTGGGCAGATCCGGATAGAAGACGTTTCGCATACACAAAGCGCTTCATGGGACTCACTTTATAAACATCCATAATATCCTCAAAATCACATGCCCAAAGGAAAACGGGGTAGTTATCATCGCCGGAGAAAGAGCGGACCAACGCTTCAACATCCTTGACGCTTAAGACATCTTTTTGTACTGACTCAGCGGACACATCCATTTTTATAGCCTGTGCCCATTAAAAATGGGCAAAAAAGGCTATAATGAATTTGTGTGAATGTATGTAACAGACAGAAGGAAGCATCTCCGACCCTATAAAGTATATATATTCTTTATCAGTATCAATAGCCGAGTCGATTTACACCTGTCCGCTTGTCTGTCCGTCTGTCCGTCCGTCCGTCTGTACGTCTGTATGAACGCGTGGATCTCAGCAACTATAAGAGCTAGAGACTTCAAATTTGGAATTTAGGTTCCTGAATACCATACGCAGATCAAGTTTATTTTCAATTTTCGATATCGAGTCCCGTTGGTTTTAAAATTAGAAAAATCACCATAACATAAGCAATGTTAAAGCTAGAGACTTGAGATTTGGCACACATGAGAAAAAGTTTAGGATAAATGTGTCCTAAAAATTTCAACGCGATGCCACGCCCCCTTTGTCCAAAACTTGAAAAAACTGATAACAAGAGCAGTTTTATAGCTAGAGACTTGAGATTTGGCACACATAATAAGTATCCTACTCTCAACATGTGCTAAAATTTCAGTACGATCGGATTGAACTCAGAAGTTATTCAAGAATCAAATTTATGCAGCACAGAAGTTGCGTCTCGGCGCAGCGACGATATAACGAACGAAAAGACGCGTGGCGCTGTGGCGCTAATCATAAATAATCAACAGCCGCAGTCCAGTGTTGCTAGACTATCGCAAGCTACCTACTCTCGATGCAAGCAAAATCGACTTCAAGCGATATATTTAAATCCCATTATAATGAAAATACTTTTCTTTGAAGACCTGCACAGGGTATCCTACTGTCGCGCCCGCTCGACTGATCGGCTTGTTTCCAATGCCATGTGCAGTTCAAACCAGTCGGAAAGGCTACAGTCGAAGTCGACTATGAGAGACCCTTTACTTATTCTTCAAAAAGGAAATAAGATTAACACTAATAGTACCCCAAAGCGCGTTGTAACGTCAACATGCTCTTCTTCTTCCATTGACCCGACACTGAGTAATATTGAGTTTTGAATAACTTCCGAGTTTATCATCCGATCACCAAGAAATTTTCAGGATACATTAGCACTCCGATGCTTGTCCTGTGTGCCAAAATTCAAGGCTTCAGTTCTATTTGACCATTATATGGGATATTAAGTTTTTTTGAATAACTTCCTAGATTATTATCCGATCACGATGAAATTTTGAGGATACGTTGGGACTCTGATATTCGTGTGCCAAAATGCACTCTATCTTTAATATTTTTCGTTTTATGGAATTTAAAAAATTTTGTTTTCGATTTTTGGGGGCCGAAGGGGGCGTGGCAAAATTCTAAAACAAACTTGGCCTTTTCGGGGGCCGCAGGAGTATTGTCACCAAATTTGGTGACCCTAGCTCTTATAGTCTCTGAGATCTAGGCGCTCATATAGCAGGACAGACGGACATGGTTATATCGTCTCGACTGTTGATGCTGATCAAGAATATACATACTTTATGGGGTCTGCCAGACTTCCTTCGACCTGTTACGCACATTTTGACAAACTTAATAGACCGTTTTTACTTTTTTAAAGTAAAGGGTCTAAAAAAAAGCACACTGACATTTTAGGAAATACTCTAAGACTTCAAAAATTACAAGATATTTGGATCAAGATTTTTGCATTGTCTACAACTCAATTTGACTCGTAGCTCCCCAAAAATTGGTTTATTACCCCTTTACATACGTAGTAGCCTTCCCGTGGTTTTCCCTGGATACCGATTATATTTTATATATATTTTGGGGAATATCATAAGTTTTTGGAATTCCATAAGACATTGTTACTTTTTAAGTAAAACATTTTGTCACGAATGATCGTAACTGATATTTTGTTAGTTCTGGTAAAAAATAGTATCGATACAACGAATCTATATCGATAAGCAATATATGCGATTATTAAATGTCACTTTTTAATAATGAATGTATAAATGTTGTCAAATATAGTAAAATAATACAATAGAATTGGTTTTTTTACAATCAACTGATTTATAGAAACATTAAATATTTATAAAATTTAATAGACAATTATTAGGCAGTTTTGGTAAACTGTAATATGAGTGCTAAAAAAATGAGGGTTACGCAACTATTAGTTTTTTATCGAGCATGTAGTATATGTATTCAGAAGCTTGTAGCTACAATCACTCAAAAAATTCGTACGGAAATATGTTTTTGGCCGTCACACAAACACAATTTGACATTTTGAAAATGTTTGACATCGAAGTCAAATATTTACATGAATCTATTGCAATTAAATTTGAAATGAAGCAAATTAATATAAAAATGTTACAAACATATACTAAATGTTACAAACTTAATACATAGTAAAAAGGAAAAAATTTATGCGCGAGCCGCTTGCGGTATTTGAACCCTCGTCGTCAAGTGCAAGAGCCAACAACTCTAGCCACTAAGCCAATGAGCTATTTGTCAATTTGCTAAATTGCAGCTTCGTTTGCAGAGCTGTAATTATCCTTACATGTTCTTTTAGTTCATTCTGTTGTTAAACTAAGATGAAAGAATTACCAAAAGGAATTATATCGTATATGTGATATGACGAAACTGCTACAAATATAAAATTAAAATAAACTGGAAGCCGTTCACTTTATTCGAACCTGGAACTTGCTCGTAAGAGTCAGACAGTCTAACCACTGAGCCAACGACGCTACTTTGTAGAGCGCTCTAAATTGCAATTATGTTTACAAGGTCGTGATAGTTCTTACATGTCTCACCGTTGCCGTATTTCGTATAACTCACATTGGAAAATATGTGTAGATTAAAAATTTAATATCTTGCCAAAACGAATTATCCCAGATATGACCTATATACCAAAAGTTGCATAATTTCAATAGCTATAATATATTGAAAATATACCAAAATCGTAGGCGCCGTTTTCTTATTAATTGCATAAATATGCAAACCCAATAACATTTACACAAATTGTTGATACTGTAAGAAATGACTTAATATTATAATAACTTTTAAACGAGTAAACAGATTTGGATTATTGAGGTACCAATCGATCCGTAGTTAAAATTGGCATCATATAACATTAAATTTTTCTCTCATTAGGCACTAACGGCCCCACCAGCTCGTCTAACAGCTGATATCTCGACAGGATTTTTTTAAGGCACCAAACTGAAAACGCTATATTTTGTAAACCCGAATTTTGCCTGACAAGTGTTATATATCAGAATTTGCGCAATGTCTCAACGCTTTAGAATAAATAATCAAAAATACAAACTTAAGGACTCCATTTTTTGCAAATTCAAAAAAAGAAATAAAAAATTAATTTTGTAATTTTTACATCATGTAATAATTTTACAGAGTTAGTTTCGACTTATATTAAAGCTATTTAAATAACCTTTCGAGTGATGTAAAAATATTTTCCATAGGGTCTATGGTTTGGCCGCAGTTTTCAATTGAATTTTCAACTATTTTAGCTTTTTCCCGCCAAACTAGCGGTTTTTCAAAAAAAATTGTGGAACAAAAGTTTCTTAGATTTCTGGAATTAACACGCTGAAGAAAATTCATTCCGATATCACAAAGATTGGTCCAGACAAACCAACACACAAGATTTCCATCTCAGCTCGATGACGTCATCAAAATTTTAAAATTCCATTATCTTTGGAATGGATAGTCCAATTTGGGTGAATGAAGTACTGTTCGACGCGTATTCAACTATACAACTATCTGCATCTAAAAATTGGGGCTTTATGCTCCAACCGAAGCTCCACATTCAAACGTGCAAAGTTTGACAAAGATATGCAAACGGCTATATCTCGAAAAATATCTGACAGATCGGATATAATAGTATGTCATATTAAAACCACCAAAATTACCATTCGTATGATATATAACACATAGCGATCGGTTCAGCCGATCTCTATATCCAATATCGCGTGGATATATAGCTAGCGGCCTGCAGGCCAGCAAACTTCACTACGTGTGAGTTTTTGGAGTCTGCTTTCGTCACTAGCGCGGACTGCCGTCCGCAGTGATTAATCGAAAGCCAATGTGGCGGCGAATTTATTTAGGTTTTTACATAAATATCTTAGATTGTTAATATTATTTCCTTTTTGAAGAATAAGTAAATGGTCTCTCATATCCGACTTTGGATGTAGCCTTTCCGACTGGTTATTAATAATTATAAAAGATTTTTATTAAAACGAGAAAAAACGGACTTATTAACCCAAAACAAAATTAATGGAAAAACTTCATCTTTTGTTAAAAGTATGATGAGTGCTACTTAAAGCAATTCCATACAAAATTGTTCTGGGAGTTCAGACAGGTTGATAGGTTAGGTTATGTTAGGTTCATCGGAACGCTCAACAGAATGTTGAGATCACCCAGAGGCCATTCGGCCCATTGTGATGTCCGTCACCTGTAGGAGTAGAAAAGGATTGTTGGAGGGTTGAAGGGAGTGGGAAAGGGAGTTTGGGTTGTCCTGGTCACGAAAACCCTAATTGGTCCCGTTTGGCGGGATTCGCCTTTGGAACCAACCAGTGGAGTCCAGGAAGAGTACCAGATCCTCCAGTCGCAGTTTTGAGAGACTGTCCAGTTTTTCGAAAAAGGGTTCCCCAAGAAAACGGGCTCTCCTTCTAAGAAGTGCAGGGCAGTCACACAGAAGATGTTGGATGCTCTCCTCTTCCTTTTCGTTTCCGCAGCTACGACAGAAGTCTTGTGATGGTACACCATACCTTAATGCCATTCGGCCAATGGGACCAGTGACCCGTCAAGACTCCTATCAACACCCTTATCCTATTCTTGCTAAAGTGTAGGAGTTCAGATGATCGCTTAGTGGATATATTGCATCCCTGGGTCGTTTTTCACTGCTCCTCTGCCGCAGTCCTTGCCGTTCTTGCTAGTTCGTTGAGGACGTACTGAAGAGGTCTTTGTACATCAGTCAGCGCACTACCTGCCGGTAGCGCTGATCCTTGCCTTGCACATTCGTCAGCCTTCTCGTTTCCTGATACACCGGAGTGCCCAGGTACCCAGACAAGTCTGATTGAATGGTGGCAACGGTTCAGCGCTGTGACTGTGTTTCGAATGAGTTTGCTCTTGGTGGCTCTTGGCCTCGTGGCCAACTTTCTAATTTCCGAAGTGCAAAGCTGGGAGTTGATCACTCTGTAGCTGAGCATATTGCTGAGCCACTGATTGATCATCGGGTGTGAGCCAATATTGGCAAGTGCTGCCGTTATTGACTCGATCCTGACATTGTTAAAGGCTCCTTCTATATCGAGGAATGCCACCAGCGCAAACTCCTTTCAATGCAAGGTGTTTTCAATACTTCTAACTACCTCATGTAGTGCTGTCTCAACGGATCTACCTTTGAAATAGGCATGTTGAGAGCTGCTGAAGTCAGCTTTGTCCTAAGATATAGATCCAGAAGTCGTTCTAGCGTTTTTAATAAAAACAATGATAGACTAATTGGTCTATAGTCCATCGCTGAGCAGTGGTTTATCTTTCCTGCTTTGAGAATGAATCTTCAGTGATAGTGGAGGCGGTGATCCCACATCCTTCATCCGCTTCCAAGCAACCCGGGAAGTGGGTGTTCATGAGAAGTTCCAAACACTCATCCGTCCTCACCCGTCCAGGTCGCTTGGAGACCTAGTTTAGCAGGATCCTTATCAAGTAGCTTTCAAAGTCTGGACACTTTAGTGGTACTGCTCAGATCCTCGCAGAAAGCAGCCCATGAGCCTCTCTTGGCCTTCCCACAGTCTTTTAAAGGTCTTAAAACTCAGGTGATAGGTGTTCCAATCATCCTGACAATTTCTCGGCTTAGCCTTGATGTATAGCCTCCTTGATTCCTTCCTGATTTGACCCAGCTCCGGACCCAGCTCGGCTAATGGAGCAGGATTTAAGGAAGGCTTTACAAAGCGCTTCGGTGATGGTCTGGGTCAATTTCCCTAGAGTGTCTCATTTGTCCCACTGGGTTTGGCCGTAGAGGCTCCCTGACATACTTAACAAACTTACCCCAGTTCGTTCGATTTCTGTTTTTAATTGGCGTTTTTCCGCTTGGGGCCACATAATCTCAAACACTATCCTATAGTGATCCGAGAGAGAGCACTTCGTGGATACGTGTCAGTTATATATTGTTAGGGAGTTGCTGTTAGTCGCCAGGGTTAAATCTATAACCTCTGCACGGCTCTTATTGCGGAATGTGGGGTGTTAGCCCCTGTTAAGTTTTGTGAACAGAACGAATTCGAGCAGCGGCTCCCCTCTCTTGTTAATACCTGTGCTTCCCCACGCCGTGTGGTGAGCGTTAGCATCACATACCAGTATCACATCGATGCCATCCTTCTGCGCGTGCTGAATAAAGGCCTTGATGTTTCCTCTTCCTCGTATGGTAAATATGCGGATGCCAGGAATAGGTTGCGCCCGTTCCTCCTTTCGCATAGTACCACCGTCAGGTCTTCGCTACTGTAATAAGGGGAGAAAAAAAATTAAGTTCATTTCTTACCACGATACAGGTCCTAGACTTCCTGGATGAGAGCCACGTCTATCCACTCCCTGTCCATGAACCGTAGTAGGCCATCCGAGGGAACCCCAGAATGATGCAGATTAATCTGCACCACCCCAAGACTTTCCGGTTGACCTAGCATCCTTTCTGTCTGGTCCAGGGATGTATGCTCTGATACATCCTAGTCCCATCTTAAACTGGCCTTGCTTCTTCAGGAGTTGGCTCCTGAACTCTGCACCAAAGCTGATCCAGAGATCCTTGACGTTTCCCTTATCGCGGGCCAGCCCACGTCTGATCGTCCAATCCCCGGTAACGCAGTCCTCGTTCTGGCACTTGATCATGTTAAGGATTGTTCGATCCCCCATTATCGGAGGTGGGATCCAAAACTTAATGATAGTTCGCTCAGGGACATGATCCGTGGGAATGACGTCGATCTTCGCACCGCGTCATAGTTCACCGAAACTTTGGATTGTGTCTTTGAGCAACCGCAAGGATTCCTCGTTGGCACAAGCCACTGCCTTAGCGCCCTTATACCACTTGATGCCATCGAATTCGGCCAGGAACGGATTCTCTGGTCGGAACATGGCATCATGTAGGGCCTGGTTTATGGACTTCTCTAAGGTGAGCCAAGCTCCGAGCTTATGCTGGAAGCTGAAGCCTTTGCCGAGTCGTCCGACCTCTGCCGCTTAGTGACAGAGGTTTTGCTGCTCTTATTGCCTTCCGTTCCCCTCTTTTTGGGGAGTGTGGTCGGCGCAGCTATGGAGGGGTCTTTCCGGGAGTTGTATTTCCCTGTAGGTGATCCTGCTGGCTTCGAGCTGGAAGGTATTGCCTCCCTTTTCGAAGCAGCCTCAGTCACCTGTTGAGGAATCTTCTTCGCCGGTTCCACTGACTACACTACTGTACTGTGCGAGGGGTTTTGAATGTTACCAGACTCGGTAGGCCTCTCGTACCGCCTCACGTTGTATTCGTTCTTTTTTTTCAGTTCTTGTTCTTGGCGTTCTAGGCCTATCCGCCAGGCACCTCTAAGCCATGGTAGCATTCAGTACACCCCATCGATTAGTTTCTTAACCGACTGAGAGTTCCAGAACGCCGCCTCAGCTAGGTTCCGCAATACCTCGGTCAAGCAAGTAACTATGCATCACCCGATCGATCGGGATAATGCAGATTCTATTGCCCAACCGGCACCCTCGTGGAGGGTTCAGTTAGAGGAGTTTTGCCAGCCTTCTACGCTCCAAGTTAACCCTAAAACGGCGCAATGCATACATAATAGCAAGAGTCTCAAACTCAAAGCTATGATGCATTTTTTCATCATCTTGGCGTTGCATTAATATAGCACCAAAACCATGTGCACTTGCATCAGTGTGCAACTCGATTTCTCTATTGTGGCTGAATATTGTCAACACCGGAGGATTTGCCAATGCCAGCTTAAGAGTATAAAACACCTCTGCCTGTTGTTTGTTAAGAGGAAAAGGACCTTCTTTCCTTAATAATTCCGTCAACGGTCTAGTTATGATGGCAAATAAAGAAACAAAACGACGGAAGTACGAGAAAAATCCCATACATGAATGCAGTCTCTTCAGGATATGTGGAATCGGATACAGTCTTAAGACATCTAAATGGGAATCATTAGGCAATATGCCATACTTATTGACTGAGAATTTACACTTCTTAAGGTTAATATCTAAATTATACTCGCTAATTCTGTCCATCAACTTACCCAAAATAACTAAGTGTTCCTCTACAGTTTTTTCGCCACAACGATATCATCCACAATGCCAAAATTTTCTTAGCTGTAATAAGATCCTTAAATACATTAAAAATAAATCTCTGGAAAATAGCTGGTCCGTTCCTAAGGTCAAATGGCATTCGCAGGTATTCGAACTGACCTTTAGGGGTCACAAATGAGGTATATGTTCGGACATTTCTTCTACTGCTATTTGGTGAAATCCTTGCTTGAGATCAATAACTGAAAAACACTGCCTATCCTCTAAATACTCTAAGCAATCCTTTATAACGAGTAGTGGAAAATTATCACGAACAGTAAGTTTATAAAGGGCTCTACAATCATTAAACATACGAATTTCTCCCGACTTCTTCTTTACTAATACAATGAAAGATGCATACGGAGATTCACTATGTCAAATTATCTATCATTCCAATAAGTCCTCAATAATTTCAGCCACTTTTTCTCTTCTAAAATAAAATAAACGTCTGGGTGTGCAATGAAAAGGTGTTGTATCAGTTAATCTTATGTTCATCTGCTGTTTCGGAACCGTAACATTATTAATAGGGCTGCAAAAACATCGATGACATTTTCGATATTATCGATGTTATGTGAAAATGCAATATATCGATGTTTCGTTCTGAATATCGATGTTTCACTGCATTGTAAGACGCTAAAGAAAAAGTACTTGTCGCAGAATCAGACTGTGTTGACCATTGTACATACATCCGTTTACATTTCCGTTGGCAACATGTTGTTGTAATAAAGTGTTAGTCATAGCAGCAGAGTGACGGACAGAGATAGACTGCTGCTGAGTAAGGTCTGCTCGAAAAGCGCGGACAGTCGAAGAGAGACAGAGATGACGTTAGATGTTACGACCGCTAAAATTAAGTTGGCAGCTCGGTACACCAGGAGCGCAGTTAACTTCACGATATTGACGACGCCGGAAAATAATACCACTACCCCGACATACTTTTAATAAATTGCGCATACGTATTACATTTGTATTCACATATTTACAGGATCTTGCGCATACCAAGTAAGAGTCTCAGCAGCTTTTTCCTTATGTTTATACATATTTAAATTCAGTTGCTGCTGCATCGTCTGCTTCTTCTTCTTCGCCTACTGCTGCTGAAAGTGTTTTATTCTATTTTATTTTAGTTTTGTTGTTTTTCTATTTTTTTAACCAGAAGTCATTATGTTTTTATATTAATAAATACAAATGTGTGTTTCAGTAATATAAAACAATTATTTTATTATATTTTTCAGCAATTTATAGGTTTTTTTACCTAATTTAAAAATTTCCGATTTTTACAGCGATTTATCGATGTTTGAAAATATCGATGCTGAAAATATCGATGTACGTACTATCGATGTTGTGCAGCCCTAATTATGAAGCTTGTTGATCAAATACTTAGATCTTATCAGTGCAGTACATTCTCCAGTTGCCTGCCTACCAAAAACCTACCACTATGTTAATTTCATCGTGCGCTTCAATATCAATTTTTGCGCAGTCTTTAAATTCGTCGAATTTAGTGTATGTTTGAATATCATCGCCACATGTTGGCCAAATTAATATGGCCTTAAATTTTGTCCTTAATAGGGATAACGTTCCCAACTAATCCATAATATTTTTCAAAAAATTGTCTTAGAACTTCATTTTGGGGTACTAATGATATATCAAGAAAGCTTACTGGACTACCGGTATTAATTAAAGCACGAATATTACATCTCTGTTTACCTGGCGATACTCATAAGTTAATCAACACAGGGATTGATGTTACAGGGATTGGCGTAAACTCTTCCAACTTCTCTCCAGACATAGGTTCCATTTGGGGCAGCACTGCGCTCCCATTAACGCTCTGCAGTGAACATTGACGGTACTGATGATCCACCCGTGTGGTAGGCGGGTATTAGAATTCCTCCACAGTTTCATCTCTGCTTGTCGTACGAAGCGACTAATGAGATACCTGGACTGTCAGTTCCGAGCTGCAAAGCTAAAACTGGCACTCACCCGTGTGGCTGGCGGGTCTTAGAATTTCACCACAGTACGTTACCGCTTGTCGTACAAGACGACTAAAGGAATAACCGGCCGGTTGCAACGGCAAGTATCTCTGGATCAGCATTGGTGCAGAGTCCAGGAGCCAACTCCTGAAGAAGCAAGGCCAGTTCAAGATGGGTCTAGGATGCATCAGATCATACATCCCTGGACCAGACGGAAAGGATGCTAGGTCAGTCGGAAAATCTTAGGGTGGTGCAGATCAATCTGCATCATTCTGGGGTTCCCTTGGCTGACCTACTACGGTTCATGGACAGGGATAGGGTAGACGTGGCTCTCATCCAGGAACCCTGGATCGTGAGTGAGAGGGTCTGTGGATTGGGCTCTCGCGGATACCATCTCCTTGTCCCAAGGACCGTGGTCCTAGAACCTGTATCGTGGTAAGAGCTGGACTTAATGTTCTTTTCTCCTCTTGTTACAGCAGCGAAGACCTGACGGTGGTACTATGCGAAAGGAGGAACGGGCGCAACCTATACCTGGCATCCGCATATTTACCATACGAGGAACAGGACCTGCCATCGGGAAATATCAAGGCCCTTGTTCAGCACACGCAGAAGGAGGGCATTGATGTGATACTGGGTTGTGATACTAACGGCGTGGGGAAGTACATTCATCAACAAGAGAGGGGAGACGTTGTTCGAATTCGTTCTGTTCACAAATCTTATAGTGTGTAACAGGTGCAACCGCCCCACATTCCGCAATAAGAGCCGTGCAGAGGTTACAGCTTTAACCCTAGCGACTAACAACGACTCCCTAACAATAGATAACTGGCACGTATCTCTGATCACTATAATAAAGTGTTTGAGATTAAGTGACCCAGAACGGAAAAAATGCCATTCAGAAACCCGAAACGAACGGACTGGGGTAAGTTTGTTACGTATTTTGCCCATTTTTAATGGGCACAGGGTATAAAAAGTAAAGCTGGCAACTTTGAACACCCCGCGCTTCCCTCTTACTTTTCTATAATCCTTTCTCCTTAAGCCATCCTTTATCAATAAAGCTTTTGTTTAGTTTCTGGCAATATTATTAAATAGCTAGGATTTGCTGCGATTTTGATTTTAGTCGATACTAGCCCAGCGTAAAGTTAATACTAAACATTAAAGTCTTAAGTTAGCGGGGACACGAAAGCTAAATACTTCTAAATTATAATTTTATTAAATATCTTATTCTTTGGGACTATTAGATCTGGCTAGTAGTCGGACCTATTAAAAGTAAAAGTATTTAATGATAACTTCACAACTCCACAGTGAATTGAGATTGCTCATGCTGGAGAATTTTGGCAGGTTCCTCTTAAATTTGGAGTTGAAATTCATTACTAGTATTTGGCCTTTGAGAAGCCATACGAATTTAAAAACTTCGGCAGTGTGAGTCCTTAGGTATAAGTCCCATTTAATGATGAAAGCCTTTGTAAATCGATTGAATAATTTAGAATATATGCATAATTAAGCAGTTAAGGCGTTTCTGTAAACCAATTTCTCTGTAACTGTAAACATAAATTCCACAACGTTTGCCTATCCGATTGGTTGTGCAGATATAATTCATTTCCAACGTGTAGTCAGCCTTGTAGTATTGCCCAAAGTATGGAAAGTCTTACAGGAGAAGCTAGGCCCAACTCTAAAGGTACGGTAGGGAGATCTCCTGCAAGTACAGTTCCTCCACGGAAGTCCCTAACAGAAACAATCACCAGAACAACGAGATCAAAAGATCTATGAATCGGAATACCCCGAAGGTGTATCAACAACCTTTTGGGCCATGAAGACCAGAGCCAGGTTGCAGCATCCCAGTGAATAATTCACTGTCAGAGGATCGCATTCAGCAGATTATAGCGCAGTCGTTAGAATCCTATAAAGTTTCGATGTTGACTACTTTGACTGACCAGATCAACGTGGCTTTTCGCAAGATCTTAGAGACGATCCGGAGCTCGAATGGGATAATGAGATTCGAGAGAGTGGTGCAAGCGTAAGCGATGCACGTGACAATAGTCAGAGGAATAGATCAGCGAGTACCCGACCCAATACTATTGATTATTCTACTGACCGGCCTGATTGAATTTCCCATGTAATATCTAATTGGAAAATTAAATTTGCTGGATCAGCATGACTTTCCAATTGAAGTTTTATTTACCGATTGAATTGCCTAACATCTCAATACTTTAATAATACTTTTGATTTGCTATACCAATTTGCTAATCTGTTGCTGTCGGGACCAGCTTTATCATTCTATTGCCGTGTCCATAAAACTGAAGGAAATATGGATTGGTTTAAGCTGTGTAATTGTTTGCGTGAACGATATCAAGATCAGCTCACCGATAGAGATATCAATAATGCAATGAGTCGGCAAAACAAGGTAGTAATGAAAGCTTTGACGAATTTCTCAATGCCATGTTAGCGATAGTAGACTCATTAAAGAGCCAATGTTAGAGAGCGACATAATTGTAAAAGTGAGGCATAACTTGAAGTCGGAGCACAGACACGAACACTTGCACATCGATACTCCTATTCTGCAATATTGTGCAAAGAATGTCATCGGCATGAAGAATTCATTAAAGCCCTAAAATCAAAACCTTTTTCACTGTCAAATGCACCTAGGCGCTTTATTAATTCGATTCATCACAATGAAGGCTCTGAAAGTCAAACAGAAAAAGAGCAAGAGATAGTTGATGATTTGTGCTGTCATGTTAGAGAAAAGCAAAAGTGGAATTGTGGCGAGCCGGGTCATAGATACCATGACTGCCTTAAGCCTTGTCGAGTTTTCTGCTATGAGTGCGGCTTACCAGATAATTGCAGACCAACCTGTGTAAATTGTAAAGTAACCTCGGAAAATGCCCCTTAGGATGTCCACCGGATTTCGAAAGGGGATATCCGCGGTTAGCCTTGATACCAGTACCCTCTCTTCTCAATCAACATCAGATTTATCTATTAACTCCCTTGACGTCCAACTTACAAAACCTGATGGTCGAATTAATGTTCCTGATTTAGATACTTCTCGATTCAAACCCTATCATAAAGAATATAAAGCACGACGAGCAGCGATTTTCAATGCTAATGCTGTAACTGCATCAATCGTCGCTCCTCAGTGCGTATGAGGAATTGTTGGCAGAAAAAGCATATTTTAAATAAATATACGATATCTGCAATCGTTAACATAGGTGACGATATTCGCCCCTTCACAAATATTGTAATATTCGGTCAACCGTATCTGGCGCTTTTAGATAGCGAAGCCAATAAAAGCGTATTAGGTGGAGCTCTAGCCGAAGAAGTTATTCTTAAGCAATTGAAATTTAGTAAAATAAACGGCATAGTTCATACTGCCGATGGCTATAAGCAACAAGTTGCAGGTACTATAACTATACCCCTAATTTACAATTCACATAAAGTAGAGTTTGAATTTCTAGTAGTTCCTTCAACTAAGCAGAATGTAATTTGTGGTATGGATTTCTGGAAAGATTTTAAGATTTATATTTTTACTCCTTGTTCAATAAATGAAATCGTGGTGGCAACAGCAGACGGGTTTCATAAGTTTCAAATGTCTGATGCTGAGAGAGCGAAATTACAGTCCGTTATTGATTATTTTTTAAATCAATGGTCTTGGAGAAACGTCTCTTGTCGAAAATTCGATTGATACAGCTGAGGCAAAGCCGATTAAACAAAGGCATTATCCCTTGTCACCCGTCAAAGAAAAGCTTTTATGTGAGGAAGTCGATCGAATATTAAGATTAGGGGTAGTTGAAGAATCTCCTACCTCATCTTGGTCTTCTCCAGTCACATTGGTTGTCAAGCCTGAGTAGGTGAGATTTTGTTTAGTTGCTCGCAAGGTAAATGCTGTAACCGTCAAGGATGCTTATCCAATGCCAATCCTCGAAGGTCTTCTAATTCGCCTTCCTCCGGTGCATTGCATCTCGAAGATTGCCTTAAAAGATACCTTTTTTTCAAATTCATCTAGAGAAGAATTCGCGTGCGAAGACAGCCTTCACAGTCCCTAATAGCCCTCTTTATCAATTCAGGGAATGCCATTCGGACTGACCAATGTTCCACAAACTATGTGTAGGCTAATCGTTCTGGTTATTTCATACCACTAAAAACCCATGTGTTGGTCTACCTGGATGATTTATTGGTAATGTCATCTAGCTTCGAAGATCATTTGGAACATATAGTTACTGTCTCCACGCAGTTACGGAAAGCAGGACTTACCATAAATATCACAAAAAGTCAGTTCTGCTTGGATGGAATAGATTATCTTAGATATGTGATTCAAGAAGGTACTCTTCACATAAACCCCGACAAGGTTCAGTTAGTTTCAGAATTTTCAACGCCTAAAACGCGCAAACAACTAAGACGATTTCTAGGGATGACAGGCTGGTATCAGCGCTTCATTTTCCAGTACTCTTCTGTTATATTCCCGCTCACGGAATTATTGCATGGTAAGTAATTAAAATGGAATGAACAAGCTCAAATGGCATTCGTTGAGATTAAACGCGGGTTATGTACAGCTCCCTTTTTAATTCACCCGAATTACAAGAGACCTTTGTTGGAGTTGGTGCTGTATTAGCTCAAGTTGATAAAACCGTATGCGAACGACCGATCGCCAAAATGTCATATAAATTGAATAAAACACAACGTAACTCGACTGTTACTGAACTTGAATGTCTAGCAGTTGTCATTGCAATTAATAATTTTAGAATCTACATAGAAGGACATTCATTCAAGGTAGTCACTGATCATTTAAGTCTTTGTTGTTTAATGAACCAATCGGATTTAAGTGGTAGATTGGTAAGATGGAAGATTAAACTACAGGGTTTCACTTTTGATATATTTTATCGCAAAGGAAGCGAAAATGTCGTGGCAGATGCCTTATCACATTTATTTGAAGAAGCTGATGTTATTGCAGCAATAGACATAGATTCCTAACCAGAAATCGATCTAGATTCCGAGGCCTTTCAATCAGCCGAATATAGTCACCTAAGAGAGAACTATCCAGCCGCTAAGCTTCCAGATTTTCGTGTGGTTGAGGATTATATATATCGTCGAAGTAGCTTTCCAGAAGACAGCACCGATCAATCCGACTGTTGGAAATTATTCGTTCCCAAATCTTTGCGAGTTAAGGTGATTAGTGCAGCCCGTGATCAGGCAACCGCTAGCCATTGTGACATTGCCAAATGTCTGGAGCGTATTCGATGAAGATTCTTATGTCCAAAAATGGTCATAGAGGTGCGAGATTATATAGCTAAATGTGATATATGTAAAACTTCTAAACTCGCCACTCTCGCACTCAAACCTCCAATGGGCAGTCAAGCTGCTAGTGAAAGACCCTTTCAGATAATAATAACGTTTTAATCGGCCTCTTTCCTCGAACAAAGGCAAGGTCGGTATTTTTATTGTGCTTGATCACTTTTGGAAATTTACTTTTCTCAAGGCAGTAAAAAAAATTACATCGCATGTGGTCATTGATTTTCTTAGGGACAAACTATTTGCTTGTTTTGGCGTACCGGAAGTGATAGTCAACGATAATGGTACCCAATTCAAAAGTCACGACTTAGCAAAGTGTATGTCCAAATTTGTCATTGATCACGTTTGTACCGGTGCTTATTCTCCACAGTGTAACGCTGCTGAAAGAGTGAATCGTTCAATTAATGCGGATTTAAGAGTATATTTTCGAACCGATCAGCGTGCATGTGACGAGTATTTACCCAGTATCAACTCTTCATTGAGAAATCACATTCATCAGTCTACAGGCATAGCCCCAGTCGGAACAAAGGCAGGTGTTAAACCGAAGTTAGGCCAATCGTTATACTTGCTCGAGGATTTAAATGGTAAAGAATTAGACAAACTCCATGCCAAAGACATTTGATAACTAACAATCAATATGCACCCACAGTTTCTTTTTATCTTCTACCTTTTCCTAGTAGCCAAGTTAGAATATGGGGGCTGTGAGGGTGCCGGTGTTAGCGCTAAAAGGTGATAGACAATGGAGACCACTGTACAAAATCACAACATTACGAGCCGTTCTAACAATTTTGGACATGACTGTATAACAGCCTCGCGAAAGCTCGCTGTTAACTAACAGTCAGGTGAAAGCTCGCCGATGAATATCAGTCGGGCTGAAAGCTCACCTGGACGAAACTGCAGCGTTGCAATTCCCAGCTGCCTGCAGAGCTGTAATTCAAAGCTTCCTACAGAGCTGCAATTAAACGCTGCCTGCAGAGCTGCAATTAAAAGTGTTTTTTCCTAAAGCGTCTTAATCTTGACGTCTCCGCTGTATAAGCCTCAACCGACTCAATCGACGGCTTATGGCCATCGATCGTTTTCTATATTATTTTATTAGATTGCACGAATGCTTTTTGTTGTCAATTAATCAGATAACCCTCTACAGCAACATCTTCGTCATCAGACGTGCTGACATCGATGGATCCCGTTAAGTAGTGAGTACGAGGTATAAGAAATAGACGAAAAAATACGCAAACAAAAATTTAAATGCAAAAACAAAAAATTGTAATAACAAGAAGCATCGTGCTAAACTATTTTTTAAATCCCATAAAACGAAAAGTACTGAATTTTGGCACACGTAAGGATCCTAATGTATCCTGAAAATTTCATCGCGGTAGGATAATAAACTCAGAAGTTATTCAAAAAAAGTATAAGTCGCAAATAATGGTCAATTTTAAAACTGGAGCCTTGAATTTTGGCACACATAAGAAGCATCGGGTTCCTAATGTATCGTGAAATATTCATCACGATCGAATAATAAACTCGGAAGTTATTCAAAACTCTATATTACGCAGTGTCGGGCCAAAGGAAGAAGAAGAGCAAATTGACGTTACAATGCACTATGGGGTACAATTATTGTTAATATTATTTCCTTTTTAAAGAATAAGTAAAGAGTGTCTCATAGTCGACTTAGACTGTAGCCTTTCTGTCTGGTTCTTCTTAGTACTATAATATAAAAACTTTCGTTTTCTAAACTTTACGGACCAAACTTGCAGGCGTCACGTATAAGTAACTATGCTTTTAATGCTTCGGCAAATGTTATTCAATTCCGAGTTTTACAGAATAAGTAAAGGGTCTCTCATAGTCGGCTTCGACTATATCATATCGTTCCCAAATATCGCGGCCGCCCCGACTCTCCGGTTTGTAGTTATCTAATATTAAACTCCTCTAAATAATTTGATATTCTCGTTTACGTTCTTGTTGCGGTCAGGGCTCCATATACAGAATGCAAATCAAATTAACAATCAAATGCAGTACTTTAATTTTTTAAAACAATCTGGAAACACTAAATAGTAAATGCCATTATCCAATCAATAAACTTAGCTACGTCGGCATAAATTATATATTGACTTATAAAACAGCCGTTTGAATCGTCCATCTGTAGCTTCCTAGGTAAAGCTGCTGATACGGTACCACGGAGCATCCAACGAGTGTTCTTCATCATCATGAGTCCGGCGCCGGAAATGCCAGTATATTCCCTAGTGGCGGAGGGCCAACCTTGTCTGTGGATACTTGTGTCTACCAAGATGCCGGCACAGAAAGTGCGGTTCGACAAAAGGTTTCGAAAGTCTGCGTTCGACTTAAAGCACACCTCGTTGGAAACAATGGGCGCTTTGAGTAAAGTTGGTTTGTTGACTTCAGATTCAACATCGCCTAAGAATGCAAATGTAGTCTGTGCAGTCTCTGGCAATGACGTTGAGTTTCTTTTATCAAAGCTCCAGCCAATTACAATGCCATGATCGCCCACTATATTTTCCGTTCGGCTGGACCCCGACCACAGGC
The DNA here is from genome assembly GCA_958299025.2 of Drosophila histrio. Classification (NCBI taxonomy): domain Eukaryota; kingdom Metazoa; phylum Arthropoda; class Insecta; order Diptera; family Drosophilidae; genus Drosophila; species Drosophila histrio. Next base: position 294,627 of record OY282582.1, read on the forward strand.
AAACTGGCTGAATAAATGTGTTAAACCTGGCAAAAGTTCCAATGGTTATTAATTTAAATAACATTATAGGGATATAAATAATTACCGCACTTTATCCTTGAGTATGAGAACAGCTATATCAGCATCGTAGTCATTTATCCGATTATTGTAATCGGAGTGAATGTAGATATCATCGACGGAAGCTGCCAAAGAGCCGTCCTCATTCCAATTTTTTAAGTTATGCCTGCCCAAAAACACAAGCAACTCATTTGCGGTATAACGTTGATTAAACATTTGGAAGCAGTGCGCTGAGCTTATTACTACACGCGACGAGATAAGCGTGCCACAACACTGAAAGTCCAACGATGTGAGGTTATTTACGTATATTGCCGCTAGCCAGGGCCAGGCACCGCGAGTAACTGAAGGCAGAGGGTTACTTGTCGCATTGTTTGGTCCATCACTAAATTTTATCGTGTCAACTGAGTCGTTACTATTCACTTCGACCTCGGTGCTGATTTTAAACTTTTCATTGGCAGTGATATTTCCATCTAAGCTTGTGTCATGAATTAGTGAACATTTTCGAGTCCTTCGTTTAGACAATCGAAAATCAATATTTTTATCAATCTTGCCACAAAATTCCTCTGGCAAATGAAATGGTTTCCTGTAATAGTTTCAACGTTTCGTTTACTTTTCGTCTAAATAATAACATTCATTTCGTAATTCACATAACTTATCGTACAAAAAATCTTTTTATTTCGCGCACATTGTAGGCCGCTAGCCCGGGCATCGGTTTACCTAAATAACCCTGAGATAAGGTCGTAACATAAAATTTCGAAATTGCCTAATATAAACACAATGTTAGCCAAATTGTACCGTTTCCAAACAAACTTCTTATAAGGAATATTATAATTATGTCCCGAAATGTTCAATTCATTAAAGGAGTCATGTTAGACCATATAAAGAACATACATATATTCTTAATCATCATGTCTGTTTCTACGCATACTTGTCTCTCAGATTTAAAGCTATTTAGATGCAACTTGATGTAGATCCGTATTTTTGCTGCACGCAGTACATACGTCGCATAGCTGCCATAGAAACAATAAGTCGAATATCATATTTTAGAATGAGTACCTATTTTGTTTTCGACATATCACAACATCCTGACCAAATTTGGTGTAAATATGACCACTATAATTAACGATAGATCGAAATTTTAGGTTTTGTATAAAGTTCTTTGTAGTTTATCACTGCGGACGGCAGTCCGCGCTAGTGACGAAAGCAGACCCCAAAAACTCACACGTAGTGAAGTTTGCTGGGCTGCAGGCCACTAGCTATATATACACGCAATATTGGATATAGAGATCGGCTGGACCGATCGCAATGTGTTTTATATCATTCGAAAGGTAATTTTGGTGGTTTTAATATGACATACTATTATCTCCGATCTGTCAGATATTTTTCGAGATATAGCCGTTTGCATATCTTTGTCAAACTTTGCACGTTTGAATGTGAAGCTTAGGTTGGAGCATAAAGCCCCATTTTTTAAATGTAGATAGTTGGTAGAGTTGAATACGCGAACGGTACTTCATTCACCCAAATCGGACTATCCATTCCAAAGATAATGGAATTTTAAAATTTTGATGACGTCATCGAGCTGAGATGGAAATCTTGTGTGTTGGTTTGTCTGGACCAATCTTTGAGATATCGGAATGAATTTTCTTTAGCGTGTTACTTCCAGAAATCTAAAAAAATTTTGTTCTACAATTTTTTTTGAAAAACCGCTAGTTTGGCGGGAAAAGGCTAGAATAGTTGCAAATTCAATTGAAAACTGCGGCCAAACCATAGACCCTATGAAAAAATTTTTTGCATCACTCGAAAGGTTATTAAAATAGCTTTAATATAAGTTTTAACTAATTCTGTAAGATTATTACATGATGTAAAATATTACATGAATAAATTACATAATTAATTTTTTTTTTTTAGTTTTTGTGAATTTGCAAAAAATTGAGTCCGTAAGTTTGTATTTTTGATTATTTATTCTAAGGCGTGGAGACATTGTGCAAATTTTGATATATAACACATGTCAGGCAAAATTCGGGTTGACAAAATATAGCGTTTTCAGATTGGTGCTGTAAAAAAATCCTGTCGAGGTTTCAGCTGTTAGATTGGAGCTGGTGGGCCCGTTAGTGCCTAATGAGAGAAAAATTTAATGTTATATGATGCCAATGTTAACTACGGATCGATTGGTACCTCAATAATCCAAATCCGTTAACTCGTTTAAAAGTTATTATAATATTAAGTCGTATGTTACAGTATCAAAATTTTATGTAAATTTTAGTGTGCTTGCATATTTATGCAATTAATAAGAAAACGGCGCCTACGATTTTGGTATATTTTCAATATATCATAGCTAATGAAATTATGCAACTTTTGGTATATAGGTCATATCTGGGATAATTCGTTTTACCAAGATATTACATTTTTAATCTACACAGATTTTCCTATGTGAGTTTTAAGAAAAACACCAACGGTGAGAAATGTAAGAATTGTCACGGCCTTGTAAACATATTTGCAATTTACAGCTTTCTACGAAGCAGCGTCGTTGGCTCAGTGGTTAGAGTGTCTGACTCTTACGCGGACGTTCGAGGTTCAAATAAAGTTAGCGGCTTCAAGTTTATTTTAATTTTATAATATTTGTTTATTTTATTTAATTGCAATCTATTCATCATATCCCATATAATTCCTATTTGTAACTTTTTCATCTTAACAGAATGGACTAGAAGAACATGTAAGCATAATTACAGCTATGCAAACAAAGCTGCAATTTAGCAGGTACTTGGTAAATAGCTCGTTGGATTTTCCTTAGTGTCAGAACAGCAGCGACGAGAGCAAAATGTAATGTCAATTACAGTTCTTTAAACAAAATTGCAATTTAGCACGCGCCTGACGGTAGGCTCGTTGGCTTAATGGTTGATGGGTTAGACCTACATGCGAGAAGTCCCGGGTTCGAGCTCTGCGATATTCTGTCGTCCGATTTTTTTAAATTTTCACCATTTTAATTTAAATTTGTTTAATTTTTAAATTTGATTGGAAACTATTTTTGCCAATATTTGAATAGAAGTTATTTAAACATTAAGTCTAAGCCACTCTAAGATGAGATGAAAAATTTTGTATTCTTGAAAATTTATGCAATTTATTAAAAATGGCGCCTATGCATTTTTATCAATTTTTAATATATGTATTACATCAATTGAAATCTTTGTGCTGGTTGGCGATAGTTGCTCTATGTACCAACGTTGAACGTCTTCTTCGTCTTGTTTTAGAGCCTTGGTGAGTCTGCGAGTGGCTTCTTTGAGGCGCTGTTTTGAAGATGGCGATCTGTAGGTCTGCCAATCTCGTCGCAATCGTCGTTTTTGCAGAACAAGTTCTTCAATTTGCCGATTAGTTCTGTTCTGGCTGGACTGTGCAGATATCCCTTGCGGTTTTGAAGTTTTTGCTGCTGCTACGAGTACAGATTCCAGAGCATCAACAGAGCAGTCGATGTCCTCTTCGATGTTGAGCTGCGGGGTTAGCTGAACATGGGAACTAACATATTTCTTGTATTTAAGCCAGTTGGTTCTGTGCGTTGTCAGCCTATGAGGATGCTCTATGATTTGCAGGCGTTGGAGAAGATATAGTAGCACCGGGGAGTGATCGGATGATAGGTCCGAAAGTGATTCGGCACTTATCAGATTGCGTAGAATGTTCTTCGTGACTGCGAAGTCAATTAGATCTGGTAGCTTTCTGGGGTCTGCTGGCCAATATGTAGGCCTACCTGGGGAAACGTAGTCCAGTTTGTTGTTTGGTTTGATGATTGCGTTGTATAACTGCTTTCCTTTGGGGGTCACAAGGCGGGATCCCCAGTGCGTGTGCTTGGCATTGTAGTCTCCTGCTGCTATAAATCGCTCCCCTAGAGTATTGTAGAAGTCCATGAATTGACCCTCAGAGATTGTGAAGCGAGGTGGGCAATAAACAGCGGCAATGGTGAGATTGCCGTTACCCGATTGTACAATTATGGATGTAGATTGCAAATAATTTGTTGCAAACCTTTTATGAAAATGGTGCTTGATGCGGTTTCTGATTAAGATGCCGGATCCACCGTGAGCTTTGCCATCCGGATGATCTGTACCGTAAAACAAATACCCTCGAATTTGGAAGTTGTATTTGCATGTGAGGTGTGTCTCTGCGAGCAGCATCACGTCGATGTGTCGGTCGTACAGGAATTGTGTTAGTTCAAGTTTGTGCCGTGAAACACCATTGGCATTCCACAGAGATATTCGTAGAGACGCCATTGATTATTTGGACTGTTGAGATGCAAGCATCTGTATCAGTATGTTTTGATTTTGCATGAGGGTTTGCAAAGTTGTTTTCATGAATGACATGAAGTCCATCATATTTTGTTGCAGAGAAAAGATCATGGCTTCAATGTTGTTTTGTGGCTGCCCCATGGGCTGGTGAGAGTTTACCATATTTGGCTCTACCTCAGATAAATGTGGAATCGCTGTTGTGTGGCTTAAGTTTTCTAGTCCTGTTTTTAGAGCGCTTGCAAACGAGGTGCCTTTGATAGTGTTTGCGGGACCAAATGAAGATCTTGCTGCTTTAGCGAAGAAGACGTCAGGTGTAGTTTGGGATGGTATAAATACATTTGGTGTGTTCTGGAAGCGTGTCGTTGTCGCTCGTCGGATTCGGCTTTTTAACTCTTTGTAAACTGGGCAGCCTCTGTAGTTTGCTGTGTGATTTCCTCCACCACATTTTTGCACTTGGGTCTTTTTTGTTAGCAGGGCAAGGGTCAGAGCCATGAGAGTCTCCGCAAGCTACACAGACTGGCCGAAGAGTGCAGTAGGATCGTGTGTGTCCGTATTCTTGGCAATTTGTACATTGCACTGGTCCATTGCGCTTGTGTGGTTTCTCCTGCGATGCAACAGGAACTGCAGCTTGTAGATTGGATGTACTTCGTTTTTCTTCAATGTTTTATTGTCTGGCTCAAGCTCGACCTTGAAGAGTGGTTGCGTCTTCTTATTTTTGTTGATAATATTTGTCACCTTCTTGGCGAGAAAACCATTTTCATGTAGAGCTTCTGTGATTTCGACAGGCGTTACCTCTGGTTCTATGCCCTTCAGTACCACTTGCAAGCCCTTACTGCTTTTTAGTTGGTATGTGTAATAGTTCTTCTTAGTGTCATTTAGGTATTTTGACACTATTCGGAAATGCTCCTCAGTTTTTGTTTGTAGCTTGGTTTCACGGATATTCCCTTTAGTGAGTGAAATAACATGAAAGTTGTTATTCCCGACCAGCTCAACAATTTTGTTAACAAGTGCGTTGGAAATCTCCTCCCGAATGTATATTGGTGGGGGCTTTTGTTTCTTTGGGACCTCTTGTCCAGCATCGGGTTGACGAGTCTCAACATCAGCCAGAATGGAGAATCTATTAGAGTTTAGAGTCTCAAGAGTTTCGCTGACATTATTTGCACGGTTAATTTTTGGTTTGTTTCCATCCTTTGCCTTTTGTGGGCTTAGTTTGCGCTTGATTTGGATGTAGCGATCCATTCCAGTCTGCACAGCCGGTCCCGTTTTCTTGGCTTGAGTTGGTTCCATTGTTTGCGTGTTGTTGTTATTGCCGGTATTGGCACTTGAGCTTGAAAATGATGATGCGAACTCCATGACGTGGAAGGCACAGTTAGTAGAGCCGGAGAGCAAGAACGTGCTCTCTGCTTGCCTATGGTCAAGAGAGCTGGATTGCTCTGCATTGATATTTTTTCAGCCTCGTTGTCGCGGGTTGAGAAATATGAATAAAATCCATTTCGTTGATCGATGGAGCTTCTACGCTCTTTCATTTGTTCATTGCTCATTATGAGCGGTTTAATCGTGGCACTTTTTATAACTATGCACTTGTTTTTTCACATAAAACAGAATTTTCTTTTTATATAAAGCGTCCTTTCGCTATTGTTATATAACTGCAATACAATTTGCAATTATTTTACTTTTAAGTTCGTCCACTACAAGAGATTTTCCGGAGCGCGCGCGAAACACGTCCGTTCACTACCAAGGTCTTTCTTTTCTGAGGGCTCATCCAAATCATAGCGCACCGACCGAACCTGTCATTCCAATAAGAAACTCTTCAGGCAGCTGGGCCCGCAGCGACAAAGACAGAGCCAACACATTTGCTTCTCACCTACGAAATGTGTTCCAGCCAAATCCCGCAACTAATTCATTTGAACTGGACGCATTACCAACTAGTAGCCAAACTGAGACTGAGCCAATTGAGTTTCTGCCTAACGAGATTGCGAAAGTCATCAGAGAACAACTGAAACCAAAAAAATCACCAGGTTGTGATCTAATAACTCCAAAAATGATAATTGAACTTCCAAACTGCGCTATCTGCCTCGTTTGTAAGCTCTTCAACGCAATTACAAGACTTGGATACTTTCCAAAAAAATGGAAAAAATCGACCATTATCATGATACCGAAACCAGGAAAAGACCACACAATACCATCATCGTACAGACCGATAAGCTTACTCTCGTGCTTGTCAAAACTGCTTGAAAAATGCCTCCTTGCGCGGATAATCCCATACCTGAGGACAAACAATGTAATTCCAGCACATCAATTTGGCTTCAGGGAGAACCATGGAACTATCGAGCAAGTCAACCGAATAACATCAGCAATACGTACTGCATTCGAAAATCGGGAATACTGCAGTGCGATATTCCTCGACGTCTCTCAAGCATTCGACCTAGTCTGGCTCGAAGGTCTCATGTATAAAATCAAAATACTACTGCCTGAACATACTCACAAGCTATTTGAGTCGTACCTCTACAACAGAGTCTTCGCAGTGAGATGCAACGCTACTACATCCGACGACCACAGTATAGAAGCTGGAGTTCCTCAAGGCAGCGTACTGGGGCCAACCCTTTATGTTCTATTCACGGCGGATATACCCATAAACGAGCGACTGACAACATCTACATTTGCTGACGATACCGCTATCTTAAGTCGCTCTAGATGTCCAATACAAGCTACAGCACAACTAGCTGACCACCTGGTGGTGGTGGAGAAGTGGCTATCAGACTGGCGTATTAAAATAAACGAGCAAAAGTGTAAACATGTTACGTTTACTCTTAATAGGCAGACTTGCCCTCCGCTAACGTTATACAATACGCAGATCCCCCAAGCTGATGAAGTGACGTATCTTGGCATACACCTTGATAGGCGACTTACCTGGCGGAGACACATCGAAGCTAAAAAAATTCACCTAAAACTAAAAGCTAATAGCCTCCATTGGATTATAAATTCTCGATCCCGTCTATGCTTGGACTACAAGGTCCTACTCTACAATTCCACTCTAAAACCAATCTGGACCTACGGCTCGCAGCTTTGGGGAAATGCGAGTAGCAGCAACATTGACATCCTACAGCGCCAACAATCCAAAATCTTAAGAACCATCACTGGGGCGCCATGGTATGTTCGGAACGAAACATTCACAGAGATCTAAACATTCTACCCGTAAAAGATGAGATAGTTCAACAAAAAGCAAACTACCACCTGAAACTATCTTTGCACCCAAATCATCTTGCAAGGTGCTTATCTCTGGTGTGCAACCGAACACGCCTCCAGCGCAACGACCTACCAGCCCAGCAATAATCCATTAGGGCCCTTTAACTCGGATTCAGTCAACACGGCTGTTATCTAACGCATTATTTTTAAGATTTGATAAACTTATTGTTAGTCTCCCTCTGGAGAAGATTCAATAAATAAATAGCAAAGCATTATAAAAAAAAAAAAAAAAATCAATTGAAATTCAATATATTACAAACATTGAAATTCTACAAATGTTTGTACATATATAACCTTTTGTCGGGGATAATTCTTTTTAAATGGAATTTTAAAAATCTCTGATATCCCCCCAAAAAAACCTCTACACGAGGTATTCTAATATAAAAAATAGTTTGGCATTCGGCACTGCGCAGAAAGGTTTTTTATTTACACAAATGCTGCACCATTTTGCGCAAAGTGCGGAATGCCAAACTATTTTTTATATTAGAATAGTTTATATATTAAAATTAATATTGTTCGTCACAAAATTTGATATCAGTAATTTTAGGGCGTAAATATGCTTTCGTCACTAGATTTTTACCTCGTGTAGAGGTTTTTTTTGGGGTTGAGATATCTCAGCCAATTCCAATAATTTGGTATTGTCTTTTAAATACTGATCACTTGTTGTTTCTCAAGATTTCGCAACCAATTTGATAGATTGTGTGCTTGAAATTGTCTTTTACATTTTAACAAAGTTGGTTAGAATCGGACTACTAAACACACCCTAAGTTTCGTGTCTTGCAATCTAAATATCCGAAAAACGAATAAGATTTAAGATTTTTATACCCTGTACCCATTAAAAATGGGCAAAAACCGGTATAATGAATTTGTGTGAATGTATGTAACAGGCAGAAGTAAGCATCTCCGACCCTATAAAGTATATATATTCTTGATCAGTATCTATAGCCGAGTCGATTGACACCTGTCCGTCTGTCTGTCCGCAACTATAAGAGCTAGAGACTTCAAATTTGGAATGTAGGTTTCTGAATACCATACGCAGATCAAGTTTATTTTCAATTTTCGATACCAAGTCCCGTTGGTTTTAAAATTAGCAAAATCATCATAACATAAGCAATGTTAAAGCTAGAGAGTTGAGATTTGGCACACATGATAAAAAGAAAATTTCATCGCGATGCCACGCCCCCTTCGCCCATAACTCGAAAAAGCTGATAACAAGAGCAGTTTTATAGCTAGAGACTTGAGATTTGGAACACATGGTAAGTATCCTACTCTCAATGTGTGCTACAAATAGTACGATCGGATATTACACTCAGAAGTTATTCAAGAAACAAATTTATGCAGCGCAGCAGATGCGTCACAGCGCATTCGCTGCGCCGCGGCGACGATATAACGTACTAAACATAAACAATCAATAGCCGCAGTCCAGTGTTGCCAGACTATCGCTAGCTACCTACACTCGATACAAGCAAAATCGACTTCAAGCGATATATTTAAATTCTATTATAATGATAATGAAAATACTAGTCTTTGAAGACCTGCACAGGGATTCCTACTGTCGCGCGAGTTATGTAGTCGAAGTTCTTGTTCTCTCTCTCTTCGCCTACATTTAACAGTGAGAGATTACAAGCTCGATCTAGGCATAAAAGCTCTAAAGCTCTCTCGACTATTCGAAAGCTTTCGAGCTCACTACTAAGTAAGACGTGAACAAGACAAGAACATCAAGTGAAATAAATACTTTTATACAAATTAAAATGACAAAGAACATTATTTATATTTTATTAAATGTTAACATATCAATGTTAACAAAATTGGCGCATCCGACGGAGTAACCAAAAACATTAAAATACCCACTTAAGTGCAGTATTGAGCGAATATGTGCTTGTATGTAATTCCATACATACCTACCTTGTGCAAAAGACACATAACCTGAAAAGGCACGTTTTGTCAGAACATACCGGCTTTGACAAAGAGATTCGCAAAAGTGTGTACAGAAGAATAAAAACCAACTAAGTGTTTTTGTGCATCGGATATTTGCTGCATCCCGTACAACTTCGTGTTTAACCTAGAAACATCTTGTGCAGTTTATATGCAGCGTGCCGGCATTTGAAACTGTACTCATCTCTGTATGTATGTGTGACTGTGTGTTTAAATTAGCAATTGCACACACATACACCAGCATCTCGGAGCGAACTTATTCTGTTCACAACTGGTTTGATGACAAGTTCAGAAGAACGTTTGGCATCGATTAGCGACGAGAACTAACAGAACTAATTCTGTTAGTATATTGTAAGTTCTAAAGAACTCAACGGCTATTTTTTCTTTAATAGCGATGGCAAACGATTTTACCTTATCGTTTGGGGACATTCTTAAGGATGCTCACCACATTCACGAGTACAGAGGAGACAACTCAAGGGCTCTATCATCATTTATTCGTGAAGTGGAGATGATATTTTCATTATTACCTGTTACGACTCGGTTTCTTCACGCGGGGCAATGCCGGATAGCTCTGCCATCTCAGGCGGTTCCGACCCTGCCCACCGAGCGCACAATCGCATTCATCGATACGTCACTCTCATCGCTAGACTATCGAAACTACGTTATTCTCGACCAACTCATCGGCGGCAATCGATGTTTTTGCCGCAGCGTACCCGCCCTACCTGTGGCGGGAATTCGAATTGTAAACACGAATTTCCGCCACCCATATCTTCTGTAGTGTGGCAATTACCCTACGCCAGGCTGATGCGATCCACCTCCCTCAATCCAATACGAACTACTCCGCCATGGTTTTTTTTTCCAGATCACTTATATATATATTTCGAATATGACATAGATTTTTCTTAATTACTGTGTAAGTTCATTTGCTCCGTCTATTGTCTCCCCTTTTTTCTTGTTTTCTCTTGTGGATTTATGTAAACTTATTTGTCTCTACCGCAAAAGGGTCCCTAACTGTACCTGTAGAGCTCTATTGGTGAAACAGTCGGGGCCCATCCGGACCAATGTGTCCTTAATGGTGAGTGGCAAAAAAAGGAAAAAAGAGCTAAACTCTCCACATCAAAAAAAAAAAACAACAAGAAAATCTGTGAAACAACGAAAAAAACAAAAGGAAATCACACTGCGGCACTCGATACAAATATTTAACAGAATATTACTACAGATATATGTATATGTAATAAATAAATATAAATAAATAAATAACAAAAAATAAATACATTCTTATGTCTAGTGACCGAAAACGGGCAAAAAAATTAAACAAAACAGAAAAAGCCTTTTTCTTTTGCTTGCACTGAAGGTGCGTTAGCGCGCGCGCGCCGCCTCCAGCCGCGGACTACGTCTGCAGACAAAGGAAGGGGGGGGGGGGGTTCTGCCGCCACAAACTGTTTGGGCCCAATACAGCTCACCAGTCTGTCCTTAGCGCCGGTGACAGGTCTCGTAGCTGCGTCGCTGGTCCCTCGTCGCGGTTGATGGCGTGTAGCCAGAGCCTCGATCCTCCGGAGTGCAAAATTTTGTGGTAAATTTTAGTTGATAAACGTTCAACTTTATTGGTAATTTTTTGTTTTGCTTTGGTATAAACGTTCAACTTTATTTGTATAAATTTGGTGGCGGGATTTTTGTTTTGCTTTGTATAAACGTTAGACTTTATTTGTATATTTTTTTTTTGGCGGCGGGATTTCTGTTTCAATTTGTATAAACGTCCAACTTTATTTATATAAATTTGGTGGCGGGATTTTTCTTTTGCTTTGTATAAACGTTAGACTTTATTTGTATATTTTTTTGGCGGCGGGATTTCTGTTTCAATTTGTATAAACGTCCAACTTTATTTATATAAATTTGGTGGCGGGATTTTTGTTTTACCTTGTATAAACGTTCAACTTTATTTGTATAAATATATATGTATATATATTTATGTATTTATATTGTCGCTCATCACTTAACAACCGGCAACACTGCACACTATTCTAGCAAAACGTTTCTGCCGGACCGCACATTGGCCACACAAAAAAAAGAAATCAACCGCCTTCGTTGCCGTCAAAAAACTTAATCTCCTCTCGCTTTTCGGCCGCCAGTTGCTAAGCTCTACTTTTTGTCAAAACTCCCCACGCTCAACGGATCTTATGGTCAACGGCCGTTTGCCCTTGGCCTTGACCTAATTCTCACCGCCACGATCCGCTCAATTAAGTAGGCCGCTCACCAAAATATCTACACCTCTCAATTCCCCTCACCTACTCTTATACCCGCTCTCTTCTACCCATCACACCACGGTCTTTTCTTTCCCAACGCGCTCTGGTCACACTTGTCCAAAAGTCCACGGCCTTGCCACCCTTTTGGGATCTGTCACGGCCACCGATAACCCCAGTGCGATGATATCACACCAGTACCTCCTATCGATAGTTTTGTGAGTATCATCCCCAGCCACAGATGCAACATACCTCCCACATCTACTGCAAGAGTCTACGTCGCGTCGAACCATCGAGAATTCCGAGCCGTCGTGGGATGACATCAAGACGATTCTTATTCGGAATTTTGGCATAAAGGAGTCTTATAATCATCTTTACCAAGAAGCGTTTATGCTTAGTAAAAAAAACGATATTACAGAATATTTTAAATCTTTAAGAAGTATAATGTGTAAAATTAATGAAAAATATGAATATGATAATGTAAAGCATTCTGAGTTTAGTCCCAAAAATGTTGAAGAAGCTATGTTAAGAACATTCTTGAAAAATATCGATGTAAATTTAGCTTCAGTCGTAATTAATAGAAATGTTAAAAATTTAAGAGAAGCTTTCGATTTATTAGAAACCGAAGGTCTTGTTAGAACTCAAAATCTAAAAACAAAATTTTCACAAAGTAATGAAAAATCGAACAAAACGGAAAATCAAAATAATAATACAAATAATAAAAGCGACCGATCTTACAAATCAAATTATAATAATCAAGATCAGAATGCAAAACACAACAACAATTTCCAAAATGTAAAAGCTAATTCAGGAAACTTTCGATCAGGAACACAAAATTTAAATTCAAATCAGAACTGTACAAATCAACAAAGCCATATTTCAAAAATGGAAATCGATTATGTCGAATTGTAATTGTAGCCAATTTAAAAATGATAATCAAGATCAAAGGTTCACTTCTGAATCAATGTCTGAGCCAAAGAACTGTTCGTGCCAGGCAAGTTTTCATATAGTTGCCTCGAAAAATCACTTCCTTTGAGTAAGTTAACTTTAAACAATGAAATAATCACAGCCTTGATTGATACTGGTTCAACAACTTCCATGTTAGATAGAAATAAATTGTTAGAATATCCTCGAAGAACTTTGTGTCATCCAATATCATTTTCATCTCTAAATTCAAAATCGCTAATAACGCAAGAAATTATAACTGATTTCCCTCTTGAATTTAAAGAAGATGCCACAATGAGTTGGAAATTGACAACATTTAATAACAAATCGTTCGATGCTATTATAGGGCAAAACATTCTTAAGCCATTAAATGCTGTTATTGATTTTTATCAGAATACAATTACAATTAATAATAATACTATTCAATTTCAAAATAGTTCACCATACTCTGATGAGGTAAATCAAATTGAACCAATCAAAATAGATGATAGAATACAGAAAATTCTTTTCAATGATTTAAATCAAGAGGAAAACAATGCTCTAACTAAAATTTTAAATAGATTTAAAACATTAATATTTCTTGAGGGTCAGTGTCTTAGCTATATAAACATTATTGAGCATCAGATAAAAGCAGTAGTGGATAAACCTGTATATTGTAAGATTTATAGATATCCTCAAATACCCAAAAGAAATATATAAGCAAATTGAAGAAATGCTACATCAGGTAATAATACGTAAAAGCAATTCTCCATATAATGTCCCTTTATGGCTTGTACCCAAAAAAGGTGATAACAGTGGAATAAAAAAATGGCGTATAGTTATCGATTACCACAAATTGAATGAAAACACAGTAGAGGATAAGTTTCCTATCCCAAATATAGAAGGTATATTGGATAAGTTAGGAAGAGCGCAATATTTTTCTACTATAGATCTCGCGAAAGGCTTTCACCAAATTCTCGTTCAAGAACAAGATAGGGAAAAGACAGCGTTTTCTACCCCTCACGGGCATTACGAGTTTAATCGGATGTCATTTGGGCTCAAAAACGCTCCTGCCACATTTCAACGTCTTATAAACACAGTCTTAAAAGAAGAAATAAATAGAATTTGTGTCGTCTATCTTGATGACGTTCTCATTTTTTCCACTAGTTTTTCAGAACATATTGGCCATATTCATACAATTTTTAAAAAACTTTCTGAAGCAAATCTTAAGATTCAAATCAACAAATGCAATTTCTTTTCAAAAGAAAATCAGTTTTTGGGTCATGTTTTAACCCCCGAAGGAGTTAAGCCTAACCCAACAACCGGTCGTGCTGGCATGAAGAGCATCGTTTTACGACCGTCTCGATTTCTGCATCCATATTGGGCCACCACACGTAACTGCGTGCCAACGCTTTCATCTTAACGATCCCCGGATGAGGTGCATGTAGCGCTTGTAATATGGTTTCTCTAGACAGAGTGGGAATGACTGCACGGTTGCCCCAGGTCAGGACTCCTCCTCATCACGGCGGCTATAGAAAGGGAATAATTTGTATGAGCGCTCGAATTTTGTGCTGGGTCACCCCCTTAACACCCAGTTGAGAACTTTACTGAGTTGAGGATCCTTCGCAGTTTGTTTTGCTAGCGTCTCTGCATTTACAATTGGTGTAGCTGCCCACTCAATCATTATTACATCTTCTGATCTCACTGACTCCTCATTTGATGGCATTGGACAACGGCTTAGGAAATCTGCGTTTCCAATCTTCAATCCTGCTCGATGAACCAAACTGAAATCGTAGGCATTTAGAAAAATCGCACGCCGCCGCATTTGGTTGGAAATCACGTTGGGCACCGCTTTTGACGTAGTGAAGATTCCTAGTAGTGGGCGGTGATCCGTAACTAGTGTGAAGGGTGTCCGTACAGATAATTATAAAATTTTTTGACACCTGAAACGAGTGCAACAGCTTCTCTGTCGATTTGTGCGTAGTTTTAGTCTGCCTTGGAAAGAGTTTTGGAGTATAATGCAATGGGTTTCTCCAATCCGTTTGGAAACTTATGACTGAGGACTGCTTCTAGGCCGTACGGAGAGGCGTCGCACGTTAAAAACAGTGGCAGACTTCCGTCATAGTGTAAAAGTACATCGTCAGATGCAACAAGCTGTTTGAGCTTTGCAAAAGCATCATCGTGGGACTGCTGCCACGACCATGCTGCGTTTTTGTCCAGAAGACGATGTAACGGTTCTGCAATAGTGGCCTTTTGTGGTAGGAATGAGTGATAGAAATTTATAAGTCCCAAAAATGCTTGCAATTGTTTTTTATCCTTTGGAGCAGGAGCATTGTGAATTGCCTCAAATTTATCGATGGATGGCCGTATACCTAAGGCATCGATTTTGAATCCCAAGAACTCGACTGACGGCACTCCGAATTGGCATTTGTCTTTTCGCAATCGCAGTCCCGCTTTGTCAAAACGACAAAGTACTTCGTGTATTCTTTCGGCTAGTTCATCTTCGGATTTACCCATTATGACGATATCATAAAAATACGGCAATTCTCCTGGAACGTTTTGTAATAAGTGTTTAATGCAGCTCTAAAAAATACCGGGAGCGGATGATATGCCAAATTGTAGTCTGGTTACTTTGAAGAAACCCTTATGAGTAGATATGGTTTGTAGTAATGCTGCGCGTTCATCGACCACCAATTGCTGGTACGCTTGCGCAAGATCGATTTTGGCGAAAAGGGATCCACCCTCAATGGACGCCAAGAGTGTATTAATCGCTGGAATCTGATGGCCATGAGGCTTAATAACGCGATTAAGTGTAGATTTATAACCGCCGCAAATGCGAATGGAGCCGTCCTTTTTAAGAACCGGAACTGTTGGTGTGGCCCAGTCCGAATATTCAACTGGTTCAAGAATTCCTTGTGCACAAAGGCGGTCAAGTTCTTCCTCGTACATGCCCTTCAATGCGAATGGAATGCGCCTCGGCGGCAACCTTACTGCAGTTGCATCTTGGCTAATATGTAGGGATACCGGCGGTCCGGTGTAACGACCCAGTTCCGGTGAAAATAAATGCTCGAACTTGTTTAATGTTGCTGTAATGCATTTTTCACTGTTAATGGTGTGTATACCTTCGATGCGTATGACTAATGGTTCGAACCAGTTGCATCCAAGTAGGTTTGTTCCCCCTCCAGATACAATAACAAGTGGTAAATTCTTTATCCGTCGATTGTTGTAGTAGATCGAAGTGTCAACAACTCCCTTTACCGGAATTGAATTCCGTTGATAGTCATTTAAAGTTAAATCGCACTTTGTAATATCTGAGTTTCCTTGCGGCCAAACGTAGCGGAATGTAGCTTCTTTGATAATTGTAACGGGTGACCCAGAATCAACTTCAAAAATGCATGAACGGCCATTGATGATGATTGGGACGGACTTCTTTTGATTAATTAACGGCGATATATGGTGCACCCCAGGGTCTCCTTGATTTGCCTTGCGACGCCGAACACTCGAATGGTTGTGCTGCATACTAGGCGCTGGTGATGACGTCCCGGACGTCCTTGAAATTGACCGACGGCTGCTACGACAGACGCGCTGTAAATGACCCTTCCGGTGGCAGGCGTGGCAAACAGTGTCACGGTGTGGACAATTTTTCCGTAAGTGCTGGCCACCGCAGCCGTCACACGGTCGGTGGCTTCTCGAGTACTTTTGTTGAGATCGGTTGGCAGTCGCTCGTATATTATGTATAGAATCACTGCGTGACAGTACCGCGTAGCGCAATTGGTCACTGGAACTCCTCATGGCCATGGCGCTGATGGCAGCAGCTTCGCTGGATACGGCGCGCTCCATAGCGCGTGCCACAGCTAAATCAGTTTCAGCGAGCAAGCTTTTCTGCAATCCTTTATCTCTCATACCGCATACAAAACCGTCGCGCAGCATTCGATCCAGGGCAGCGCCGAAATTACAATCGACCGCAAGTGATCGCAATGCAGCCATATAATTCCAGACGGATTCGTCGGGTTGTTTTTTTTTTTTTTTTGATTGTTGGGCGTTGACGTTCAAAGAATGCACGTTCAAGTGGTCCAAGCGAACACCAAGCCGAAGCTTGTTACGCACGAAACCCAGGCAACTTAGAGCCCCACCTCCCGCCCTACCGACCGAGGGGCGCAGTCAGCGGATGACACGTTCGCGGGCGGACAGAAACGATATTTAGGGAATGCAAATTATAGATCGCGAACAGAAAGATAGCGAGTAACGGACATTATTAGGAAAACGGAAGAAAATAATAGAAAGTTAAACTAATTGTGAGCTAGGTGAGTTAGTAGTAAAATTTTAAGTTGGAAAATTGAGTTAGCATTCGAGAAAACATGATAGAGTCTATTATAGTCTGAACATAAAATTCTAAAAGGCTCATGCAAAGCGTAGTTTGATCTACAAAGGCGAAGAAGAAGAGGGGTATAGTTTCTAGATACTCTAAAGGGAACAGAAAAGTTGAGCTGTGACATTAATTCCACTGAGTCAATGTCACCAGCAATAAGTTTGTACATAAAAACTACACCAAAAATTATTCTACGATTATATAAAGAGGGTAGGTTAATTAATAAAAGTCTACTAGCAAGATGAGCTCCATACAGTGAGTACGACGCCAAATAAGGGTTAGATCGGTAAAATGACGTTACGTTACATTTTGAACTGTTTCAATTTAATAGATTCACACGACACCATGACTGAAAAGAGTCAATATCTTCCTGCAATTTAATATGGCATGGCCAATCCTTATATCGCAAACAAATTTTAACATCATCCGCATACATTAGTACTCGAGAATATGTTAAAACTGTAGGCAGATCATTTATGAACAGTGTGAAAAGAAAGGGGGCCGAGATGACTACCTTGAGGAACACCAGAGGTAAACCGGAAAGATTTAGAAAAAAAGTTATTAAATAGAACTTTTTGAATTCTTTGCTTAAAATAGCTTGAAATTCAGCAAATAAGTTTGGTCAGAAAGCCAATTAGGTCAAGCTTATGTAATAAAAGGGAATGGTTAACTGAGTCAAAGGCTTTACTGAAATCGGTATATATAACGTCAGTTTGTTTGTTATCAAGAAAACCACTAATAACAAACGAGGACAGCTCAAGAAGATTAGTAGTAGTGGATCTGCGTTTCACAAATCCATGCTGGTAGGGAGAAATAAAAGAACTACACAAGTGTTGTAAATAACTTGTCAAAATCTTCTCGAAAAGTTTAGGAATAGCAGACAATTTAGAAATTCCCTGTAGTTTTTGGCGTCAGACTTACTTCCTTTTTTATGGAGGGGAATACCAAATGATTCCTTCCAAATAGAGGGAAATATCGATGACTCGAGGGACAAAGAAAAGAGGTATACCAGTGGTTTACATACAACACCAGCACCAAACCGAAGTACGCAACCGGGAACTCCGTCAGGACCGCGCAAAAACACCGGCTTAATCTTCTCAAGCTCATGAAGCAACGACTCCTCACCCATTAAAGGACTGAAAATGCAATTTGACCGAGGCAAATTATACGGATAAGATTCATAAGAGTAGTTAGACGAAGAGTATGTCGTTTGAAAAAACGTAACAAAAAGATCGGCAATTTCCTGATCGGTTTGTGCTTTCGAGTTTTCATAGGATAATGAGGACGGATAGGTAGACGACTTACGTTTAGTGTTAACAAAATTATAGAACTGCCTGGGGTCTTTAGAGAATCTGACCCTACAGCGATATAAATAATTTTTATAACACGTAGCGTTAAGCTCGGAGAAGTTGGCCCGACCAACTAAATAGCGAGCAAACGCTGAAGTAGAACCTGAGTCTTTAAACTTTTTGTAATGTCTGGACTTCAAATTCTTCAGGTGCGATAGTTGTTTAGAAAACCAAGGAGGCTTATTAGACCGAATCGGATAATTTGAAGGAATGCAGGCATCAAAACATCTGTTTAGACTATTATAAAATAGCTTAGTGGCACTGCACATATCGTTACACGAGTAAAATTCGGACCAGTCAATTTGGCTAAAAAGTTCGTTCAATCTCCCAAAGTCAGCTTTACGAAATTGACGAACACGGACAGATGGCATATCAAGTTTGTTCGATACTAATTTGCCACGGTCTATCATCAACTCTAAGGTCGGATGATAAGGATCTTCAGGATATGAGAGTGGTTCAGTTCTCGACAGGACCACATTAGCCGGATCACAAACAAAGCATAAGTCTAGCTGCCGACTTAAAGAAATTTTGACGTGGTTAATTTGACGCAAGGATATGTCAAATAACCCGTCGATAAAGTCATGTTGAGTAGTTGGGATTAAAAAATTTGACTCATCATTAAATGACCAAGTAGTTCGTGGCAAGTTAAAATTACCAAGAGCTATGAAATGTTCATTATCAGAGAGAAGGGAATAAACATATTTAATGGCGGACAAATGGTCAAGGTAAACAGACATATCGGAAGAAGGCGAAATATAAGAACATGTAATGTACAAAAATGTGCCCCGAAAACATATTTTTATAGCAATAAATTCAATGTTATTCAGGGGAACATAATGCACTTGTTCATAGCATAGCATTTTGATAGCATGCAAGAAATGATGTTAGTTTTTTGGAGAAGAAGAAGAGAAAGATGCTACAGTTTCTACGGTGGGTTGCACAGGGTCATGCGGGGGCAGCCTAATCGGATTCCGATTTTTTATTTTGGCTTTGTACTCCTTCACCACCAAATATTCTGGCCAAAAGCTTGGGGAACAAATGGTGGCAAAATGTATGGGGGAGACGTTGATCTTGAAAGATGCAACGTGCCTATCGTATGAAAAGTTAAACTTTCCACCTTGATACTGGCTACTTTTATTTTGGCCTGAATAAAAGCCTTTACATCTTCAGATGTTGAATCAGGGGCGAGCCTAGAAAAAAATGAGTTTCATTGGTGGAACCCCCACCAATGGCCTAGCACCCAAAGGTGGTATAACAGGTACGTTATCACCTGTGGGTACTAATCTATCCGGTGATCCGGCAGAGTCTGCTATTGATGGAGGAACAATATTATGTTTGTTAGTTTTTGGTCTGCCTGTTTTTTTCTTCATAACAGCAGGTGCATCGGACAGAGGCACTGAAATAGCTGTATCTGCCGGTACAGTATCCACAATACAATCATCCACAACTCTCGTAGCCACTGGAGTAGCAAACGATATGAGCTGTGGGACCAGCGGAGTAGAGGGTGGTTCTAATGTCGAAAACTGAGTGACTATAGTTGTTTGCAAGTCACGAGGGGTAGATTTCTTACGCTTAGGAGACTCAGCCAATATTTGTAAACTATTGACCTGGGTGTCCACAGCAAGGAATTGGTCATAAAGCTTTTTAAAGCCGTCAGACAAATCCTTAAATCCATTCCTCGTCTGCCTCATAAACATCCGCATCTCGCCCTCAACTTCACGATAGGACTCACACGACCAACCAAGTCCAGTCCTTTGGGCAATCGCATCTGCAACCAGCCCCGAATAACCGACGCACTTTATATGCGCCATATTATTACAGAGCCAGCAGCAAATACTTGGCTGCGCAGCAGTTATTTGCTTCTGGCAGCCTTTCTTATAACAGACAATATTCGGATTCATTTTTAAGCAAAAATAAAACGATCTCTGACCACTGTACAACTCGAAACTCGACAAGAAGAGATAAGAGTGCAAACAAAAACAAATCGCTTGCACTGAAAAGACAAGAAGCTGCGACAACAACAAAATATATTGCAATCGAGAGAGCAAAACTACAGTTAGCGTTTGAGTGTCTAAACAACAACACAAACAAACCAAACTCAAAGCGCAAAGCACAGCTAGACACAAAGAGAACACACGCAAAATTACTCACCAACAACAACAATAACATTGAAGCAAAGTTTGGAGAGGAAAAAAGAGCAGCAAAATACACAAAACACTGCACTAGAACAGCACTAAAATAGTTTGATTTAAACGTAAATGCAAATAAATGCAAAAAGAAAGATCGCGAGTAGCATACAGTTGAGATTAATTATGGTTAGTATAATAAATTAAACAAACATTCGCCGGTAGTTGATAAATAAAACATCAAAAGCGGAGCGCCCAAAAAAAAAACACGTCTGTTTGCTACAAAGAGTCAAGTGATAATAATGTTGATCCCGCTTATGGAAAGTGTAGAAAGCGGCAATTTCCGATTGTTGCGGGGATAAATGTTTGTTAAGCAATTCGTATATCTCAGCTAAATTCAATACACCGAGCTGGGTGTGCCAATGACGCCAGGAGCTCATATAACGGGGCACCTGCCAAAGTAAGGAAACCCGCCTTCTTACGCTCCTCATTTTTGACGTCATTGGCTAGTAGAAATAATTCGAAGCGTTCCCTATACGACGACCATTTATTTGACTGCGTCAGATCGAACTGCTCTAAGCCACCAACTCCCGTCATCGTAGCTTCCGCTGGATTCCTTGTAGTCGCTTGTTGAATGTTTTCAGGATTCTCTGAAGTGTCTATACTTCCAGACTGGACTGTACCCCTTTTCTTTGAAACGGTGGCCGCTCCACGTGTAGTCTGATTTGTACTATCAGTTTCGTCTTTGATAATTACTTCTGTCGCATCAGCAGCAGTTTCTCGGTTGTCTTTCTTGTCCATTTGCAGCTGCACAAAGAGAACGACAACTACAGTATGCAGTTATGCCAACAGTTTCCGAATGTAACGGAATCTGCAGTGTCATGTTGTTGCTGGTTTCTCCTTGTCGGCGTTCGTTCCGTTATTATCGTCGAGTCGCCTGCTTTGTGCCTTCGTTCGTAAGACTTTTTGAGACAATTTAAGCAAATGTTTTTTGCACGAGTGAAGAGAGTACGCTATTTACACACACACACGAAAAATATTAACTGTTGCGAACATACTAGAATTCAAATTCCGTCCTCGTCGCCAGTTTTATGTTTACGCAAGTTAATATAAAACTATTTATTAAATGTTCAGATATAATACAATGTATGTGTGTACTTGTTGTAGCAATTGAAGATGAGTCACGTGTAGCAGGAATGGAGTGAATATCGCAGCCTCCGTGGTGCGAGCAGGTTGACTTCTGTAAAACGACTGATCTTATGTTAACAGACGGGAGCGTAAGAGCGAACCCTCTGTTAACATAAGTAGCATACATTACATTTTCTCTATTATTAAGTCTGCTAACTGTGATTTGTTTATGATTATTGGATGTTTTTGGTTGTGCTGTAACTCCGCGAATTGTACCCTGCCACCTACTCTTAGGGTTCCTTTATCGTCAAGAAACGGATGTAGAGATGCCATTTTGCTTTTTGGTTTACCCTTGCAGAGGGTATTATAATTTTGTCACGAAATGTGTAACGCATGAAAGCAGACATCTCCGACCCTATAAAGTATATATGTGGGAGCCCTAGACGGAGAGCGACAAAGAGCAACACGTAGTGGTCGTAGGTTCTGATCGCACGCCTTTCGCTCAATTGTAGCTTTGGAACTTTGCAGCTTTGCGTAAATTTTTAGCCTTCGCAATAAGTAAAATGAGTGGACTGGACACCTTTGCATTGAGACGTTGTCGAAGAGACCTCGCAGCCATAAAATTGTTCGAAGGAAATTAAATTGTAACTCAATTCAATAATTATAATAAAAAAGACAGTAATAATTAATCATATACTAATAATAATAAGTGAAATTGTTAAAGTTAAATACTTTCAGCTTAATTATAATAAATAAACATTGTGAATCTAAAATAAGACAATAAAGAACTCACATATATATATTTTTGATCACCATCAACAGCCGAGTCGAAATAGCCATGTCCGTCTGTCCGTCTGTTTCTATGCAAACTAGTCTCTCAGTTTTTGAGCTATCTGGATCAAACTTGGTACAGATCAGTCTTTTTGCTGCAGGCAGTACATATGTCGGAGCCGGCCGGATGGGATAATTATATCATATAGCTGCCATAGGAACTATCGGTCGTAAATCATACTTTTGTATGACAAGCTTTTTTATTTTTCAACACATTTCAAGCAAACTCACAGATTATGCATTTGGTTCTGTCTTAAATATCCTAGCCAAATTTGGTTTAAATCGACTATATCATATAGCTGCCATAGGAACTATCGGTCGAAAAGCATACTTTTGTATGACAACCTTTTTTATTTTTCGACAGACTTCAACCAAACTTACAGAATATGCATTTGGTCCTGTCTTGAATATGCTGACCAAATTTGATTTAAGTCGGATCACTATATCATATAGCTGCCATAGGAAAGATCGGTTGAAAAGTGCATCAGGGTTCTGCAAGGGTATGAAATTGTTGGCGTGCCAAAAATAACAAAGAGTACTGACCACTGCACCCTACTGGTTTCTATTTATATTTTTTCTTGTTTTTTTCACTACTTCGTTCGTGTATTCTCTGTATTGATGTTGTTTAATTATGCATTGTTTTGCTTCCTTTAGCTCGTTTATTGACTGCCTTCTAAAATGTCATTTTTTCTGACAACGATTTAGAAACCGTTTTACTTACGCAACGACTCTAGTTAATTTTCCAAACTGCTAAATTTAGTTTCGCTATGTTTTGTCTTTCCGTTGGCCATTCCTTCAGATCTTTCGATAGCCAGCCTGGACCGTGCCATCATAGCTTTGTCATTGTCAATTTGTCTGGTGAAATCCCTCTTGTACCTAAGTCTGCTAGATTTTCTTTGGTTCCCACATGTCACCATGTTGCTGTTGGTACCAATTCATTTATTTGCTCTATTCTCAGTCTCACTAATTTGTCCTTGTTATACCCTTGCAGAGGGTATTATAAATTTGTCACGAAATGTGTAACGCATGAAAGCAGACATTTCCGACCCTATAAAGTATATATATTCTTAATCAGCATCAACAGCCGAGTCGATATAGCCATGTCCGTCTGTCCGTCTGATTCTATGCAAACTAGTCTCTCAGATTTTGAGCTATCTGGTTGAAACTTGGTACAGATCAGTCTTTTTGCTGCAGGCAGTACATATGTCGGAGCCGGCCGGATGGGATAATTATATCATATAGCTGCCATAGGAACTATCGGTCAAAAATCATTCATTTGTATGGCAAGCTTTTTTATTTTTCAACATATTTCAACCAAACTCACAGATTATGCATTTGGTCCTGACCAAATTTGGTTTAAATCGGATCACTATATCATATAGCTGCCATAGGATTATTTTTCGACAAACCCTAACCAAACTCACAGATTATATAACTGGTCATGTCTCATACAGGCTTACCAAATTTGATATAAATCGGATCACCATATCATATAGCTGCCATAGGAAAGATCGGTTAAAAAGTGCATCAGGGTTCTGCAAGGGTATGAAATTTTTGGCGTGCCAAAAATAACAAAGAGTACTGACTCACTGCACCCTACTTTTTTTTTTAAATTTAATTTAACTTTATTGCAGCTCATTGCCTTAAAACTCTATACCGCATTTATAACCAATAACCTTAACAATGGGTTGGCGAACTGCCTTTGTAACTAAAACTATTTACATTTTTTTATTTTCAAAAGTTTTGGTCGTTTTTGGAATCTAAGGGGTATAATCTATTAAGTCTTCGCCTGTTTGTATTTGTGTCTAAGCTTGTTGCAAGTTGGTTTGGGTGTGCTGAAAGCTTATCCGTATACCTTGAGCTGTGTCGTCCAATTAGCTCTGCTATGGTAGGGATGTTGAGGTCCTTATGCAGGACAACGTTTCTCACAAACCAGTCAGCTCCAGTCCATCTTCTCAGGGCCTTGTTTTGCAGTATTATATTTTTTTTATATGGGTCTTCGCAGCAGTTCCCCAGAGCGGAATTGCGTATGTGAAAACTGGTGCTACTATAGCATTGTAAATTGTTCTTTTGCTACGTAACGACAGTTTGCTAGAACTCCTCAGCATCCAGTCCAGTTTTTTTAATTTTAATTTGCAGCTTTTAAATGTCTGAGTAATGTGTTTACCGTATGTCAGACGTCTGTCAAATGTGACTCCCAAATATTTAACTTTGGTAGCTCTTGGTATTGCAGATCCCAGTTCGACCTCAGGGCAGTCTCCTATTCTGGTGGCAAAAGATATGTGCACTGATTTTTGCGGGTTAATGGTGATACACCAGCGTTCCATCCAGATCTTGAACTCGTCTGAATAGGCTTGCAGCGTTTCTGATGCAACTTGCGCAGACGGATTGCCGCTCAGTATTGCCGTATCATCTGCGTATGTCGCTACTAGCATTCCAGTGTCAGAAGGCATCGGCATGTCTGCTGTGTATAAAGTGTATAGTGTGGGACCAAGAACACTTTCTTGAGGAACACCTGATCTTACTGGCCGAGTCGACGATGTAGTCTGTCCTTCTGCGACTTCAGTCCTTATTTTGCTTAGGAGTCCCAGGTGCCAGACGCGATCAAAGGACTGCTTGACATCTAGAAAGATTGCAGAACAGTACTCCCTATCCTCGAAAGCACCCAATATGTGATGGCCAACTCGGTGTATTTGTTCCGGGGTTCCATGCTGACTCCTAAATCCAAATTGGTGATCTGGTATTGACCCTCTATGATCCAGCTGCACAAGCACTCGTCGCAAAAGTATTCTTTCAAATACCTTGGATAGTACTGACAACAAACTAATTGGTCTGTACAGGCAATTTCACCAGCGGGTTTGCCTGGCTTTGGAATCATCACAATCGTAGCACGTTTCCAGCAGGCTGGAAAGTGTTGGATGTGAAGAATGGCGTTACACAGAACTACGAAGTATTCGATTGTGGACTCTGGCAGTGCCCTGAGGATTGCGCCATCTATTTTGTCTATTAGACCCTTTACTTTAAAAAAGTAAATAGGGTCTATTAAGTTTGTCAAAAAAAATGCGCGTAACAGGTCGAAGGAAGTCCGGCAGACCCCATAAAGTATATATATTCTTGATCAGCATCACCAGCCGAGTCGATATAACCATGTCCGTCTGTCCTGCTGTCTGTCTGTCGTGCTGTATGAACACCTAGATCTCAGAGACTTTAAGAGCTAGGGTCACCAAATTTGGTGACAATACTCCTGTGGCCCCCGAAAAGGTCAAGTTTGTTTTAGAATTTTGCCACGCCCTTTCCTGCCCACAAAAATTGGAAAAACCCAAATAACTCAAGTATTTTAAAAGATGCAAGTTCCTAAATCGGCATACATAAAATTTACTTTCCTTCCGATGCGTACTGAAAATTTCATCAAAATCGGAAAATGAACTTCGGAGATTTAAAGCAAACAAATTATCGAATGTACAATGGCAGGAAATGTGCAGGCAGCAACTTAAGGCATTGAATTATTAATTTCACTTCTGTAGAAAACTAGTAATTGGCAAACTATTGAATATGGCTTCGAATCATGCCAGTGGCACATTTTTTTCTGCTTTTAAAAATTGTTAAATAATCGACAATGGCTTCATTGGCGCAATGGTCTGGAGTTCGAGACCTACAAGAGGCACACTTTTTTTCTGTTTTTTTTATTATATTTTAAATTTATAATTACAGTAATAAAATAAAATAAAACAATATTTTATTTTGATAAACAATTTCTACCATAAATGCCAATGTATTATATTAATAAAGTATGTATGCATTACATACATGTATATTAACATAACATTTGTATGTTTAGATTAACATTTGTATGTTAACGATTCAAGTGTAACATAAACGATTATATTCAATTAATCGGATGCTAATCAGAGCAGCGTCAAATTTATTTAGGTTTATATATAAGTCTCTAAGTTTGTTACTGTTATTTCATTTTTGAAGAATAAGTAAAGGGTCTCTCATAGTCGATTTCGACTGTAGCCTTTCCGACTGGTTTTGATTAATTCCAGGACCTCATTCTTGGTGCATGCTCCAAAGGTGGTACCTCTTGCGATTGGTGAGATCTCGGTTTCCTCGACATCCTCGATGTTTAGCAATTCTGCGGTCAGCAGCGGACTGAATTGCTCCTGTAGGTGATCGGCAAAAGCATCAGCCTGCGCTTCGTCTCCCAGGAGCCATGCGCCAGAAGAGCTGCGGATGGGATGTTGACACAAAGGTTGCATCTTCAATTTGCGTGTGAATCGCCAGAGTCTAAGTTCAGCACAGGATGGTGAGTCAGCTTGCTTTAAAGCAACGCTAATGCGCCTGTTTTGTAAATCAGCTAGAAGACATTTGAGTTGCCTAGTGGCCTGATTGTATAATCTATTGGTACTTGCCGTGCGTGTTCGTAGCCAGCGACTCCTTGTCCATCGTTTATATGCCAGAAGATTTTCAGCCTGCGGGGTCAGTGGAATGTTATGACTGCACTGACACTGTGTTCGATGGGAGGTTGGAGCAGCTAGGCGCGCTGCTTCAGCTATAGCATCTTGGAGCTTTTCTGCTGCATGATCCACATCTTCTGGGGTATTAAGAACCATTTCTGGATCTAGTGATAAGTGTAGGAGGCGCTTAAAAAGTCTGATGTTCGATCCGACTGGCAGGAGGCGTTGCCTGGTGGGAAAAAGCTGTGGTTGCGCGTGTATTGTAATGAACAGGGGTAAGTAGTAAGAGGATAAGTCCATGCAGTCTTCGATGCTCATAAGACGGTCACTGATGCCTTTGTAAGCCGCAAAGTCGATTGCAGAAGCGCTGAACCCGTTTGTTGTATAGCAAATAGGGGCTCCAGTCGCAAGTATACTATAATGCCGTTTGTGTATGGCTTCGAATATCAATTCCCCGCGTTGGTTTGCTCTGTTGCTACCCCAAAAGGGGTAGGGTGCTGTTGTTGTAAAATCTCCATGATACCTGCATCAGCAAAGCAGGAGTTTGTGCGTGTTCTTTCGCCTCGGACGGCCTGCGCGTATGATATTCCACTGACGGTTGTTGGACTTTTCGCGGCAGAGTTGTTGCTTCTGATTTGAATAATTCTGGTAGTGCGGGCTAAAGCGGGTTCTTGTGCTGGATTAGGTTTGCGAGCTGGAGCCTGTAGTTTAAGTAGCCGTTTGTATTCCTTGCAGCCCTTGTAGCTAGCTGGGTGTTCTAACTCGCAGTAAAAGCAAGTTGGTGGTTGGTCCTTTTCCCTGGGACAGTCCATGGTTATATGTTTACCAGCGCATCTTACACATCTTGCATTTTTATGACAGTATTTCTGCGTGTGTCCACACTCCTGACAGCGGTGGCATTGTGTCAGGTCATTAAACTTTCTCGGAAGCTCTACAGTGCAGCATTCCCTGCAAATAACGCGCAAATCCAGAACTTGCTTATTATTGGGAGCCTGTGCTACGTCGATAAAGAATAAATTTAGTTTTTTTTGTCAATGTGAATATTTTTGACTTTATGACCTTTTGCTTCAAGCTCTTCTTTTAGTTGCTGGACATTAGTGCTGGAATGAAGTACTTTGAAACACACTCTGTAAGGCCTGTCTTGCTTCAGTTGTTAGCAATGAAACTGCTAGCCCAATTTGGAGAGGTGGTCTATGACAGCACGGGTGCAGTTGGTCAGAATTCCAACTTCACTTCTTCTCGGTTTAATGACGTAAGAGTTTGGGTCGATTACTTGGTCTACTAATTCTTGTAGTTTTGCAATGCTTTTGATGCTTGGGCACCAAATAGGAGGAGGTCGAGGCTTAGATTGTGGTGTTGGCTGATCAGTCAATATCGGCGCTTCAGACATTTGACTGACTTCTTCCTCGTCGTCCAGCAGTGCAAAACGATTTTGTGAAGGTGAAGCTACTTCAGCTGCCGCTTTACTGGTGCTAGGTTGTTCATCGAAGCACACTTTTTAGACCCTTTACTTTAAAAAAGTAAAACGGGTCTATTAAGTTTGTCAAAAAAAAATGTGCGTAACAGGTCGAAGGAAGTCCGGCAGACCCCATAAAGTATATATACTCTTGATCAGCATCACCAGCCGAGTCGATATAGCCATGTCCGTCTGTCCGTCCGTCCGTCTGTCCGTCTGTCTGTATGAACACCTAGATCTCAGAGACTATAAGAGCTAGAGTCACCAAATTTGGTATGGTGGTTCGTCTATGACATAAGCAGATCAAGTTTATCTTAAAATTTTGACACGCCCCCTTCCGCCTTCGTCAATCGAGAACAAAATTTTTGAAAGCCCATAAAACGAAAAATATTAAAGCTAGAGTCCTGAATTTTGGCACACAGGACGGGTATCAGGGTCCTAACGCATCCTGAAAATTTCATTGCGATGGGATAGTAATCTCGGAAGATATTATAAAAAAAATTAAAATCCCATATAATGGTCAATTTTAAGACTGGAGCCTTGAATTTTGGCACACATGACAAGCATTAGAGTCCTAATTTATCCTGAAAATTTCATCGCGATCGGATGATAAACTCGGAAGTTATTCAAGACTTAACATCACTCAGAGTCGGGTCAAAGGAAGAAGAAGAGCATATTGACTTTACAACGCGCTATGGGAACTATTAGTGTTACTCTTATTTCCATTTTAAAGAATAAGTAAAGGGTCTCTCATAGTCGACTTCGACTGTAGCCTTTCCGACTGGTTTCTTTAGAGCTTGTGGTGAGCCGAGTTTTCGCTTTGAGTTGTTGCCGCTAGAGTCTTGCACAAGAGACAAGTCTATTGATCTGTTCGACATAACCTTATAAAATCGAGCTTGGATGGCTGCTTTACAGCTTTCGACTTCAGTAGCCGGATCGGTATTCTCAGTATTTAACATTGTGATTACAGACTTTATATATTCACTTGAGTGCAATAGCACCCACGGAGAATATAATCGTCTTTTTGAAGACACAAATTCAAGCAGAGCTTAGTATGTGCACAAATTTCTGTTGTTGTTGTTTGAAGGTATACTGCAAAGTTCTATTTATAGAACGCTGCAGCTGCGTAGCTTTTAAGACAATAGTCGAAAACGAAATAATTGCTGTCCGCTGACACGTCTTTTCTGCGCAATCAATCGATCGCGACTGAGCACCCTACTGGTTCCTGTTATTTTTGATCCATCCTAATGTGATGGTAGAGTCACTCCAAGCGTATAAGTCATTCTTGACTTATACAGTTGTTGTTACGATGTTTAGTAATTTAGCAAGTAGATGTGCTGCACATAGTTCTAATTTCGGTCACGTCTTCCGGTTTTTGATTGGATTCACCTTTGTTTTGCTATTGATTTCAGTTATGCCGGTTGGTGCCTTTCCATAAATTACAGCAGCATATGCAGTTTCTGATGCATTAGCGAAACCATGTATTTCCAATGGTGTTCCTTTGAATGCTCCTGTCCATCTTGGATTTTTTATATTTTCAATAGCCTTTAGTTTATTGTTAAACTCATTCCATTCTTCTATCACTTTTGAATTTAATGTCTCATCCCAGCTTGTCTCCGATATCCAAAGTTTTTGGATAAATAACTTGGCTATAATTGTCTCAGGTGAAAGCCATTCCATTGGGTCGAATATTCTTTATCGCTTTGTCAAGTTCGTATCTGTTGTGACACAAATGTTGAAGCTAAAATTATCATCTTGTGAGTTATATTTTAAGCCTAAGGTATTTATTGATTCTTCATTATTAATTTCAAACAATTTTTCAGTGACTTGTGCAGATAACGTAGTTGTTATTTGATGTCCATTTTCGAAGATGAAGCCCATAATTCTCAAGTCTCTTTGATATGTGTTTATATATTTTAACACATTCTTCTTTGCTTTCAGCTCCTGTCATCAGGTCGTACATATAAAAATCATCTTTTATTATATCCTTTATGGATGCGGTCTTGCATCTCTCTGATATTTCTAGCAAGCAAATATCACACGGAGTTTTGTTGTCAAACTTTCTTCTCTAATAACTGGTTGATGTGGTATATAATATTTTCCATTTCCTATTTCATTTGTTTCTTCCATGTAATTGTTGTCTTGGTATTCTTTAATAAATTGATTATACTGATTATTATTATTACTATCTTTTAGAAATCTTTTCCTTTGTTTATAAATCATGCTGTTGTGAAGAATTATGACTTTAGCCGTTTAAAATTTGAATTTATGTTAATTTTACTTACTGGTAACGCTGATACCAGCTGATACCTGGAAGTATGGTAACTCTGATACAATTAAGTATGGCAAGACTGAAAATCGGCCAGATATCGAAAAGTTTTAAGTTTCGTCATTAGACGATGGTTTGTGAAACCAACTGGACGCGACGAAGCGTGAGTTAATTAAATTAAGAATACTTGAAATGCACAATTACATTTGAATTACTATTTTTCTACATAGGAAATAAAATATGTAATCACCTATCATTACAACAAATCGTTGTTGTTTTAACGATTAGCGGGACCTTTTTATACGCAAAGTCCGGGATCTGATCAACATATTTTATTTCGCTTCTACTTAGCGTTCTTGGAATGAGAGGTCCAAGCTTTACCACGGAGTTGGTAAAACATCAAGGAAATCGGAGCAACATTGGTTGTGGAATTAAACGGACCAACATTGGTTGTGGAATTAAACGGAGCAGCAGTGGCTGTGGAAAAATATATGAAGACTTCTAGAAGCGACGCCGTTACCAGGGCTGGAGAAAGCGCGTGTGTGCACGAAATAATTTCGAGAAGTGGTAAAATTCGGAATTGAAAACAAGTAAGGGCCTTTGCATTGTGATTTTGTTGTTGTGGTTCTCTGTACAATGGGGCGCAGGCGACTCAGTCCAAAAGATCAGAATGATCAAACGAATAGTAACTTGACGGAGAATACTACACCTTTAGGGCACTCTAGTGGTAATATTGCAGAGGGCGAATCTGGGATGATTGAGTTAATGCGTTTTATGCGTGAGAGTCAGCAAAATAGCACTACTCAAATGCAAGCTTTTCAGATGGAAATCTTGCGCATGAACGAAATACAAATGGAAAAAACTAATATTCTGATTCGGGCGTTAACACCAATAAAAACTAGTTTGGTTGAGGGAGTCAACAACGATCTAATTTATGCAGAGGCGTCAATTAATTTAACTGAGTGTGTAAATAGTGATCCAGTTGATACAGGAGCGTCAATACCTGAAAACACACCGATGCCACTAGTCAGAAATTATCGACGAGAGCCGTTTGTGAAGTTGTACGACCTTCCCGAGTTGATGGAACTCCAGAAACGTGGCCGATGTTTAGGGAAGCGTTCGTCATGACTACCAAAGAGTACGGGTATAGCGAAAGACAGAATCTTCTACGTCTACAAAAGATTATAAAAGGCAAGGTCCGGGAAGTAGTTGAGAGTCTGATTATTCATATCCGAAAGTGCCGGATATTATTGATGCAATAAAACAGAGCTTTGGTAGACCAGAGAAGCTGATCAAAAGCAAAATTGCACTTGTGAGAAAGCTTTCGGAACTAAAGGAGGGAATGTTGGTTGAGCTGTTGGACTTCAAGAACAAAGTGCGAAATCTTACCGCATTCTTGGAAGCTGCCGATGAACACCAGCACCTAAGTAATCCAACCTTGATGGAAGAACTTATAATGAAGCTGCCACCGCAACAGCGTCTTGAGTGGGCGCGCTACATCCGAGATTCAAAGAAGGATTCTAATGTAATAGAACTTAGTCAATGGTTGCAAGACATGCCAGAGGACATACACAATGCTGGTTTAGCTGATACTTTGACGGTGACAAAGAATAAGAATCAGAATTCGAGATTCTTGCATGAAAAAAAAGTTGCCAAGGATGAAGGCATGTCAAAGGTGTGCGTTGTTTGCAAAAGCCAGCACAACATTGAGAAGTGTGATCAATTCTCGAAAATGGAAATTGAAAAGAAATGGAAAATAGTTAGGGAAAATAAACTATGTTTCAACTGTCTACGATTAGGACATAGAAGTACGGCATGTACCTTTCAGCACAAGTGCGAAACGAATGGTTGCGACAAGAAGTTGAACCAGTTGCTACACTCAGTTAAGAACGACGCCGAGCCATCTGTGAGTGGCGCGTTTACAGGAACGGCCTCACAGGTAATCGTGTCGTTGTTGGACGAAAGGTGGCCAGAGGCATTGGGTGGTTTGGTAACAGGAAGACTACGGAACTCACTAGTCGTTTTGATGTTGGTATATCTGGCAGCAACGGTAAGCAGATATACACGATCAAAGGAATTCGTACTGTTAAAAATATGCAGTTGCCTAAGCAGTCAATAAGCATTTCGAAACTGCGCTCGAGATATCCTTATCTCAAAAAATTTCCTGTACAAGGCTATTCACATGCTGTCCCGGAAATTATTATTGGACTTGATAATGCACACTTGGGTTTGCCGAAGGCTGTTCGCACAATTGGATACGATGGTCCAATAATAGCACCTACCAAGCTTGGTTGGGTATGTTATGGCTGTTGTCATCCGGACAACATGGCAGTCAAGGAGGTTTACTCTATTGATCACGAAAACGATGAAATGGTCGATAAATTAGTACTAGACTATATCGCAGATGCGGAGATGGGCGTTCGAGACGTTAAGAACAATCGCATTGGAAAAGAAGAAGAGAGATCGATCGAAATTTTGAAGATGACAACACAGTGCGTTGGAGAACGTTTTGAAACTGGACTCCTTTGGAAAACTGATAACGTAGCTCTACCCGATAGCAAAGAAATGGCAATTAAAAGACAATACTCCCTCGAAAGTTCCAACGGGAACCGGAATATCGTAAAGAATACTGCAGATTAATGGCCGAATATGAAAAGAAGGACTATATGGAGTTGTTAAAAGACAGTAAATTGAACACCGAATCGGGAAGGATATGGTATCTTCCGCATTTCGGAGTCACTAACCCAATCAAGCCGGGAAAGCTGCGCATTGTATTCGATGCGGCGGCAGAAGCCCACGGGGTATCTCTAAACTCGGAGTTAATGAACGGACCAGATAACGTACCACTCTTATTACATGTACTAATGAAATTCCGTCAGAAGCAAATAGGGATATGCGCGGATATCAAATCAGACAGGATTACCGTTATGCTCAACGCTTACTCTGGCGCAAAGATCCTGATGAAGAGATGAAAATTTATCAGATGCAAGTGATGACGTTTGTTGCAAAATGCTCACCTGCATCAGCACAATACGTGAAGAATCATAATGCACTAAGATTCAAGGAGACCTACCCGGAGGCAGTTAGTGCCATTATAAACAATCACTATGTAGATGATTTTGTACATAGTTTTCAGGATGAGCAAGAAGCAATTCGAATCACGAAAGAGGTTATCAAACTC
Organism: Drosophila histrio; assembly: GCA_958299025.2. NCBI lineage: Eukaryota > Metazoa > Arthropoda > Insecta > Diptera > Drosophilidae > Drosophila > Drosophila histrio. Next base: position 328,466 of record OY282582.1, read on the forward strand.
CATAAGAAAGGTGGATTTGATTTGAGGGGAATTATTTCTAATTCGCAGATTTGTAGAGCCGCTTTTGCCAATGAAGAGTCTGCTTAGATTGCAAATTATGACAGAGACGTTGAAATCCAATAACAGAAGGTGTTAGGTATGATTTGGCATACTTCTTCTGACGATTTTGGATTTATGTTATCATTCGCCAAAATGAATAAATCTTTACTTGAATCTGACAGAATACCTACTAAGAGAGAATTTTTGAAAATTGTGATGTCTATCTTCGATCCGTTTGGCATATTAGCGGAGCATTCACTAATGGCCAAGCTACTTCTTCAACGGATATGGCGAAAGAAAACCGATTGGGATCAGAGCGTGGATAACTAGGATTACGCAATACGGAGAAAATGGCTGGACGGTCTGAATGAGATATCATCTATTCGCATACCACGTTGTTCTGGAAGCAGTATGTTTGACGGATCTGTGGAATTTCACATATTTGCTGATGCAAGTGAGGCCGCTTATGCTGCGGTCTGGTATTGGCGAATGAAGTCTGAAGGACAATGGAAAACGGCATTTATTATGGGAAAAACAAAGTATGCAGATGTGGACCGACTCGACCACAGTGCTTGCGTGGATCAAATCGGACCACAGAAGATATAAACCGTTTGTCGCACACAGAATAAATGAGATTCTGGAAGCTACAGAAATCAGCGAGTGGTGTTGGTTTCTGGCAAGGAGAACCCAGCTGATTGTGGTACCAAAATCAGGCGCCAAGTAAATCAGTCATCTTGGCTATTTGGAGCGCAGTTCCTGATGCGCGATGAATGTGAATGGGCCAAACATCATTTGCACCAAATACAAACCGAACTTGAATTAAGAACAAAATTTGTATTCTTTGCAGGAAAAGCATCAGATGATCTGTTTAAGCAATTCTCGTCCTTTAGGAAATTGACTCGAGTTGTCGCCTGAATGCTGCGAACATGCAATCGTCAGAGCCGAGGATCAAGCTTCTTACGAGCAAACGAGATTGAGCAAGCGGAACTGGTAGTGTGTCGCGCGGTGCAATTGTCAGTATACGGAGATGATATGCAGACGTTGACTGACGGGAACACTTTGGCAAAAGGGAGCAAGATTTGGAAGTTATGTCCAATTATCGACCAACATGGGATTATCCGAATAAATACAAGAATTGGAAATGACGCATTGCACGAGAATGTCAAGTGTGTAAGACTGCCAGGGCTCGTCCTTCTCCGCCCTTGATAGGGCAACTCCCAGAAGATAGACTGACACCATTTGTTCGACCTTTTACAGATATTGGTATAGACTACATGGGACCCATTATGAACAACGGTAAAACGCTGGATATGTTTATTTACGTGCCTGACGGTACGAGCAGTACATCTAGAAATTGCCAAAGAGCTGAGTACTGATACGTGCTTGAGAGTACTCCAAAATTTCATGGCTCGTCGAGGAAAGCCGAAACGAATTCGGTCTGACAACGGAACTAATTTCGTCGGAGCCAATAACGAGTTGAAACGTGAATTTGGGAAGCTGGATCATAGAAAGATGTAATGACATGACATGTAATTTGGCCAATGAGAAGATCGAATGTCTGTTCAACTGTCCGCTGAACCCGCACGCAGGAGGATGCTGGGAACGCTTGGTTCGCAGCGTAAAGAAAGCTATGGGACACGCTGTATTGAGTAGAAGTCTAAAGGACGACGTTCTATATAGCCTTATGTGTGACTCTGAAATTATTGTAAATGCAAGGCCGCTGACTCACATAGCGTTAGATTCCCCGACAGATGAACCACTAACACCTAATAACTTTATCTTAGGTACTTCTAATTCCAGCCAGACTCCACATCCTGACGAAGAAGCGTATCAGATAACAACGAAGGATTGGCGCAAGGTGTAGCAATTAGCGCATTGTTTCTGGAAGAAATGGTTAAATGAATATCTGCCCGAGCTTGGTCATCGGACGAAATGGCATCAACAAGTGAAGCCATTAGCCATTATGGGAGATCTCGTTTTGATCTGTGATGGAGCCACGCATAGATCGTTTTGGAAGAAGGGAGTGATTATCGAAGTCACGCCTGGTAAAGATGGTCAAGTTAGAATGGCCAGGGTGAGAACTGACAGTAGCGTATTTCAACGACCAGCCTGTATGCTCGCTAAGTTAGATTTAAGTGTATCTGAGCCCTGCTAGATTCACGGTGGCGGGGATGTTGTGAGGAATTATAACTTAAGCGGTTTAAAATTTGAATTTATGTTAATTTTACTTACTGGTAACGCTGATACCAGGAAGTATGATAACTCTGATACAATTAAGTATGGCAAGAATGAAAATCGGCCAGATATCGAAAAGTTTTAAGTTTCGTCATTAGACGATGGTTTGTGAAACCGACTGGACGCGACGAAGCGTGAGTTAATTAAATTAAGAATACTTGAAATGTACAATTACATTTGAATTACTATTTTCCCACATAGGAAATAAAATATTTAGTCACCTATCATTACTACAAATCGTTGTTGTTTTAACGAGTAGCGGGACCTTTTTATACGCAAAGTCCGGGATCTGATCAACACATGCCATGCACCTTTCGTCGTCGAAAGAGAACTTCTTCTATTTCCCATAAATTTACTAAATTTACTGCTGTTTGTATTCGTTTTGTTCCGGGTATTTTGACTGTAAAACAAGCGGGGCTTGATATCAAAAATTGAAAATAAACTTGATCTGCGTATGGAATTCAGGAACCTACATTCCAAATTTGAGGTTTCTAGCTTCTATAGTTGCTAAGAGCCACGCGTTCATACAGACGGACAGACAGACGGACAGTTGTCAATCGACTTGATGCTGATCAAGAATATATATACTTTATAGGATCGGAGATGCTTCCTTCTGCCTGTTACATACCCATTATATCCTTTTTTGCCCATTTTTAATGGGCACAGGGTATAAAAACGTTCAGCTGAATTGGCTAAGATTGTGTCCGCGGTTCGTTAGGGTAATTAAAAAATGCGTTAAAAAGGTATATTTTGACGTCTGCTGGTTCAGTTGGTGTCCAGAGCCTATACACTGGTCGGCATATACATATGTGTGCATATTTTGACAAAACTTAAAGTAAAATCTTCTCATAATTTGAACTTACTCCATGTACATTTTGGCATCAATAAATAGGTCATTAAAATTCCGTTTGAATGATACAAACCTTTTATTAACCCATTAAGTACACATTGAAAATTTCGAATTTTTGTGAAAGTCTACGTTTTGATGCAAAAAATTCTACAAACAAAACTAATAGTGACTACAAACAATTTTTCAAAGATCTTCGCTAATATTTTTTATGATTTATTGAATGATGATCTTAGAAAAATTGTTTATGAAGTGAAGGAAAAAGTGGCTAAATCAAAGTAATTTTAAAAAATTTGATTGTTTTTTTGTTTGTTTTTAGGTAAGTCAGCTGAGTATTATTCTGATGGTGGTTGATTAGGGGTAATAAGAATTTGTATTTATTTTATTAATATATGGAACTGCAAATTTATTTAAACTTAACTACCTAAATAACCAACTTAAGTAATGTTCATTTCATTTATTATTTAAATATTACGATAACTTAATTAAATAATTAAATACATATTTTAATAATTTATTGATGTTTTAAAATTAATTTTTGTACCCTGTACCCATTAAAAATGGCTAAAAGGGTATAATGAATTTGTTTAGATTACATATTTATTAAAAAATTTATTAGTTTTGATGTCATGATCTGTTTATCATTTTAATTTACCATAAAACAAAATCAATACCGGTTTCTTATGTTATTTTTGCCACGCCAAAGATTTCATACTCTTGCAAAACCATGTATTCATTTTTTCAACCAATATATCATGTGGCAACTATCTGATATCCGATTCAAACCAACTTTTTTGAGAATGTAAAAGACATCGAACCACACAATCAGTCGGTTTGGTTGAGAAATCTTGAGAAACAACAGCGAATTTCATAATCAACATTAAATTGGGACCCATTGTTCCTATGGCAGACATATAATATAGTTGTCCGTGTTTTATCAAATTTAGTGAAGATGAATAAGTCATGACAAGATAAATAATCTGTGAGTTTGGTTGAAGTCTGTCGAAAAATAATAAAGTTTGCCATACAAAAGTATTATTTTCGACGGATACTTCCTATGGCAGCTATATGATATAGTGATCCGATTTAAATTTGGTCAAGATATTCAAGACAGGACCAAATGCAAAAACTGTGTGCCAAAATTCAAGGCTCCAGTTTTAAAATTGATCATTATATGGGATTTTAAGTTTTTATACCCTGTGCCCATTAAAAATGGGCAAAAGCGGTATAATGAATTTGTGTGAATGTATACAACAGGCAGAAGGAGGCATCTCCGACCATATAAAGTATATATATTCTTGATCAGTATCAATAGCCGAGTCGATTGACACCTGTCCGTCTGTCTGTCCGTCCGTCTGTCCGTCCGTCTGTATGAACGTGTGGATCTCAGCAACTATAGGAGCTAGAGACTTCAAATTTGGAATGTAGGTCCCTTAATACCATACGCAGATCAAGTTTATTTTAAATTTTCGATACCAAGTCCCGTTGGTTTTAAAATTAGAAAAATCACCATAACATAAGCAATGTTAAAGCTAGAGACTGGAGATTTGGCATACATGATAAAAAGCTTGGGCTTAATGTGTCCTGAAAATTTCATCGCGATGCCACGCCAAGTTCGCCAATAGCTCGAAAAAGCTGATAACAAGATCAGTTTTATATCTAGAGACTTGAGATTTGGCACACATGGTAAGTACCCTACTCTGAATGTGTGCTACAAATTTCAGTAAGATCGGATATTGAACTCAAAAGATATTCAAGAAACAAATTTATGCAGCGCAGTAGATTCGTAGATTGGTCGAACGAAAAGACGCATGGCGCTGTGGCGCTTAACATAAACAATCAACAGCTGCAGTCCAGTGCTGCCAGGCTATCGCAGGCTACCTACACTCGATACAAGCAAAAATCGACTTCAAGCGATATATTTAAACCTCTACACGAGGTAAAAATCTAGTGACGAAAGCATATTCACGCCCTAAAATTACTGATATCAAATTTTGTGACGAACAATAATTATTATAATATATAAACTATTCTAATATAAAAATTAGTTTGGCATTCCGCACATTGCGCAAAAAGGTGCAGCATTTGTGTAATTAAAAAACCTTTCTGCGCAGTGCCGAATGCCAAACTAATTTTTATATTAGAATAGTTTATATATTATAATAATTATTGTTCGTCACAAAATTTGATATCAGTAATTTTAGGGCGTGAATATGCTTTCGTCACTAGATTTTTACCTCGTGTAGAGGTTTTTTTGGGGGGATATCAGAGATTTTTGGAATTCCAATTAAAGAGAATTTAAAAGAATTATTCCCGAGAAAAGGTTATACATGTACAAACATTTGTAGAATTTTAATGTTTGTATTATATTGAATTTCAATTGATGTAATACATATATTAAAAATTGATAAAAATGCATGGGCGCCATTTTTAATAAATTGCATAAATTTTCAAGAATACAAGATTTTTCATCCCATCTCAGAGTGGCTTGACTTAATGTTTAAATAAGTACTATTCACATATTTGCATAAATAGTTTCCAATCAAATTTAAAAATTAAATTCAAATTAAAATGGTGAAAATTTAAAAAAACAAAACGACAGAATATCCCAGAGTTCGAACCCGGGACCTCTCGCATGTAGGTCGAACCCATCAACCATTAAGCCAACGAGCCTACCGCCAGGCGCGACCTAAATTGCAACTTTGTTTAAAGAACTGTAATTGACATTACATTTTTCTCTCGTCGCTGCTGTTCTGACACTAAGAAAAATCGGTGTACATATAATTTAATACATTATATCTTGCCAAATCGAATTATCCCAGATATGACCTATATACAAATATTTGCATAATTTCAATAACTATTACACATTGAAAATTGATCAAAATCGTAGTCGCCGTTTTCTCAATAATTGCATAAATATGCAAGCCCACTTAATTTGTCATCAAATTTTAAAAATGTTACATACAAGTTTATTATTATATTAACTTTTAAGCGAGTTGTCAGATTTGGATTATTGAGGTAACAATCGCTCCGTAATAGACATTGGCATCATCTAACTTTAAATTTTTCTCACATTAGGCACTAACGGCCCCTAACGGCTATATTTTTCAAACAAGAATTTTACCTAACAAGCATGGCCAGGATGTGATAGAGGGGTAGGGGGAAATAGTTATTTTTATACTCTGTGAGGGTATATTAAGATTGCTGAAAGTATGTAACGGGCAGAAGGAAGCATGACCGACCCCATAAAGTATATATATATTTTTGGTCAGCATCAATAGCCGAGTCGATATAGCCATGTCCGTCGGTCTGTCGGTCCGTCCGTATGAACGAAAGGATCTCAGAGATGGTATGAGCTAGAAACTTTAACTTGGTCTCCCAGCACTGGTAATTTTTGCAGGCAGATCAAGTTTATCTTTTTTTTTGGATGCCACGCCCTCTTTGCCCACAAGTTAAGTAAAAGCTTATAAGGCAAGCGGTTTTGTAGATCAAAACCCTCATAACAAGATCAATATTACAGCTAAAGACTTCACATTTAGCACAAATGATAAATATTTTATGGTCAATGTATCCAAAAAATGTTCTCACGATGCCACGCCCCCCTCGACAACAAAACGGAAAAGCTTATTACAAGAGCAATATTACAGTTGGAGACTTCAGATTTGGAACACATGATGAATATTTTGTGGTCGATGTGTCCAGAAAATTGTATCGCGATGCCACGCCCCCTTCGCACACAAATTAAGTAAAGCCTCATAAAGCAAGCAGTTTTGAAACTCAAAAACCTCATAACAAAAGCAGTTTTGTAGCTAGAGACTTGAGATTTGACACACATGATGAGAATCTTGAAGTTGAATTGCCCAAAAAATTTGATCACGATGCCACGCCCCCTTCGCCCACAAATTTAAAAAAACGAATTACTAGTGAATTTCATCTGGTGAATTTGAGCGGGTTCCTGTAGACTCACATGGTATATTACGGTCGGGGTCCCGACGGTTCGGCTTGTTAGACCATTTACTTTAAAAAAGTAAATAGGGTCTATTAAGTTTGTCAAAAAAAAAAAATGTGCGTAACAGGTCGAAGGAAGTCCGGCAGACCCCATAAAGTATATATATTCTTGATCAGCATCACCAGCCGAGTCGATATAGCCATGTCCGTCTGTCTGTCTGTCCGTCTGTCCTGCTGTCCTGATGTATGAACACCTAGATCTCAGAGACTATAAGAGGTAGGGTCACCAAATTTGGTGACGATGCTCCTGTGGCCCCCGAAAAGGTCAAGTTTTTTTTATAATTTTGCCACGCCCCCTCCCGCCCCCAAAAATCGGAAGAACCCGAATAACTACAGTAATTTAAAAGATACAAGTTCCAAAATCGGCATACATAAAATTTACTTTCCTTCCGATGCGTACTGAATTTCATCAAAATCGGACAATAAACACCGGAGAATTGAAGCAAACAAATTATCAAATGTACAATGTACTTAAGGCATTGAATTATTAATTGCACTTCTGTAGAAAACTAGTAATTGGCCAACTATTGAATATGGCCTCATTGGTGCAGTGGTTAGAATGTCGAATTCTTGTGGTGGGGTCTTGGGTTTGATTCCTGCCAGTGACACATTTTTTTCTGTTTTTAAAAATTGTTAAATAATCGACAATGGCTTCATAGCGCAATGGTCTGGAGTTCGAGACCTGCCAGAGGCACACTTTTTTTCTGTTTTTATTATTATTATTATTATATTTTAAATTTATAAGTACAGTAATAAAATAAAATAAAAGAATATTTTACTTTTAGAAACAAATTCTACCATAAATGCCAATGTATTATATTTAATAATGCATAAACTTTCGTGTGGCGTCGCTGTTTCTGTTAAGTCGCTGTTATGGCGCTGTTTCACTGAAATATCACTGTTGAGGCGAAGCAAAATGAATCAGCTGCTGATCAGCAATTGGTGATGCTACGCTGCACAATTTTGACAAATTACACATTATATACACAGAAAAATAAATGGTTGTTGGAGTTTTTGAAAAAGTATTCTTTTTTATACACATTATGACCAATATATAGCTGTTTTGATGCGAATCAATAATATAAAGGGCAAGAAACGGCACATGCTTGACGCCTGTTAAAATTCTGTTAATTCGCACACTAATGCAATGAAACATATGACTGTGTTGGTGCCGACCACTGATGTATATTTACATAACATTTGTATGTTAAGATTAACATTTGTATGTTAAGATTAACATTTGTATGTTAAGATTAACATTTGTAAGTTAATGATTCAAGTGTAACCTAAGCGATTATATTTTATTAACCGGAAGCTAATCTGAGCAGCGTCAAATTTATTTAGGTTTATATATAAGTCTCTAAGTTTGTTACTGTTGTTTTTAATATATTTTTTGTTAAAAAAAAAAAAATTATATTAATTATTTACTATAATATTGGATTTGTGCCAAACTTGTTAGATTGCTTTCTTTTTATACCCTGTGGGAGTATATTAAGTTTGTTAAAAGTATGTAACGGGCAGAAGGAAGCATGGCCGACCCCATAAAGTATATATATTCTTAATCAGCATAAATAGCCGAGTCGATATAGCCATGTCCGTCTGTCCGTCGGTCTGTCGGTCCGTCGGTCTGTCCGTATGAACGAAAGGATCTCAGAGATGGTAAGAGCTAGAAGCTTGAACTTGGTGTCCCAGCACTGGTAATTTTTGCAGGCAGATCAAGTTTATTTTTTTTTTGGATGCCACGCCCTCTTTACCCACAAATTAAGTAAAAGTAAAAGTATAAAACAAGCAGTTTTGTAGCTCAAAACCCTCATAACAAGAGCAATATAACAGCTAAAGACTTCACATTTAGCACACATGATAAATATTTTGTGGTCAATGTGTCCAGAAAATGTTATCACGATACCACGCCCCCTCGCCTACAAAACGGAAAAGCTTATAACAAGAGCAATATTACAGTTAGAGACTTCAGATTTGGAACACATGATGAATATTTTGTGGTCGATGTGTCCAGAAAATTGTATCGGGATGCCACGCCCCCTTCGCACACAAATTAAGTAAAGCCTCATAAATCAAGCAGTTTTGAAACTCAAAAACCTCATAACAAAAGCAGTTTTGTAGCTGGAAAGTTGAGATTTGGCACACATGATGAATATTTTCGCTCACAAAAATTAAAAAACGAATTACTAGAGAATTTCATCTGAAGTGAATTTGAGCGTGTTCCTGTAAACCTACAGGGTATATTACGGTCGGGGTCCCGACTGTTCGGCGTGTTAATCTTCTCACGATTTTCTTTGTCGATTTTCCTATGCACGCTCATAAGACATAGTCCGGAAAGTCTATCCTGCCCTATTGTGCTCTTCAGTTACGTGTTGACTCTGGGAAGAGTACTAAAAGAAGACAACACAGTCACTGTTTTGCATAGTGAGGAGCTCCAAACATAAATATGTTAATTAATTGTGGGAAGAAATGCAAGCTTAATATCCATTGAATTATTTTCGGTTAAGCTCTTTTTCTTCCGAAGATTGTACTAAAGAGTTACCATCAACATTTAGGTTATTCATTTTTTGGAATTGGTTCGAGTTTTTGTATAGTACCTCTTCACTAGCACATTTAATCTGATACTCGTACAATGGGTTGAAATTTTGAAAGCGACAAAGCTACTGTGTTTGTATTTAAAAATCTTAGTTTCAAACATAGCTGTTAAATTGCAATTATAATTACTAATCAATTAAATTATTTTTAGAAAATAATCGTAGTGACTATATAGTTCGCTTTTGAAAAATGTATGATAATTTAGTGATTACGATTACAAAAAATCAGAAATAATCTTAAATTATCACAAATTTTTAAAAATAATCAGAAATAATTAAAAAATAATCAAAACAATTCGTTTCAAGTAGTCGTATTTTTTTTAGATTATTTTCGATTATTTTGAATTATTTTAATTTTATTTAGATTATTTTAGATTATTTAAGGAAAAAATAAATAATTTTCAATCGCATTGGAAAAGAAGAAGAGAGATCGATCGAAATTTTGAAGATGACAACACAGTGCGTTGGAGAACGTTTTGAAACTGGACTCCTTTGGAAAACTGATAACGTAGCTCTACCCGATAGCAAAGAAATGGCAATTAAAAGACAATACTCCCTCGAAAGTTCCAACGGGAACCGGAATATCGTAAAGAATACTGCAGATTAATGGCCGAATATGAAAAGAAGGACTATATGGAGTTGTTAAAAGACAGTAAATTGAACACCGAATCGGGAAGGATATGGTATCTTCCGCATTTCGGAGTCACTAACCCAATCAAGCCGGGAAAGCTGCGCATTGTATTCGATGCGGCGGCAGAAGCCCACGGGGTATCTCTAAACTCGGAGTTAATGAACGGACCAGATAACGTACCACTCTTATTACATGTACTAATGAAATTCCGTCAGAAGCAAATAGGGATATGCGCGGATATCAAATCAGACAGGATTACCGTTATGCTCAACGCTTACTCTGGCGCAAAGATCCTGATGAAGAGATGAAAATTTATCAGATGCAAGTGATGACGTTTGTTGCAAAATGCTCACCTGCATCAGCACAATACGTGAAGAATCATAATGCACTAAGATTCAAGGAGACCTACCCGGAGGCAGTTAGTGCCATTATAAACAATCACTATGTAGATGATTTTGTACATAGTTTTCAGGATGAGCAAGAAGCAATTCGAATCACGAAAGAGGTTATCAAACTCCATAAGAAAGGTGGATTTGATTTGAGGGGAATTATTTCTAATTCGCAGATTTGTAGAGCCGCTTTTGCCAATGAAGAGTCTGCTTAGATTGTAAATTTTGACAGAGACGTTGAAATCCAATAACAGAAGGTGTTAGGTATGATTTGGCATACTTCTTCTGACGATTTTGGATTTATGTTATCATTCGCCAAAATGAATAAATCTTTACTTGAATCTGACAGAATACCTACTAAGAGAGAATTTTTGAAAATTGTGATGTCTATCTTCGATCCGTTTGGCATATTAGCGGAGCATTCACTAATGGCCAAGCTACTTCTTCAACGGATATGGCGAAAGAAAACCGATTGGGATCAGAGCGTGGATAACTAGGATTACGCAATACGGAGAAAATGGCTGGACGGTCTGAATGAGATATCATCTATTCGCATACCACGTTGTTCTGGAAGCAGTATGTTTGACGGATCTGTGGAATTTCACATATTTGCTGATGCAAGTGAGGCCGCTTATGCTGCGGTCTGGTATTGGCGAATGAAGTCTGAAGGACAATGGAAAACGGCATTTATTATGGGAAAAACAAAGTATGCAGATGTGGACCGACTCGACCACAGTGCTTGCGTGGATCAAATCGGACCACAGAAGATATAAACCGTTTGTCGCACACAGAATAAATGAGATTCTGGAAGCTACAGAAATCAGCGAGTGGTGTTGGTTTCTGGCAAGGAGAACCCAGCTGATTGTGGTACCAAAATCAGGCGCCAAGTAAATCAGTCATCTTGGCTATTTGGAGCGCAGTTCCTGATGCGCGATGAATGTGAATGGGCCAAACATCATTTGCACCAAATACAAACCGAACTTGAATTAAGAACAAAATTTGTATTCTTTGCAGGAAAAGCATCAGATGATCTGTTTAAGCAATTCTCGTCCTTTAGGAAATTGACTCGAGTTGTCGCCTGAATGCTGCGAACATGCAATCGTCAGAGCCGAGGATCAAGCTTCTTACGAGCAAACGAGATTGAGCAAGCGGAACTGGTAGTGTGTCGCGCGGTGCAATTGTCAGTATACGGAGATGATATGCAGACGTTGACTGACGGGAACACTTTGGCAAAAGGGAGCAAGATTTGGAAGCTATGTCCAATTATCGACCAACATGGGATTATCCGAATAAATACAAGAATTGGAAATGCAAATTGCATAGGCTCTGATGCAACAACCGGTAATCAAGCCACAACGACACCACGTCACGAAGTTGCATGTAGAGCATTTCCACGCAGAATGTAAACATCAGAATGAAAATACTATTATAGCGGAAATTCGTCGGAGGTTTTGGATTCCGCACTGCCGGGAAGAGGTATGACGCATTGCACGAGAATGTCAAGTGTGTAAGACTGCCAGGGCTCGTCCTTCTCCGCCCTTGATAGGGCAACTCCCAGAAGATAGACTGACACCATTTGTTCGACCTTTTACAGATATTGGTATAGACTACATGGGACCCATTATGAACAACGGTAAAACGCTGGATATGTTTATTTACGTGCCTGACGGTACGAGCAGTACATCTAGAAATTGCCAAAGAGCTGAGTACTGATACGTGCTTGAGAGTACTCCAAAATTTCATGGCTCGTCGAGGAAAGCCGAAACGAATTCGGTCTGACAACGGAACTAATTTCGTCGGAGCCAATAACGAGTTGAAACGTGAATTTGGGAAGCTGGATCATAGAAAGATGTAATGACATGACATGTAATTTGGCCAATGAGAAGATCGAATGTCTGTTCAACTGTCCGCTGAACCCGCACGCAGGAGGATGCTGGGAACGCTTGGTTCGCAGCGTAAAGAAAGCTATGGGACACGCTGTATTGAGTAGAAGTCTAAAGGACGACGTTCTATATAGCCTTATGTGTGACTCTGAAATTATTGTAAATGCAAGGCCGCTGACTCACATAGCGTTAGATTCCCCGACAGATGAACCACTAACACCTAATAACTTTATCTTAGGTACTTCTAATTCCAGCCAGACTCCACATCCTGACGAAGAAGCGTATCAGATAACAACGAAGGATTGGCGCAAGGTGTAGCAATTAGCGCATTGTTTCTGGAAGAAATGGTTAAATGAATATCTGCCCGAGCTTGGTCATCGGACGAAATGGCATCAACAAGTGAAGCCATTAGCCATTATGGGAGCTCTCGTTTTGATCTGTGATGGAGCCACGCATAGATCGTTTTGGAAGAAGGGAGTGATTATCGAAGTCACGCCTGGTAAAGATGGTCAAGTTAGAATGGCCAGGGTGAGAACTGACAGTAGCGTATTTCAACGACCAGCCTGTATGCTCGCTAAGTTAGATTTAAGTGTATCTGAGCCCTGCTAGATTCACGGTGGCGGGGATGTTGTGAAGAATTATGACTTAAGCGGTTTAAAATTTGAATTTATGTTAATTTTACTTACTGGTAACGCTGATACCAGGAAGTATGATAACTCTGATACAATTAAGTATGGCAAGAATGAAAATCGGCCAGATATCGAAAAGTTTTAAGTTTCGTCATTAGACGATGGTTTGTGAAACCGACTGGACGCGACGAAGCGTGAGTTAATTAAATTAAGAATACTTGAAATGTACAATTACATTTGAATTACTATTTTCCCACATAGGAAATAAAATATTTAGTCACCTATCATTACTACAAATCGTTGTTGTTTTAACGAGTAGCGGGACCTTTTTATACGCAAAGTCCGGGATCTGATCAACACATGCCATGCACCTTTCGTCGTCGAAAGAGAACTTCTTCTATTTCCCATAAATTTACTAAATTTACTGCTGTTTGTATTCGTTTTGTTCCGGGTATTTTGACTGTAAAACAAGCGGGGCTTGATATCAAAAATTGAAAATAAACTTGATCTGCGTATGGAATTCAGGAACCTACATTCCAAATTTGAGGTTTCTAGCTTCTATAGTTGCTAAGAGCCACGCGTTCATACAGACGGACAGACAGACGGACAGTTGTCAATCGACTTGATGCTGATCAAGAATATATATACTTTATAGGATCGGAGATGCTTCCTTCTGCCTGTTACATACCCATTATATCCTTTTTTGCCCATTTTTAATGGGCACAGGGTATAAAAACGTTCAGCTGAATTGGCTAAGATTGTGTCCGCGGTTCGTTAGGGTAATTAAAAAATGCGTTAAAAAGGTATATTTTGACGTCTGCTGGTTCAGTTGGTGTCCAGAGCCTATACACTGGTCGGCATATACATATGTGTGCATATTTTGACAAAACTTAAAGTAAAATCTTCTCATAATTTGAACTTACTCCATGTACATTTTGGCATCAATAAATAGGTCATTAAAATTCCGTTTGAATGATACAAACCTTTTATTAACCCATTAAGTACACATTGAAAATTTCGAATTTTTGTGAAAGTCTACGTTTTGATGCAAAAAATTCTACAAACAAAACTAATAGTGACTACAAACAATTTTTCAAAGATCTTCGCTAATATTTTTTATGATTTATTGAATGATGATCTTAGAAAAATTGTTTATGAAGTGAAGGAAAAAGTGGCTAAATCAAAGTAATTTTAAAAAATTTGATTGTTTTTTTGTTTGTTTTTAGGTAAGTCAGCTGAGTATTATTCTGATGGTGGTTGATTAGGGGTAATAAGAATTTGTATTTATTTTATTAATATATGGAACTGCAAATTTATTTAAACTTAACTACCTAAATAACCAACTTAAGTAATGTTCATTTCATTTATTATTTAAATATTACGATAACTTAATTAAATAATTAAATACATATTTTAATAATTTATTGATGTTTTAAAATTAATTTTTGTACCCTGTACCCATTAAAAATGGCTAAAAGGGTATAATGAATTTGTTTAGATTACATATTTATTAAAAAATTTATTAGTTTTGATGTCATGATCTGTTTATCATTTTAATTTACCATAAAACAAAATCAATACCGGTTTCTTATGTTATTTTTGCCACGCCAAAGATTTCATACTCTTGCAAAACCATGTATTCATTTTTTCAACCAATATATCATGTGGCAACTATCTGATATCCGATTCAAACCAACTTTTTTGAGAATGTAAAAGACATCGAACCACACAATCAGTCGGTTTGGTTGAGAAATCTTGAGAAACAACAGCGAATTTCATAATCAACATTAAATTGGGACCCATTGTTCCTATGGCAGACATATAATATAGTTGTCCGTGTTTTATCAAATTTAGTGAAGATGAATAAGTCATGACAAGATAAATAATCTGTGAGTTTGGTTGAAGTCTGTCGAAAAATAATAAAGTTTGCCATACAAAAGTATTATTTTCGACGGATACTTCCTATGGCAGCTATATGATATAGTGATCCGATTTAAATTTGGTCAAGATATTCAAGACAGGACCAAATGCAAAAACTGTGTGCCAAAATTCAAGGCTCCAGTTTTAAAATTGATCATTATATGGGATTTTAAGTTTTTATACCCTGTGCCCATTAAAAATGGGCAAAAGCGGTATAATGAATTTGTGTGAATGTATACAACAGGCAGAAGGAGGCATCTCCGACCATATAAAGTATATATATTCTTGATCAGTATCAATAGCCGAGTCGATTGACACCTGTCCGTCTGTCTGTCCGTCCGTCTGTCCGTCCGTCTGTATGAACGTGTGGATCTCAGCAACTATAGGAGCTAGAGACTTCAAATTTGGAATGTAGGTCCCTTAATACCATACGCAGATCAAGTTTATTTTAAATTTTCGATACCAAGTCCCGTTGGTTTTAAAATTAGAAAAATCACCATAACATAAGCAATGTTAAAGCTAGAGACTGGAGATTTGGCATACATGATAAAAAGCTTGGGCTTAATGTGTCCTGAAAATTTCATCGCGATGCCACGCCAAGTTCGCCAATAGCTCGAAAAAGCTGATAACAAGATCAGTTTTATATCTAGAGACTTGAGATTTGGCACACATGGTAAGTACCCTACTCTGAATGTGTGCTACAAATTTCAGTAAGATCGGATATTGAACTCAAAAGATATTCAAGAAACAAATTTATGCAGCGCAGTAGATTCGTAGATTGGTCGAACGAAAAGACGCATGGCGCTGTGGCGCTTAACATAAACAATCAACAGCTGCAGTCCAGTGCTGCCAGGCTATCGCAGGCTACCTACACTCGATACAAGCAAAAATCGACTTCAAGCGATATATTTAAACCTCTACACGAGGTAAAAATCTAGTGACGAAAGCATATTCACGCCCTAAAATTACTGATATCAAATTTTGTGACGAACAATAATTATTATAATATATAAACTATTCTAATATAAAAATTAGTTTGGCATTCCGCACATTGCGCAAAAAGGTGCAGCATTTGTGTAATTAAAAAACCTTTCTGCGCAGTGCCGAATGCCAAACTAATTTTTATATTAGAATAGTTTATATATTATAATAATTATTGTTCGTCACAAAATTTGATATCAGTAATTTTAGGGCGTGAATATGCTTTCGTCACTAGATTTTTACCTCGTGTAGAGGTTTTTTTTGGGTGGATATCAGAGATTTTTGGAATTCCAATTAAAGAGAGTTTAAAAGAATTATTCCCGAGAAAAGGTTATACATGTACAAACATTTGTAGAATTTTAATGTTTGTATTATATTGAATTTCAATTGATGTAATACATATATTAAAAATTGATAAAAATGCATGGGCGCCATTTTTAATAAATTGCATAAATTTTCAAGAATACAAGATTTTTCATCCCATCTCAGAGTGGCTTGACTTAATGTTTAAATAAGTACTATTCACATATTTGCATAAATAGTTTCCAATCAAATTTAAAAATTAAATTCAAATTAAAATGGTAAAATTTAAAAAAACAAAACGACAGAATATCCCAGAGTTCGAACCCGGGACCTCTCGCATGTAGGTCGAACCCATCAACCATTAAGCCAACGAGCCTACCGCCAGGCGCGTCCTAAATTGCAACTTTGTTTAAAGAACTGTAATTGACATTACATTTTTCTCTCGTCGCTGCTGTTCTGACACTAAGAAAAATCGGTGTACATATAATTTAAAACATTATATCTTGCCAAATCGAATTATCCCAGATATGACCTATATACAAATATTTGCATAATTTCAATAACTATTACACATTGAAAATTGATCAAAATCGTAGTCGCCGTTTTCTCAATAATTGCATAAATATGCAAGCCCACTTAATTTGTCATCAAATTTTAAAAATGTTACATACAAGTTTATTATTATATTAACTTTTAAGCGAGTTGTCAGATTTGGATTATTGAGGTAACAATCGCTCCGTAATAGACATTGGCATCATCTAACTTTAAATTTTTCTCACATTAGGCACTAACGGCCCCTAACGGCTATATTTTTCAAACAAGAATTTTACCTAACAAGCATGGCCAGGATGTGATAGAGGGGTAGGGGGAAATAGTTATTTTTATACTCTGTGAGGGTATATTAAGATTGCTGAAAGTATGTAACGGGCAGAAGGAAGCATGACCGACCCCATAAAGTATATATATATTTTTGGTCAGCATCAATAGCCGAGTCGATATAGCCATGTCCGTCGGTCTGTCGGTCCGTCCGTATGAACGAAAGGATCTCAGAGATGGTATGAGCTAGAAACTTTAACTTGGTCTCCCAGCACTGGTAATTTTTGCAGGCAGATCAAGTTTATCTTTTTTTTTGGATGCCACGCCCTCTTTGCCCACAAGTTAAGTAAAAGCTTATAAGGCAAGCGGTTTTGTAGATCAAAACCCTCATAACAAGATCAATATTACAGCTAAAGACTTCACATTTAGCACAAATGATAAATATTTTATGGTCAATGTATCCAAAAAATGTTCTCACGATGCCACGCCCCCCTCGACAACAAAACGGAAAAGCTTATTACAAGAGCAATATTACAGTTGGAGACTTCAGATTTGGAACACATGATGAATATTTTGTGGTCGATGTGTCCAGAAAATTGTATCGCGATGCCACGCCCCCTTCGCACACAAATTAAGTAAAGCCTCATAAAGCAAGCAGTTTTGAAACTCAAAAACCTCATAACAAAAGCAGTTTTGTAGCTAGAGACTTGAGATTTGACACACATGATGAGAATCTTGAAGTTGAATTGTCCAAAAAATTTGATCACGATGCCACGCCCCCTTCGCCCACAAATTTAAAAAAACGAATTACTAGTGAATTTCATCTGGTGTGAATTTGAGCGGGTTCCTGTAGACTCACATGGTATATTACGGTCGGGGTCCCGACGGTTCGGCTTGTTAGACCATTTACTTTAAAAAAGTAAATAGGGTCTATTAAGTTTGTCAAAAAAAAAAAATGTGCGTAACAGGTCGAAGGAAGTCCGGCAGACCCCATAAAGTATATATATTCTTGATCAGCATCACCAGCCGAGTCGATATAGCCATGTCCGTCTGTCTGTCTGTCCGTCTGTCCTGCTGTCCTGATGTATGAACACCTAGATCTCAGAGACTATAAGAGGTAGGGTCACCAAATTTGGTGACGATGCTCCTGTGGCCCCCGAAAAGGTCAAGTTTTTTTTATAATTTTGCCACGCCCCCTCCCGCCCCCAAAATCGGAAGAACCCGAATAACTACAGTAATTTAAAAGATACAAGTTCCAAAATCGGCATACATAAAATTTACTTTCCTTCCGATGCGTACTGAATTTCATCAAAATCGGACAATAAACACCGGAGAATTGAAGCAAACAAATTATCAAATGTACAATGTACTTAAGGCATTGAATTATTAATTGCACTTCTGTAGAAAACTAGTAATTGGCCAACTATTGAATATGGCCTCATTGGTGCAGTGGTTAGAATGTCGAATTCTTGTGGTGGGGTCTTGGGTTTGATTCCTGCCAGTGACACATTTTTTTCTGTTTTTAAAAATTGTTAAATAATCGACAATGGCTTCATAGCGCAATGGTCTGGAGTTCGAGACCTGCCAGAGGCACACTTTTTTTCTGTTTTTATTATTATTATTATTATATTTTAAATTTATAAGTACAGTAATAAAATAAAATAAAAGAATATTTTACTTTTAGAAACAAATTCTACCATAAATGCCAATGTATTATATTTAATAATGCATAAACTTTCGTGTGGCGTCGCTGTTTCTGTTAAGTCGCTGTTATGGCGCTGTTTCACTGAAATATCACTGTTGAGGCGAAGCAAAATGAATCAGCTGCTGATCAGCAATTGGTGATGCTACGCTGCACAATTTTGACAAATTACACATTATATACACAGAAAAATAAATGGTTGTTGGAGTTTTTGAAAAAGTATTCTTTTTTATACACATTATGACCAATATATAGCTGTTTTGATGCGAATCAATAATATAAAGGGCAAGAAACGGCACATGCTTGACGCCTGTTAAAATTCTGTTAATTCGCACACTAATGCAATGAAACATATGACTGTGTTGGTGCCGACCACTGATGTATATTTACATAACATTTGTATGTTAAGATTAACATTTGTATGTTAAGATTAACATTTGTATGTTAAGATTAACATTTGTAAGTTAATGATTCAAGTGTAACCTAAGCGATTATATTTTATTAACCGGAAGCTAATCTGAGCAGCGTCAAATTTATTTAGGTTTATATATAAGTCTCTAAGTTTGTTACTGTTGTTTTTAATATATTTTTTGTTAAAAAAAAAAAAATTATATTAATTATTTACTATAATATTGGATTTGTGCCAAACTTGTTAGATTGCTTTCTTTTTATACCCTGTGGGAGTATATTAAGTTTGTTAAAAGTATGTAACGGGCAGAAGGAAGCATGGCCGACCCCATAAAGTATATATATTCTTAATCAGCATAAATAGCCGAGTCGATATAGCCATGTCCGTCTGTCCGTCGGTCTGTCCGTATGAACGAAAGGATCTCAGAGATGGTAAGAGCTAGAAGCTTGAACTTGGTGTCCCAGCACTGGTAATTTTTGCAGGCAGATCAAGTTTATTTTTTTTTTTGGATGCCACGCCCTCTTTACCCACAAATTAAGTAAAAGTAAAAGTATAAAACAAGCAGTTTTGTAGCTCAAAACCCTCATAACAAGAGCAATATAACAGCTAAAGACTTCACATTTAGCACACATGATAAATATTTTGTGGTCAATGTGTCCAGAAAATGTTATCACGATACCACGCCCCCTCGCCTACAAAACGGAAAAGCTTATAACAAGAGCAATATTACAGTTAGAGACTTCAGATTTGGAACACATGATGAATATTTTGTGGTCGATGTG
Source organism: Drosophila histrio (assembly GCA_958299025.2). NCBI lineage: Eukaryota > Metazoa > Arthropoda > Insecta > Diptera > Drosophilidae > Drosophila > Drosophila histrio. The sequence continues at coordinate 348,637 of OY282582.1, forward strand.
TCCAGAAAATTGTATCGGGATGCCACGCCCCCTTCGCACACAAATTAAGTAAAGCCTCATAAATCAAGCAGTTTTGAAACTCAAAAACCTCATAACAAAAGCAGTTTTGTAGCTGGAAAGTTGAGATTTGGCACACATGATGAATATTTTCGCTCACAAAAATTAAAAAACGAATTACTAGAGAATTTCATCTGGAGTGAATTTGAGCGTGTTCCTGTAAACCTACAGGGTATATTACGGTCGGGGTCCCGACTGTTCGGCGTGTTAATCTTCTCACGATTTTCTTTGTCGATTTTCCTATGCACGCTCATAAGACATAGTCCGGAAAGTCTATCCTGCCCTATTGTGCTCTTCAGTTACGTGTTGACTCTGGGAAGAGTACTAAAAGAAGACAACACAGTCACTGTTTTGCATAGTGAGGAGCTCCAAACATAAATATGTTAATTAATTGTGGGAAGAAATGCAAGCTTAATATCCATTGAATTATTTTCGGTTAAGCTCTTTTTCTTCCGAAGATTGTACTAAAGAGTTACCATCAACATTTAGGTTATTCATTTTTTGGAATTGGTTCGAGTTTTTGTATAGTACCTCTTCACTAGCACATTTAATCTGATACTCGTACAATGGGTTGAAATTTTGAAAGCGACAAAGCTACTGTGTTTGTATTTAAAAATCTTAGTTTCAAACATAGCTGTTAAATTGCAATTATAATTACTAATCAATTAAATTATTTTTAGAAAATAATCGTAGTGACTATATAGTTCGCTTTTGAAAAATGTATGATAATTTAGTGATTACGATTACAAAAAATCAGAAATAATCTTAAATTATCACAAATTTTTAAAAATAATCAGAAATAATTAAAAAATAATCAAAACAATTCGTTTCAAGTAGTCGTATTTTTTTTAGATTATTTTCGATTATTTTGAATTATTTTAATTTTATTTAGATTATTTTAGATTATTTAAGGAAAAAATAAATAATTTTCAATGACTCTTGTAGCCATTCACGCACTTACAAGCAAAACCTTTCTCATGGTGCTTATATTTTTACTGCATTCGCAGTTTTGATTTTTTAACAGAATACTTTTACATATAATACATATTTACAAACTATACTTGCAATTGGCTTTCATTAAAACTAACTTTTCAAAAGAAAAGTCAGACAATGATTGCCGTCTAGGATTATTATATATATATATATATATATATATATGCACTGAGGAATATATATATATATATATATATATATATATATATATATATATATATTCCTCAGTGCACTTTGGGTTTATTTTATACAAAACCTTAATCCATTTTAATTTTATACTTGGGGTTAGCACAGTAGCTGCAACTGCTATATTCGCATTTGGTGTCAACAAGGAATAGTCTTGAAATCTATGGTGTAATTTCTGCTCAATCTTCACACAGTTTGTTTTTTCCTTAAATGATCAAAAATAGTCAAAAATAGTCTAAAATAATCTAAATAAAATCAAAATAATAATCTAAAAAAAATCCGACTACTTGAAACGATTATTTTTGAATTATTTCTGATTATTTTTAAAAATTTGTGAAATTTAAGATTATTTCTGATTTTTTGTCATCGTAATCGTTAAATTATGATGCGAAACCGAAAATAATCGTAGTTTAATCATTAGCTCACGTTTTAAACAAAAAGAAACTAATTACTAATGACTACGATTAATAATCATTATTTAACAGCTATGGTTTCAAAGCTGTATTCATTGGATCCATATACGAGAATTATACCTGTATGCAGACTTTGTTGTGCCACGGTTTCCTTATCTTCAATGCACTAATTAAGCATTCACAATTTTAGAAAAATGTTTAGAACATTTTCTGATAGCCTTTTCCGACCATTTAGTCTCACAAAGGCGTATATTAGGATCATAATTTCTACGTGTTGTTGATTCCCGAAAAAAGTTAATTACTACATCTTTCTTATTTCAGAACATTTCTTATTTCTGAAACCGTATTTTCGTGATTAACAGCAAGATTTAGCTTATGGCTATATTTTCTCCTTAAAATGGCTTGAATTCCGTCTTGGAGCGAACAATAACTCGATTGGCTTGGACATTTTATATATATTTTTATAATTTCACTATTACGATTTGTTGTATCTATTCAAGCTTTTTACTTAAATTAATATGCTCTAAGGGCATGCTGACAAGTGTTATGTGTCAAAATTTTCGCAATCTTTCTACGCTTAAGATAAAACAATCAAAAATGCAATCATAAGGTCTAAATTTTGAGCAAATTCAAATAAAAGAAAATCAAATTCATCGGGTAATTTTTACATCATGTAATAATCTTATAGAGTTAGTTTGGACTTATATATTGAAGCTATTTTGATAACCTGTCGAGTGATGTAAAAAATTGTTAATAAGGGATATGGTTTGGCCGCAGTTTCAATTGAATTTTCAATTATTCTAGCTTCTTCCTGACAAACTAGCGGGATTTAAAACAGTTGTAGAACAAAAGTATCTTAGATATTTTCCGATATCTCAAAGATTGGTCCAAACAAACCAACACACAAGATTTTCATCTTAGCTCGATGACGTCAACCAAATTGGTAAATTCCATTATCTTTGGAAAGGATTGTACGATTTAGCTGAATGAAGTACAACGCGTATTCACTTGTACCAACTATCTGCATCCACAAATTGGGGCTTTATGCCCCAACCGAAGCTCCACATGTAATCGTGCAAAGTTTGACAAAGATATGCAAATGCCTACATCTCAAAAAATATCAGACCGATCGGAGATATTAGTATGTCATATTAAAACAACAAGAACCACCTTTTGAACGATATTTCACTCATTGCGATCGGCCCAGCCGATCTCTATATCCAATCTTGCGTGTATATAGTGGCCTGCAGCCCAGCAGACTTCACTACGTGTGAGTTTTTAGGGTCTGCTTTCGTCACTAGCGTGGACTGCCGTCCACAGTGATAAACCTAATTTGTCGACGTTCACAGGCGAAATCACTGCGAGAGAGCGTAGCGTGCAAATCCAAAATCTGTTAAGTGCACAGCCAGCATTTTATGAAATTTCTGATCAATTTTGAGTCTTTTTCTAGTTCACTTGCTGATCAAAATAAGCATGATTGCGCTCGTTTTCTTATCATAAATGTTCCTGTTGTCGGAAGAAATCGGTATGCTAGCCGCGAACACTGTAGAAGATTATTTTACAGTCCGTTTTTAAACTCTACTTTAAAAAAGTAAATAGGGTCTATTAAGTTTGTCAAAAAAATCTGCGTAACAGGTCGAAGGAAGTCCGGCAGACCCCATAAAGTATATATATTCTTGATCAGCATCACCAGCCGAGTCGATATAGCCATGTCCGTATGTCTGTATGAGCGCCTAGATCTCAGAGACTATAAGAGCTAGAGTCACCAAATTTCGTATGGTGGCTCGTCTATGGGCTAAGCAGATCAAGTTTATCTTAAAATTTTGACACGCCCCCTTCCGCCTCCGTAAATCGAGAACAAAATTTTTGAAAGTCCATAAAACGAAAAATATTTAAGCTAGAGTCCTGAATTTTGGCACACATGACAAGCATCAGAGTCCTAATTTATCCTGAAAATTTCATCGCGATCAGATGATAAACTAGGAAGTTATTCAAGACTTAACATCACTCAGAGTCGGGTCAAAGGAAGAAGAAGAGCATATTGACTTTACAACGCGCTATGGGAACTATTAGTGTTACTCTTATTTCCATTTTAAAGAATAAGTAAAGGGTCTCTCATAGTCGACTTCGACTGTAGCCTTTCCGACTGGTTTAAACTTAAATCTATCGAAATGAAAATGTATAAGCTAAAAGAAAGAAACAATACGGCATGGCTTGGCAGATATTTGAATGAATGAACTCGCAATATCCCGCCCACCGTAAAACTACTTGGGAGTTTTACCCAATACATCCAGTACTGCTAGCTTTGATACGGGTCGATTTAGCACTCCAGATGATGTCTGTACCTCTGCTATTCGTATCTGTCCATCTTTTGCTGGTATTGTTCGAATGATAATTCCTTTTTTCCAGTTGCCACGCGGTTGATTATCATCGCAGATTATGACGACATCTCCCACGCTGATTGGCTTTGTCCGGGCAAACCATTTAGTACGTCTAGTTAATGTTGGCAGGTATTCTCTTATCCAGCGCCGCCAAAAGTTATCCTTGAGTTGTTTAGCAATACGATATTGCTTATTGAAACAAAAATTGCCACCATCTCTTGGCGTTTGAGTCGAATTAGTTGTTCCAAGCAGAAAATGATTTGGAGTCAAGGGCTCTGGATCGTCTATATTGACTGGTACATGTGTTAATGGTCTGCTGTTTACAATATTTTCCGCTTCTATAAGTAGACTTCTCAGTGTCTCCACTTGATGAGCTTGTTGTTTAAGCGTAACTGCTAAGACCCGTTTTGTAGATCTTACTAAACGCTCCCAGCATCCATCCGAGCTTGGGTTCGATGGGCAATTGAACTCCCAATTTATTCCTTTGTTTGCCATTTCTGATTTTATGGCATTCCAATCAAAGAGATCTTTGGTTTTCCTGATTTCGTTATCAGCTCCGACAAAATTTGTGCCCATATCCGATCTGATTTTTACCGGTACACCTCGCCGATTCACAAATTTCGAATGCATAGTATGCATGCATCAGTGGATAAATCTGCTGCCAGTTCAAGGTGCATTGCCCTTATCGTAAGGCATGTGAACAATGCAACCCATCTCTTCTAATGTCGTCTGCCAATCGTAACCATGATTGGCACAAAATAGTCCAAACCTGTGTATGAAAATGGACGTTGGTATGGTGTTACTCTGTCTTTAGGTAATTGTCCCATCTGTGCAGGTATTGGCGCGGATCTTTCATTTTTGCACCATTGGCAAACTGCTTTAGCTCGTTTAACAGCCTTGCGCAGATGGACAATCCAAAACTTTCGCCTAATTTCGTTCACGATGAGTTCCTCGTTTTGGTGATGGTAAACCTCATGATACCATTTAACTATTAAATTGGTTAAAGGATGTCCTGTAGGCATGATCATAGGGCGCCGAGCTAATTCTGGCAAAGCTGCGGCATAATCAATCCGTCCACCAACCAACAACAGAGCATCTGCAGATATTGCTGGACACAACGAAAATATTGTACTTCTTTTCATAACTGTCCCCTTTTCTCTCAGATCCGCGAACTCTTGTTTATACGCTCCATTCTGAGCCATCTTGCAGAGAGCGATTTCCGCCCACCGTAATTCATTGGCTGTGAGTTCTCCATGAGCGTCGTCAGTGTGCTGATGACGAAGCCGCTTTACAAACCGCAATATCCACGCCATTGTCCTCTTTAAAAACAAATACTGAGAGTACCGATTAAAATCTATCAGGGGATCCTGAAGCATCATCAGAATTATCTTCTTTCGCTCATTTGAATCGTCAGCCAGGTTGCCTTCTATCCTTGAGGAAGGCCAAAACTGCTTATCTTGCTTCAGGAAATCCGGTCCTTCTGTCCACACGTTTCCAGGTTCATACTTCATGCCTTTAGTTGCCTTTATAGCTTTATCAGCAGCATTCAAGTCAGTAGGCACCCACCTCCAATTGCTTTCATCGGTTGTTTCCAGTATTTCGCTTATGCGGTGCGCTACGAACGGTTTATACTGTCGATGATCTGAGCGAATCCAGGAAATCACCGTCGTTGAATCAGACCATAATGTTGAACTCTGCACCTTTATGTTATGACAAGCCAGAATAGAATTTCGTAAACGAGTGCCCAACACTGCTGCTTGAAGCTCGAGCCGTGGCACTGAAAGCATCTTCAAGGGAGCACATTTTGTTTTGCCTGCAATAAACCTTGTGTTAATAGAGCCTTTACAGATAATTCGCCAATAAGCAACCGCAGCAAATGCCAATTCGCTTGCATCTACAAACACATGTAGTTCAAATTGTGTATCTTGTATCTACTGGTTTAGCTTTATATTTGCTCGTAATGTTTATATATTTATATATATATATATACATAAGATATATATATATATATATATATATATTGATTGATTGATTGCGTTTGATCGGACGAAAGGCAGCGGAGCAACAACAACAGAGCGACGACGGGAAGTACATTACGGTGAAGGCACGTCTACGCTAATGTACCTGCAACAGAAACAGCCACAACAGAACGACGACGGGACGTAACATCTTCGCTGAGGTACCTGCAACCGGAGCAGCCACAACAGAGCGACGACGAGAAGAACAGCCCGTAGAAGGCAAGATCTACGCTGCAACCGGAGCAACCGAACACAACGAAAAGCCTTCAAGTTACAGCACCGAAAAACCTGCGAGTAGCAGCACAGAGAAAGACTGCGAGTAGCAGCACAGAAAAAGCCTGCAAGTAGCAGCACCGAAATAGCCTGCAGAAGCAGCAACGAGACACGCGAGAATAAGAATAAGAATGAAAGAATTTAATAAGAAACTCGAGAAATTATTTGAAGCACAACAAAAATTAATAAACGAGGCAAGACGTGCAGAAGCAAATCCATGTCGCTTAAGTATTGCCGCGAACAAAGAACGTCAAATAAAGGAGCCAGAACGTTCAATCAAAAAACGCAAGGAGTTTCTAAAGGTCGCTGAGGAAGACAGTGCTGGACCTCTCCCACTGGCGATCGAAGAATATATCCAAAGGCGTCAAAAGAAGTCGAGAACTCTAAAAACGGAGCAGAAAAAGAAAACAAAACGAGCCAAAGGAATAACTAGCCGAACAGTCGGGACACCGACCGTAATATACCCTGTGGGTTTACAGGAACCCACCAAATTCACTCCAGATGAAATTCTCTAGTAATTCGTTTTTTAATTTTTGTGGGCGAAGGGGGCGTTATACAATTTTCTGGACACATCAACCACAAAATATTCATCATGTGTGCCAAATCTCAAGTCTCTAGCTACAAAACTGCTTTTGTTATGAGGTTTTTGAGATACAAAACTGCTTGCTTTATTAGGTTTTACTTAATTTGTGGGTGAAGGCGGCGTGGCATCGCGATACAATTTTCTGGACACATCGACCACAAAATATTTATCATGAGTCCCAAATCTAAAGTCTCTAACTGTAATATTGCTCTTATTATAAGCTTTTCCGTTTTGTAGACGAGGGGGGCGTGGCATCGTGATAACATTTTCTGGACACATTGACCACAAAATATTTATCATGTGTGCTAAATGTGAAGTCTTTAGATGTTATATTGCTCTTGTTATGAAGGTTTTGAGCTACAAAACTGCTTGTTTTATACTTTTACTTTTATCGTGGCGTGGCATCCAAAAAAAAAATAAACTTGATCTGCCTGCAAAAATTACCAGTGCTGGGATACCAAGTTTAAGCTTCTAGCTCTTACCATCTCTGAGATCCTTTCGTTCATACGGACGGACCGACAGACCGACGGACAGACGGACATGGCTATATCGAGTCGGCTATTGATGCTGATCAAGAATATATACACTTTATGGGGTCGGCCATGCTTCCTTTTGCCCTTTACATACTTTTAACAAACTTAATATACCCCCACAGGGTATAAAAAACAAAAGGAATTTCACACATTAATTGCAATTATTACAGGGACTGAAAAAGAAAAATTTATTAATAAATTATGAAAATTCGAAAAAGAACAAGCCGATCAGTCGAGCGGGCGCGACAGTAGAAAACCCTGTGCAGATCTTCAAAGACTACAATTTTCATTATATTGGGATTTAAATATATCGCTTGAAGTCGATTTTGCTTGCATCAAGAGGAGGTAGCTTGCGATAGTCTGTTAACACTGGACTGCAGCTGTTGATTATTTATGATTAGCGCCACGCGTCTTTTCGTTCGTTATATCGTCGCTGCGCCGAGACGCAACTGCTGTGCTGCATAAATTTTATTCTTGAATAACTTCTGAGTTCAATATCCGATCATACTGAAATTTTTAGCAAATATTGAGAGTAGGATACTTACCATGTGTGCCAAATCTCAAGTCTCTAGCTAAAAAATTGCTCTTGTTATCAGTTTTTTCAAGTTTTGGACAAAGGGGGCGTGGCATCTCGTTGAAATTTTTAGGACACATTTATCCTAAACTTTTTATCACATGTGCCAAATCTCAAATCTCTAGCTTTAACATTGCTTATGTTATGGTGATTTTTATAATTTTAAAACTAACGGGACTTGATATTGAAAATTGAAAATAAACTTCATCTGCGTATGGTATGGTTCTACATTCCAAATTTGAAGTCTCTAGCTCTTATAATTGCTGAGATCCACGCGTTCATACAGACGGACGGACAGACAGACGGACAGGTGTCATTCGACTCGGCTATTGATACTGATCAAGAATATATATACTTTGTAGGGTCAGAGATACTTCCTTCTGCCTGTTACATACACTCAAACAAATTCATTATACCGCTTTTGCCCATTTTTAATGGAGGCGGAAGGGGGCGTGTCAAAATGTTAACATATGTAAACTTGTACTGCTTAGCCCATAGACGAACATTGGTTTTGCGATTTAGGCGCTCATACAGACAGACGGACAGACGGACTTGGCTATATCGACTCTTCTGTTGATGCTGATCAAGAATATATGTATATACTTTATCGGGTCTGCCAGACTTCCTTCGGCCTGTTACGCACATTTTTTTTTTGACAAACTTAATAGACCCTTATACTTATTAAAGTAAAGGGTCCAATAAAGAAAAAAGAAAATATAAATAAATATTTAATTTCCTTAAAATGGTGTTCACACGAGAACAATTAAATGCTGTTGGGACGCTTCAATCTGCGATATACGCGCCATTGAAAAGATGAGAAATTAATGCAGGAGATTCAAACCCTAGAAGATGTTATACAATTCCCGGAAAGGCATCTACAAACAATAAAGGCTGTACGACCAAGGACATACAAGGAAAATCCAAAAGTCATGAGCACAACATTAGACAACGCATGCAAATAATGTAGATTAACAGGCCATAACATACAAGCCAGTAGAATATTTATCAAAATTGAACCAGCAGAAAGGTGGGAATTTGTCCGAGCAGAACATCTATGTATTCAATGCTTAAACCAAAGATTATCAAGTTACAAGCCGTGCCAACAGACTTGTGGAAAATGCAACGAAAAACATCATGAATTACTACATGAAGAAAAGGAAACAAAAACTACTGTGACGACTAGAACAGCAAAAACTACATTGCTAGCAACAGCTCAAGTTGAAGTTCAGTCGATCACAGGAGAATAGATCATCTGTCGGGCACTAGTGGATCAAGGTTCGCAAATTACGTTAATATCGGAGGAAGCAGCGCAAACAATAAGATTACCAAGGCAAAAAAAAACGGACAGAAATCTATGGACTTGGAGTATCTAGGGTGTTCGTAAAATTCAGAATTCGAATAAATCCTCAACCTCCACAGTCGTTTGAGTACAATAAAGCGGTTTGGGCGAATGAAATTCTGGCGGATCTTACGTTCAATCAGCGAAGTCGAACATTCTTATTGGAGGAAACTTTTTTGCGGCAATTCTAACAAAGGGGTTGAAAGAAGAGGAGAGGGTGATAGGACAATGCACAAAACTTGGATGGATCCTATCTGGTACAGTCAAAATACCCGGAACAAAACGAATACAAACAGCAGTAAATTTAGTAAATTTATGGGAAATAGAAGAAGTTCTCTTTCGACGACAAAAGGTGCATGGCATGTGTTGATCAGATCCCGGACTTTGCGTATAAAAAGGTCCCGCTACTCGTTAAAACAACAACGATTTGTAGTAATGATAGGTGACTAAATATTTTATTTCCTATGTGGGAAAATAGTAATTCAAATGTAATTGTACATTTCAAGTATTCTTAATTTAATTAACTCACGCTTCGTCGCGTCCAGTCGGTTTCACAAACCATCGTCTAATGACGAAACTTAAAACTTTTCGATATCTGGCCGATTTTCATTCTTGCCATACTTAATTGTATCAGAGTTATCATACTTCCTGGTATCAGCGTTACCAGTAAGTAAAATTAACATAAATTCAAATTTTAAACCGCTTAAGTCATAATTCTTCAAAACATCCCCGCCACCGTGAGTCTAGCAGGGCTCAGATACACTTAAATCTAACTTAGCGAGCATACAGGCTGGTCGTTGAAATACGCTACTGTCAGTTCTCACCCTGGCCATTCTAACTTGACCATCTTTACCAGGCGTGACTTCGATAATCACTCCCTTCTTCCAAAACGATCTATGCGTGGCTCCATCACAGATCAAAACGAGATCTCCCATAATGGCTAATGGCTTCACTTGTTGATGCCATTTCGTCCGATGACCAAGCTCGGGCAGATATTCATTTAACCATTTCTTCCAGAAACAATGCGCCAATTGCTACACCTTGCGCCAATCCTTCGTTGTTATCTGATACGCTTCTTCGTCAGGATGTGGAGTTCACTATAGCGTTAAAGTATCTTATGTACTAATCAGATCAAGTTAGCTATAGTGCTAGACAAAGTTCACTATAGCGTTAAAGAGTCTTATTTACTTATTCTATTAAGTTACCTATAGTGCTAGACAGAGTTCACAATAGCGCTTAACGAATCTTATGTATTAATTAGATTGAATACATGATATTTTAAAGTAATCTTTACTCCTTTTCTTTCATTTTCATATAGACTTATATGTTTGTTTCCGTCTGTCCGTCTGTATCTATGCAAACTAGTCTCTCAGTTTTAGAGATATCTGAATGAAACTTGGTACAGATCAGTGTTTTTGCTGCAGGCAGTCCATATGTCGGAACCGGCCGGATCGGATTACTATATCATATAGCTGCCATAGGAAATATCAGTTAAAAAGTGCATCAGGGTTCTGAGGGCATGAAAGCTTTTGCGTGCCAAAAATAACAAAGAGTACTGACTCACTGCACCCTACTGGTTTAGTTTTATATTTGTTCGTAATGTTTATATATATATATATAACAAGTCGATCAGTCGATCGGGCGCGACAGTAGGATACCCTGTGCAGGTCTTAAAATAAAACTATTTTGAGAAAAATACCTGTGCAGGTCTCCAAAGAAAAGTATTTTCAATATAATGGAATTCAAATATATTATATGAAATATATGAATGATTTTGCTTGCATCGAGATTAGGTAGCTTGCGATAGTCTGGCATTACTGGACTGCGCCTGTTGATTTGGAAATTGCTTATGTGTAGCGCCACAGCGCTCGAGAGCGCAAATCATCAGATTATCATTGCGTACTCGTTTGCGCAAATGGGATTTTCTTATGATCTCTTGCTTTAGCCAACAATTATAAAAAAAATGGATTTAAAACGAATTCCTTAATATCTCCTTTATTTATGGGTCGATCGGTATGAAACTTGCAGCAAATTGCTCAGGGTTAGTTGACTTCAACTATCTTTTATGTTAGGCTGACTTATCTTAAAATTTAGTAATAGTTTTCTTCGATTTGCGCGGGCGGGCGGTGAGATATCAAAATTTAAATTGCCTCATTCTGTTGCATACATTCACACAAATTCATTATACCCTTTTTTTTACCCATTTTTAATGGAGTGCCCATTTATAAATATTATGAAAAAAGTTAATGATGCTCTAACTTAGAACGGACTAATCATTCTCACATTTCGAAGTGCGTCAACACCAGACTCTATAAAGATTGGATACGAGTCAGTCAAAGTGCGCGGATATATTCTCCCACCGCTACGCTGCAATAACTGCTTTAGACTTGGCCATTTCTCTAGTATCTTTCGCAACAAGAAACTGCAATAATTGCTCCAATAACTCTCACACCAACCCCGAGACTAAAGACACATATCAACCAACGAAATGACCTGTATAAATTGCATCGAAGCTAAACTCCAGGACACCAATCACTCCTCGGTCTACAGAAGATGCCCAATCTTTGTTTGGCATCAGGAGATCCAGGACATCAAAACTGTAGAAAAGGTAGATGTTAAGAAAGCAATTTCAATAACTGCTGCGAAGCCAAGTATTTGCTGCTGGCTCTGTGGTTATATGGCTCATATAAAGTACGTCGGTTATTCGGGGCTGATTGCAGATGCGATTGCCCAAAGGACTGGACTTGGCTGGCCGTGTGACTTCTGTCATGAAATTGAGGCCGAGATGTGGATGTTTATGAGGCAGACGAGGAATGCATTTAAGGATTCGTCCGACGGCTTTAAAAAGCTTTATGACCAATTCCTTGCTGTGAACACCCAGGTCAATAGTTTACAAATATTGGCTGAGTCTCCTAAGCGTAAGAAATCTACCCCTCGTGACTTGCAAACAACTATAGTCACTCAGTTCTCGACATTAGAACCACCCTCGACTACTCGGTTACACAGCTCATCGTTTGCTACTGCAGTGGCTACGAGAGTTGTGGATGATAGTATGCCCATTGTGGATACTGTACCGGCGGATACAGCTATTACAGTGCCTTTGACCGATGCACCTGCTGTGATGAAGAAAAACCAGTCGGAAAGGCTACATCGAGGTCCACTATGAGAGACCCCTTACTTATTCTTCAAAAAGGAAATAAGCGTGACACCAATAGTACCCCATAGCGCGTTGTAACGTCAATATGCTCATGTTCTTCCTTTGGCCTGACACTGAGTAATATTGAGTTTTGAATAACTTCGGAGTTTATTATCCGATCGCGATGAAATTTTCAGAACACACTGATACCCTGACCTTCGTCCTGTGCATGAAGAAATAGGAACGAGAGCAAAAGAATAAACAAAAGTACAGTAATTTTTGCGGGTTGACTTGGTTCTTCCAAGCATGTGCACTGCTTACGAGTCTTGTTTTCGTTTTTGCATTTTGCGTTGTCTCTTTTGATGCTGCTTCATTTGCTGCAAATAATTGAAGCGGTCAGACGCACATGTGTCAAATGGAAAACCTGACTTATATTTCAATATGATTAATGAATTAATGTTTCTAAATTTAAATTTAAACAAGCCGATCAGTCGAGCGCGCGCGACAGTAGGAAACCCTGTGCAGGTCTTAAAAAAAAAGAATGTTCATT
>OY282582.1:361872-411997 GCA_958299025.2 Drosophila histrio
CACAAAACATCAAATTAATTTATTAAATTGGAATTAGCTTGAATCCGTTTGAATCCCTTTAGTGGCATTCCACTGAAGTCAGGTGATTGCTATTATGAAAAGGTTAGTTTTAAGGCTATGTTCTACATCAAAGTATGACTAAATGAGATAAGCACAAGTAACAAACAAAAATTATTTACATAATACTTACCTTTATCTTTAAAAAAAACCAACAAACTTGTTTTGGAACTAATTTTTAAAATTTTTCTGACGAAAATCTTACTGACGTGCAAATCGGCGGGAAACTTTTCTGCAACAAGTGCAAAAACATATTTTGACTTTGAAAGCTCACAGCTGATCAGCTATCGATAAAAAATCCAAATGATGAGTGTTTCTGACATCAGTGGGATGTCAGTTATAAAGAAAAAAAAAATTTTGGCGGCTAGCTCCACTTTGAATTTTGAATTAAATGCAGCTAATTTCGCCAAATCGACCACTGTGCCCTGCTTTAAAAGTACGTTTTTAAGCATTCGATGTTACCGTATTGCTTCTGCAAATAGTGATGGTTCAAATTACTACGCGATGCATCGATGGAGGAAAATACAATCGATGGTGACCCTCGCACAGCCACCCTCGATACTATCGATACTATCGTCGATGGTTTTACAGCTCTATATCAACATATCACCCACATGTGTTGAAACTCAAGATATTTTCAGGAAACTCAATGAACTAGCGCGAAATTCAACAATTTTTGAGTTGAGAGTATTTTGTTTAATGTGTGCAATATATAATATGAATATGCTCCCAAGTGTATGTGTTAAGAGGGATAAATACTCGTACAAAGCAGTGATGATGAAAGTGAATGTCACAATAATTTTGCTTATATGCTTTGAGCTTTCTATATCTGTTGCCCAAAGTGTGCCATTTAGTCCATGCCCAAAGATTTTTCAGTATAGATTCGAAGGAAATGAATGGTTTGGAATAATTGCCGTGCGGAAGCCCGAGGTTCAAGGTTTGCAGATTCGGGTACTGCTCTCTATGCGAGGCAAACCCACGTCGGTAAGTGATATCCGTTATTGGAGTTGAAAACTGAAAATAACAACCAACATTTTCAGAATTATCTTGGCGAAATAGAACTACTGACTCGGGGACAATTAACAAGACATGCGGCGGTGCTTTACAAAATACGATTTCCAAAACATAACTTTCCTCCCAAACTTGTTCTCATTTCGGCCAACAATCAAGTCATTTGTATTGGATTTGCCGGTATATAAAAAATTTTAGGTACAGCAGATTCATAAAGCACACACTTAATTTTCTTGCAGATCAAAGTATTTTTATGACTCAAATACAACTGGAGCACACACGAAAACTTACATTCGTACCAGATACGAAGTCATCAAGTCTTATAAATCTTACACTACAGGGCGAAACAGAAATCGCAGTTGGTAAGGAGACGCCATCAAATCATGAGTTTAGCCCCAAAGCTCTGCCGCACATTCAGTTTAAGAAGTATGCATCTGGACTGTGGCGTGATCGGTTTTTAGTGCAATTCCCCTTCAGTAGTCAATCACTGAGAGCGACCGTCCTCGCTAGTCCTCGCAGACCTCAAGAAACACGCAGTGAATTTTGCTGCAGACCACTAGCCATATACTATACATATTTAGTTTTGGGTATAGAGATCGGCTTGGCCGATCGAAATGGGTTATATATCGTTCGAAGGGTAGTTCATATAAATTTAATAATATCTTCCCCAATGATATCAGGATTAAAATTCTTTTATTTTGTTTGTTTGTTGGACCAATCTCAGATATCGGAATAAAACTAGGTATGTAACACCCTTTGCTCACTGATGTCCATTTTGTAAGAAATCGATATTTTCGATTAGCATAATCACTAAGCAAATAACCTATAGGGTACCCATCCCTTAGAATAACAAGTCGAGCGGGCACGACTTTAGGATACCCATTACTTAGAATAACAAGTCGAGCGGGCACGACTATAGAATACCCTGTGCAGGTCTTAAAATTATTTTGAAAAAACTAGCTATGAAACTGCTCTTATTATCAGCTTTTTAGACCCTTTACTTTAAAAAAGTAAAACGGGTCTATTAAGTTTGTCAAAAAAAAAATGTGCGTAACAGGTCGAAGGAAGTCCGGCAGACCCCATAAAGTATATATATTCTTGATCAGCATCACCAGCCGAGTCGATATAGCCATTTCCGTCTGTCCGTCCGTCCGTCTGTCCGTCTGTCTGTATGAACACCTAGATCTCAGAGACTATAAGAGCTACAGTCACCAAATTTAGTATGGTGGTTCGTCTATGGCATAAGCAGAACAAGTTTATCTTAAAATTTCGACACGCCCCCTTCCGCCTCCGTAAATCGAGAACAAAATTTTTGAAAGCCCATAAAACGAAAAATATTAAAGCTAGAGTCCTGAATTTTGGCACACAGGACGGGTATCAGGGTCCTAACGTATCCTGAAAATTTCATCGATCGGATAGTAATCTCGGAAGATATTAAAAAAAAACTTAAAATTCCATATAATGGTCAATTTTAAAACTGGAGCCTTGAATTTTGGCATACATGACAAGCATCAACGTCCTAATTTATCCTGAAAATTTCATCGCGATCGGATGATAAACTCGGAAGTTATTCAAGACTTAATATCACTCAGAGTCGGGTCAAAGGAAGAAAAAGAGCATGTTGACGTTACAACGCGCTATGGGAACTATTAGTGTTACTCTTATTTCCATTTTGAAGAATAAGTAAAAGGTCTCTCATAGTCGACTTCGACTGTAGCCTTTCCGACTGGTTATAGCCTGTACCCATTAAAAATGGGCAAAAAAGGATATAATGAATTTGTGTGAATGTATGTAACAGGCAGAAGGAAGCATCTCCGACCCTATAAAGTATATATATTCTTGATCAGTATCAATAGTCGAGTCGATTTACACCTGTCCGTCTGTCTGTCTGTCCGTCTGTATGAAAGCGTGGATCTCAGCAATTATAAGAGCTAGAGACTTCAAATTTGGAATGTAGGTTCCTGAATACCATACGCGGATCAAGTTTATTTTCAATTTTCGATATCAAGTCCCGTTGGTTTTAAAATTAGAAAAATCACCATAACATAAGCAATGTCTAAGCTAGAGACTTGAGATTTGGCACACATGATAAAAAGCTTGGGCTTAATGTGTCCTGAAAATTTAATCGCGATGCCCCGCCCCTTCGCCCATAACTCGGAAAAGCTGATAACAAGAGCAGTTTTATAGCTAGAGACTTGAGATTTGCACACATAATAAGTATCCTACTCTCAATGTGTGCAACAAATTTCAGTACGATCGGATATTGAACTCAGAAGTTATTCAAGAAACAAATTTATGCAGCGCAGCAGATGTCGCTGCGCCGCGCCGACGATGTAATGAACGAAAAGACGCGTGTATGTTTGATATGCCTTTCGCCTGCTGTGGCGCTAAACATAAACAATCAACAGCCGCAGTCCAGTGTTGCCAGACTATCGCAAGCTACCTACTATCGATACAAGCAAAATCGACTTCAATCGAAATAATTAAAACCCATTATAATGAAAATACTTTTCTTTGAAGATCTGCACAGGGTATCCTACTGTTGCGCCCGCTCGACTGATCGGCTTGTTCCAATTGAAAAACACAAAAGTATTTTGAGAAAACTAGCTATAAAACTGCTCTTATTATCAGCTTTTTCCAATTGTTGGCGAATTGTTGGCCGTGGTATCGCGATGAAATTTTCTGGGAACCTTAAGCCCATGTTTCTTATCATGTGTTTTATCATATGTTTATGTTATGGTGATTTTTGTAATTTTAAAACAAACGGGGCTTGATATCGAAAATTGAAAATAAACTTGATCTGCGTATGGAATTCAGGAACCTACATTCCAAATTTGAGGTTTCTAGCTTCTATAGTTGCTAAGAGCCACGCGTTCATACAGACGGACAGACAGACGGACAGTTGTCAATCGACTTGATGCTGATCAAGAATATATATACTTTATAGGATCGGAGATGCTTCCTTCTGCCTGTTACATACCCATTATATCCTTTTTTGCCCATTTTTAATGGGCACAGGGTATAAAAACGTTCAGCTGAATTGGCTAAGATTGTGTCCGCGGTTCGTTAGGGTAATTAAAAAATGCGTTAAAAAGGTATATTTTGACGTCTGCTGGTTCAGTTGGTGTCCAGAGCCTATACACTGGTCGGCATATACATATGTGTGCATATTTTGACAAAACTTAAAGTAAAATCTTCTCATAATTTGAACTTACTCCATGTACATTTTGGCATCAATAAATAGGTCATTAAAATTCCGTTTGAATGATACAAACCTTTTATTAACCCATTAAGTACACATTGAAAATTTCGAATTTTTGTGAAAGTCTACGTTTTGATGCAAAAAATTCTACAAACAAAACTAATAGTGACTACAAACAATTTTTCAAAGATCTTCGCTAATATTTTTTATGATTTATTGAATGATGATCTTAGAAAAATTGTTTATGAAGTGAAGGAAAAAGTGGCTAAATCAAAGTAATTTTAAAAAATTTGATTGTTTTTTTTTTTGTTTTTAGGTAAGTCAGCTGAGTATTATTCTGATGGTGGTTGATTAGGGGTAATAAGAATTTGTATTTATTTTATTAATATATGGAACTGCAAATTTATTTAAACTTAACTACCTAAATAACCAACTTAAGTAATGTTCATTTCATTTATTATTTAAATATTACGATAACTTAATTAAATAATTAAATACATATTTTAATAATTTATTGATGTTTTAAAATTAATTTTTGTACCCTGTACCCATTAAAAATGGCCAAAAGGGTATAATGAATTTGTTTAGATTACATATTTATTAAAAAATGTATTAGTTTTGATGTCATGATCTGTTTATCATTTTAATTTACCATAAAACAAAATCAATACCGGTTTCTTATGTTATTTTTGCCACGCCAAAGATTTCATACTCTTGCAAAACCATGTATTCATTTTTTCAACCAATATATCATGTGGCAACTATCTGATATCCGATTCAAACCAACTTTTTTGAGAATGTAAAAGACATCGAACCACACAATCAGTCGGTTTGGTTGAGAAATCTTGAGTAACAACAGCGAATTTCATAATCAACATTAAATTGGGACCCATTGTTCCTATGGCAGACATATAATATAGTTGTCCGTGTTTTATCAAATTTAGTGAAGATGAATAAGTCATGACAAGATAAATAATCTGTGAGTTTGGTTGAAGTCTGTCGAAAAATAATAAAGTTTGCCATACAAAAGTATTATTTTCGACGGATACTTCCTATGGCAGCTATATGATATAGTGATCCGATTTAAATTTGGTCAAGATATTCAAGACAGGACCAAATGCAAAAACTGTGTGCCAAAATTCAAGGCTCCGGTTTTAAAATTGATCATTATATGGGATTTTAAGTTGTTATACCCTGTGCCCATTAAAAATGGGCAAAAGCGGTATAATGAATTTGTGTGAATGTATACAACAGGCAGAAGGAGGCATCTCCGACCATATAAAGTATATATATTCTTGATCAGTATCAATAGCCGAGTCGATTGACACCTGTCCGTCTGTCTGTCCGTCCGTCTGTCCGTCCGTCTGTATGAACGTGTGGATCTCAGCAACTATAGGAGCTAGAGACTTCAAATTTGGAATGTAGGTCCCTTAATACCATACGCAGATCAAGTTTATTTTAAATTTTCGATACCAAGTCCCGTTGGTTTTAAAATTAGAAAAATCACCATAACATAAGCAATGTTAAAGCTAGAGACTGGAGATTTGGCATACATGATAAAAAGCTTGGGCTTAATGTGTCCTGAAAATTTCATCGCGATGCCACGCCAAGTTCGCCAATAGCTCGAAAAAGCTGATAACAAGATCAGTTTTATATCTAGAGACTTGAGATTTGGCACACATGGTAAGTACCCTACTCTGAATGTGTGCTACAAATTTCAGTAAGATCGGATATTGAACTCAAAAGATATTCAAGAAACAAATTTATGCAGCGCAGTAGATTCGTAGATTGGTCGAACGAAAAGACGCATGGCGCTGTGGCGCTTAACATAAACAATCAACAGCTGCAGTCCAGTGCTGCCAGGCTATCGCAGGCTACCTACACTCGATACAAGCAAAAATCGACTTCAAGCGATATATTTAAATCCTATTATAATGAAAATAATTGTCTTTGAAGACCTGCACAGGGTTTCCTACTGTCGTGCGGGTTTCCTACTGGGCGTGGCATCGCTATAAAATTTTCAGGACACATTAAGCCCAAGCTTTTTATCATGTTCTCCAAATCTCAAGTCTCTAGCTTTAACGTTGCTTATGTTATGGTGATTTTTCTAATTTTAAAACCAACGGGACTTGGTAACGAAAATTAAAAATAAACTTGATCTACGTATGGTATTCAGAAACCTACATTCCAAATTTGAAGTCTCTAGCTCTAATAGTTGCTGAGATCCACGCGTTCATACAGACGGACGGACGGACAGACAGACGGACAGTTGTCATTCGACTCGGCTATTGATACTGATTAAGAATATATATACTTTATAGGGTTGGAGATGCTTCCTTCTGCCTGTTACATACATTCACACAAATTCATTATACCGCTTTTGCCCAGTTTTAATGGGCACAGGGTATAAAAATTTTAAACCGCACAGCAGGACATTGTGGGACTCGAATCCCCGACTTTTAGTATGTGAGTCTAGCACTTCACAGACTAAGCCAACGAGCCTGTCACCAGCCGCCTGCTAAATTGCAACTTTGTTTGCAGAACTGTAATTATCATTACATTTTGCTCTCGTCGCTACTATTCAGACACTAAGAAAAATCGGTGTACATATAATTTAAAACATTATATCTTGCCAAATCGAGTTATCCCAGATATGACCTATATACAAATATTTGCATAATTTCAATAACTATTACACATTGAAAATTGATCAAAATCGTAGTCGCCGTTTTCTCAATAATTGCATAAATATGCAAGCCCACTTAATTTGTCATCAAATTTTAAAAATGTTACATACAAGTTTATTATTATATTAACTTTTAAGCGAGTTGTCAGATTTGGATTATTGAGGTAACAATCGCTCCGTAATAGACATTGGCATCATCTAACTTTAAATTTTTCTCACATTAGGCACTAACGGCCCCTAACGGCTATATTTTTCAAACAAGAATTTTACCTAACAAGCATGGCCAGGATGTGATAGAGGGGTAGGGGGAAATAGTTATTTTTATACTCTGTGAGGGTATATTAAGATTGCTGAAAGTATGTAACGGGCAGAAGGAAGCATGACCGACCCCATAAAGTATATATATATTTTTGGTCAGCATCAATAGCCGAGTCGATATAGCCATGTCCGTCGGTCTGTCGGTCCGTCCGTATGAACGAAAGGATCTCAGAGATGGTATGAGCTAGAAACTTTAACTTGGTCTCCCAGCACTGGTAATTTTTGCAGGCAGATCAAGTTTATCTTTTTTTTTGGATGCCACGCCCTCTTTGCCCACAAGTTAAGTAAAAGCTTATAAGGCAAGCGGTTTTGTAGATCAAAACCCTCATAACAAGATCAATATTACAGCTAAAGACTTCACATTTAGCACAAATGATAAATATTTTATGGTCAATGTATCCAACAAGATCAGTTTTATATCTAGAGACTTGAGATTTGGCACACATGGTAAGTACCCTACTCTGAATGTGTGCTACAAATTTCAGTAAGATCGGATATTGAACTCAAAAGATATTCAAGAAACAAATTTATGCAGCGCAGTAGATTCGTAGATTGGTCGAACGAAAAGACGCATGGCGCTGTGGCGCTTAACATAAACAATCAACAGCTGCAGTCCAGTGCTGCCAGGCTATCGCAGGCTACCTACACTCGATACAAGCAAAAATCGACTTCAGGCGATATATTTAAATCCTATTATAATGAAAATAATTGTCTTTGAAGACCTGCACAGGGTTTCCTACTGTCGTGCGGGTTTCCTACTGGGCGTGGCATCGCTATGAAATTTTCAGGACACATTAAGCCCAAGCTTTTTATCATGTTCTCCAAATCTCAAGTCTCTAGCTTTAACGTTGCTTATGTTATGGTGATTTTTCTAATTTTAAAACCAACGGGACTTGGTAACGAAAATTAAAAATAAACTTGATCTACGTATGGTATTCAGAAACCTACATTCCAAATTTGAAGTCTCTAGCTCTAATAGTTGCTGAGATCCACGCGTTCATACAGACGGACGGACGGACAGACAGACGGACAGTTGTCATTCGACTCGGCTATTGATACTGATTAAGAATATATATACTTTATAGGGTTGGAGATGCTTCCTTCTGCCTGTTACATACATTCACACAAATTCATTATACCGCTTTTGCCCAGTTTTAATGGGCACAGGGTATAAAAATTTTAAACCGCACAGCAGGACATTGTGGGACTCGAATCCCCGACTTTTAGTATGTGAGTCTAGCACTTCACAGACTAAGCCAACGAGCCTGTCACCAGCCGCCTGCTAAATTGCAACTTTGTTTGCAGAACTGTAATTATCATTACATTTTGCTCTCGTCGCTACTATTCAGACACTAAGAAAAATCGGTGTACATATAATTTAAAACATTATATCTTGCCAAATCGAATTATCCCAGATATGACCTATATACAAATATTTGCATAATTTCAATAACTATTACACATTGAAAATTGATCAAAATCGTAGTCGCCGTTTTCTCAATAATTGCATAAATATGCAAGCCCACTTAATTTGTCATCAAATTTTAAAAATGTTACATACAAGTTTATTATTATATTAACTTTTAAGCGAGTTGTCAGATTTGGATTATTGAGGTAACAATCGCTCCGTAATAGACATTGGCATCATCTAACTTTAAATTTTTCTCACATTAGGCACTAACGGCCCCTAACGGCTATATTTTTCAAACAAGAATTTTACCTAACAAGCATGGCCAGGATGTGATAGAGGGGTAGGGGGAAATAGTTATTTTTATACTCTGTGAGGGTATATTAAGATTGCTGAAAGTATGTAACGGGCAGAAGGAAGCATGACCGACCCCATAAAGTATATATATATTTTTGGTCAGCATCAATAGCCGAGTCGATATAGCCATGTCCGTCGGTCTGTCGGTCCGTCCGTATGAACGAAAGGATCTCAGAGATGGTATGAGCTAGAAACTTTAACTTGGTCTCCCAGCACTGGTAATTTTTGCAGGCAGATCAAGTTTATCTTTTTTTTTGGATGCCACGCCCTCTTTGCCCACAAGTTAAGTAAAAGCTTATAAGGCAAGCGGTTTTGTAGATCAAAACCCTCATAACAAGATCAATATTACAGCTAAAGACTTCACATTTAGCACAAATGATAAATATTTTATGGTCAATGTATCCAAAAAATGTTCTCACGATGCCACGCCCCCCTCGACAACAAAACGAAAAAGCTTATTACAAGAGCAATATTACAGTTGGAGACTTCAGATTTGGAACACATGATGAATATTTTGTGGTCGATGTGTCCAGAAAATTGTATCGCGATGCCACGCCCCCTTCGCACACAAATTAAGTAAAGCCTCATAAAGCAAGCAGTTTTGAAACTCAAAAACCTCATAACAAAAGCAGTTTTGTAGCTAGAGACTTGAGATTTGACACACATGATGAGAATCTTGAAGTTGAATTGTCCAAAAAATTTGATCACGATGCCACGCCCCCTTCGCCCACAAATTTAAAAAAACGAATTACTAGTGAATTTCATCTGGTGTGAATTTGAGCGGGTTCCTGTAGACTCACATGGTATATTACGGTCGGGGTCCCGACGGTTCGGCTTGTTAGACCCTTTACTTTAAAAAAGTAAATAGGGTCTATTAAGTTTGTCAAAAAAAAAAAATGTGCGTAACAGGTCGAAGGAAGTCCGGCAGACCCCATAAAGTATATATATTCTTGATCAGCATCACCAGCCGATTCGATATAGCCATGTCCGTCTGTCTGTCTGTCCGTCTGTCCTGCTGTCCTGATGTATGAACACCTAGATCTCAGAGACTATAAGAGGTAGGGTCACCAAATTTGGGGACGATGCTCCTGTGGCCCCCGAAAAGTTCAAGTTTTTTTTATAATTTTGCCACGCCCCCTCCCGCCCCCAAAAATCGGAAGAACCCGAATAACTACAGTAATTTAAAAGATACAAGTTCCAAAATCGGCATACATAAAATTTACTTTCCTTCCGATGCGTACTGAATTTCATCAAAATCGGACAATAAACACCGGAGAATTGAAGCAAACAAATTATCAAATGTACAATGTACTTAAGGCATTGAATTATTAATTGCACTTCTGTAGAAAACTTGTAATTGGCCAACTATTGAATATGGCCTCATTGGTGCAGTGGTTAGAATGTCGAATTCTTGTGGTGGGGTCTTGGGTTTGATTCCTGCCAGTGACACATTTTTTTCTGTTTTTAAAAATTGTTAAATAATCGACAATGGCTTCATAGGCGCAATGGTGTGGAGTTCGAGACCTGCCAGAGGCACACTTTTTTTCTGTTTTTATTATTATTATTATTATATTTTAAATTTATAAGTACAGTAATAAAATAAAATAAAAGAATATTTTACTTTTAGAAATAAATTCTACCATAAATGCCAATGTATTATATTTAATAATGCATGTATGCATTACATACATGTATATCAGTGGTCGGCACGCTCCGCGCTCCGCGCATAGGGATTTTCTCTGCCGCAGCGCTGCTTGCACACGTACAGTATAAACTTTCGTGTGGCGTCGCTGTTTCTGTTAAGTCGCTGTTATGGCGCTGTTTCACTGAAATATCACTGTTGAGGCGAAGCAAAATGAATCAGCTGCTGATCAGCAATTGGTGATGCTACGCTGCACAATTTTGACAAATTACACATTATATACACAGAAAAATAAATGGTTGTTGGAGTTTTTGAAAAAGTATTCTTTTTTATACACATTATGACCAATATATAGCCGTTTTGATGCGAATCAATAATATAAAGGGCAAGAAACGGCACATGCTTGACGCCTGTTAAAATTCTGTTAATTCGCACACTAATGCAATGAAACATATGACTGTGTTGGTGCCGACCACTGATGTATATTTACATAACATTTGTATGTTAAGATTAACATTTGTATGTTAAGATTAACATTTGTATGTTAAGATTAACATTTGTAAGTTAATGATTCAAGTGTAACCTAAGCGATTATATTTTATTAACCGGAAGCTAATCTGAGCAGCGTCAAATTTATTTAGGTTTATATATAAGTCTCTAAGTTTGTTACTGTTGTTTTTAATATATTTTTTGTTAAAAAAAAAAAAATTATATTAATTATTATAGCCTGTGCCCATTAAAAATGGGCAAAAAAGGCTATAATGAATTTGTGTGAATGTATGTAACAGGCAGAAGGAAGCATCTCCGACCCTATAAAGTATATATATTCTTAATCAGTATCAATAGCCGAGTCGATTGACACCTGTCCGTCTGTCTGTCCGTCCGTCTGTCCGTCTGTCAGTCTGTCCGTCTGTATGAACGCGTGGATCTCAGCAACTATAAGAGCTAGAGACTTCAAATTTGGAATGTAGGTTCCTGAATACCATACGCAGATCAAGTTTATTTTCAATTTTCGATATCAAGTCCCGTTGGATTTAAAATTAGAAAAATCACCATAACATAAGCAATGTTGAAACTAGAGACTTGAGAATTGGCACACATGATAAAAAGCTTGGGCTTAATGTGTCCTGAAAATTTCATCGCGATGCCACGCCCCCTTCGCCCATAACTCGAAAAAGATGATAACACGAGCAGTTTAATAGCTAGAGATTTGGCACACATGGCAAGTATCCTACTCTCAATGTGTGCTACAAATTTCAGTACGATCGGATATTGAACTCAGAAGTTATTCAAGAAACAAATTTATGCAGTGAAGCAGATGCGTCGCAGCGCAGTAGCAGCGCAGTTGCTGCGCCGCGCCGATGATATAATGAACGAAAAGACGTTTGTTCATGTATGTTTGATTTGCAGTTCTTTTGCTGTGGCGCTAAACATAAACAATCAACAGCCGCAGTCCAGTGTTGCCAGACTATCGCAAGCAACCTACTCTCGATGCAAGCAAAATCGACTTCAAGCAATATATATCTAAATCCCATTATAATGAAAATACTTTTCTTTGAAGACCTGCACAGGGTATCCTACTGTCGCGCCCGCTCGACTGATCGGCTTGTTTACTATAATATTGGATTTGTGCCAAACTTGTTAGATTGCTTTCTTTTTATACCCTGTGGGAGTA
The DNA here is from genome assembly GCA_958299025.2 of Drosophila histrio. NCBI lineage: Eukaryota > Metazoa > Arthropoda > Insecta > Diptera > Drosophilidae > Drosophila > Drosophila histrio. The sequence goes on from OY282582.1 coordinate 374,229, forward strand.
TATTAAGTTTGTTAAAAGTATGTAACGGGCAGAAGGAAGCATGGCCGACCCCATAAAGTATATATATTCTTAATCAGCATAAATAGCCGAGTCGATATAGCCATGTCCGTCTGTCCGTCGGTCTGTCGGTCCGTCGGTCTGTCCGTATGAACGAAAGGATCTTAGAGATGGTAAGAGCTAGAAGCTTGAACTTGGTGTCCCAGCACTGGTAATTTTTGCAGGCAGATCAAGTTTATTTTTTTTTTGGATGCCACGCCCTCTTTACCCACAAATTAAGTAAAAGTAAAAGTATAAAACAAGCAGTTTTGTAGCTCAAAACCCTCATAACAAGAGCAATATAACAGCTAAAGACTTCACATTTAGCACACATGATAAATATTTTGTGGTCAATGTGTCCAGAAAATGTTATCACGATACCACGCCCCCTCGCCTACAAAACGGAAAAGCTTATAACAAGAGCAATATTACAGTTAGAGACTTCAGATTTGGAACACATGATGAATATTTTGTGGTCGATGTGTCCAGAAAATTGTATCGGGATGCCACGCCCCCTTCGCACACAAATTAAGTAAAGCCTCATAAAGCAAGCAGTTTTGAAACTCAAAAACCTCATAACAAAAGCAGTTTTGTAGCTGGAAAGTTGAGATTTGGCACACATGATGAATATTTTCGCTCACAAAAATTAAAAAACGAATTACTAGAGAATTTCATCTGGAGTGAATTTGAGCGTGTTCCTGTAAACCTACAGGGTATATTACGGTCGGGGTCCCGACCGTTCGGCGTGTTAATCTTCTCACGATTTTCTTTGTCGATTTTCCTATGCACGCTCATAAGACATAGTCCGGAAAGTCTATCCTGCCCTATTGTGCTCTTCAGTTACGTGTTGACTCTGGGAAGAGTACTAAAAGAAGACAACACAGTCACTGTTTTGCATAGTGAGGAGCTCCAAACATAAATATGTTAATTAATTGTGGGAAGAAATGCAAGCTTAATATCCATTGAATTATTTTCGGTTAAGCTCTTTTTCTTCCGAAGATTGTACTAAAGAGTTACCATCAACATTTAGGTTATTCATTTTTTGGAATTGGTTCGAGTTTTTGTATAGTACCTCTTCACTAGCACATTTAACCTGATACTCGTACAATGGGTTGAAATTTTGAAAGCGACAAAGCTACTGTGTTTGTATTTAAAAATCTTAGTTTCAAACATAGCTGTTAAATTGCAATTATAATTACTAATCAATTAAATTATTTTTAGAAAATAATCGTAGTGACTATATAGTTCGCTTTTGCGAAATGTATGATAATTTAGTGATTACGATTACAAAAAATCAGAAATAATCTTAAATTATCACAAATGTTTAAAAATAATCAGAAATAATTTAAAAATAATCAAAAAAATTCGTTTCAAGTAGTCGTATTTTTTTTAGATTATTTTCGATTATTTTGAATTATTTTAATTTTATTTAGATTATTTTAGATTATTTAAGGAAAAAATAAATAATTTTCAATAACTCTTGTAGCCATTCACGCACTTACAAGCAAAACCTTTCTCATGGTGCTTATATTTTTACTGCATTCGCAGTTTTGATTTTTTAACAGAATACTTTTACATATAATACATATTTACAAACTATACTTGTAATTGGCTTTCATTAAAACTAACTTTTCAAAAGAAAAGTCAGACAATGATTGCCGTCTAGGATTATTATATATATATATATATATATATATATATATATATATATATATATATATTCCTCAGTGCACTTTGGGTTTATTTTATACAAAACCTTAATCCATTTTAATTTTATACTTGGGGTTAGCACAGTAGCTGCAACTGCTATATTCGCATTTGGTGTCAACAAGGAATAGTCTTGAAATCTATGGTGTAATTTCTGCTCAATCTTCACACAGTTTGTTTTTTTCCTTAAATGATCAAAAATAGTCTAAAATAATCTAAATAAAATCAAAATAATAATCTAAAAAAAATCCGACTACTTGAAACGATTATTTTTGAATTATTTCTGATTATTTTTAAAAATTTGTGAAATTTAAGATTATTTCTGATTTTTTGTAATCGTAATCGTTAAATTATGATGCGAAACCGAAAATAATCGTAGTTTAATCATTAGCTCACGTTTTAAACAAAAAGAAACTAATTACTAATGACTACGATTAATAATCATTATTTAACAGCTATGGTTTCAAAGCTGTATTCATTGGATCCATATACGAGAATTATACCTGTATGCAGACTTTGTTGTGCCACGGTTTCCTTATCTTCAATGCACTAATTAAGCATTCACAATTTTAGAAAAATGTTTAGAACATTTTCTGATAGCATTTTCCGACCATTTAGTCTCACAAAGGCGTAATATATTAGGATCATAATTTCTACGTGTTGTTGATTCCCGAAAAAAGTTAATTACTACATCTTTCTTATTTCAGAACATTTCTTATTTCTGAAACCGTATTTTCGTGATTAACAGCAAGATTTAGCTTATGGCTATATTTTCTCCTTAAAATGGCTTAAATTCCGTCTTGGAGCGAACAATAACTCGATTGGCTTGGACATTTTATATATATTTTTATAATTTCACTATTACGATTTTTTTATTTATTTATTTTATTTTTGACGACAATGAACAGTCGACACAGTAGAAAAACATGTATATCATTTAACATAAAAACTAGACCAGGCACACGTCCGCAGGAGGAGAAATTTTTAGCGATATGCTCCGACTCACATCAAAAGGACGGTGGCAAGGTTTACAATGACGGAAAAATAAATAATTATAATAATAATAATAATAATAAAGATAAATACAAAATAATAGTAATAATAATACAAAATTAACCAAGCTATAAGTTATCCAATATTGCATGTTTAACATAGGTACTACTAGATCCAATAGAAAAGAAGTTGTAAAATTTATTATAATTTTTACAAAGCACACGGAAGGCTTCTTGTTCGGAGTAATTTGTAAGGCAAACGGGAAGGTTAAGGGGGAAATAGTGTCTAGTAGGACGAAAAGGAACATTAATGTTAATGAGGCTAAGTAGGAAAGTAGAGTCAATCTCGCCTAGAAGAAGTTTATGAAGAAAGAGAACACCATGGCAAATCCTACGCTTTTTTAGGGATGGTAGATCTATCAAGCTAAGTCTACTTTCATAAGAAGGGAGATGTTGATCAGGGTCCCAATTTAATCCACGGAGGGCAAATATTAGAAATTGTTTCTGTACTGATTCAATTTGATCCTGAAATTGTTGGTATTGTGGAGACCAAACACAAGAACCAAATTCAAGAATTGGACGCACGAGAGAGACGAAAAGTTGTTTAGTGGTGTAAGGATCAGTGAATTCCTTAGACCATCTCTTAATAAAACCTAGGACACCAGTTGCTTTGGAAGAAATAACAGAAATATGAGAGTTAAAGCATAAATTAGGTACAAAAAGAATGCCTAGGTCAACAACTCTAAACAAACGTTTTAATAATTTACCATCAATAGAGTAATCGAAAAAATAAGGTTTGCGACGATAGAAAGTCATTACGTTACATTTAGATATATTAAGGGGAAGGCGATTTATTAGACACCAATTATTAAGGGAGTCAAGATCATCTTGAAGTAGAAGTGGCGATGAGGGATCATCAAAGGAAAAACAAAGTTTGACATCATCTGCGTACATTAATGGGCGTGAGTGAGTCAAAGCGAGAGGAAGGTCATTAATAAATAGATTGAAAAGCAAAGGTCCAAGATGACTCCCTTGAGGGACACCAGAAGTGGCCTGAATGGGATTAGAGAGCGAGGACTTAAAACGCACTCTTTGAGATCTATTAAGAAGATAGGATCTGATCCAATGAATAAGATTGGATGGAAATCCCAGAAGATCCAATTTGCTGAGTAGGATCTCATGATTTACTGAATCAAATGCCTTGCTAAAGTCAGTATAAATTACATCAGTTTGATGTTTGCGGCTAAACGCAGAATTAATTAAGGATGAAAATTCAAGAAGATTGGTTGAAATAGAGCGCCTCCGAACAAAACCATGCTGATACCGCGTAAACAAGGATTGACAAAAATGTTGCAATTGGGAGGTAATAATCTTTTCGAAAAGTTTAGGGATGGCAGAAAGATTAGAAATGCCTCTATAATTTGAAATATCTGACTTTGAGCCTTTCTTATGAATCGGTACAATGTATGATTCCTTCCATACTTGAGGGAAGTCACTGAGTTCAAGAGAGAGATTAAAAAGGGTTAGTAGAGGAGAGCAAAGTGAATCAGCACAGAGTTTAAGGACCACACTAGGAAAATTATCGGGACCTGTCGAAAATGAGTACTTAGATGACTTCAAAAAAGAAAGTAGACAATCATAATCAATCAGTGTTGGGAAAATACAATTAGCCTGATTTAACTGGAAGGGGTAAGAGAATGAAGAGCAAGAACAAGACTTGGGAGAGGGGGAGGGATAACACAGCTGAAAAAAGGTTGCAAAGAGATTTGCAATATCACCATTATTATCAGCTTTAATATTATTAAGAAAGAGGGAAGATGGGAACTGAATTGATTTACGCTTTGAATTCACAAATTTATAAAACTGTTTAGGGTCGCGTCGAAAGCTAAGTTTACATCGAGACAAATATGATTTATAACATGTGGTATTTAAAATGAGAAACCTAGAGCGGGCAATAGAATATTTTGAGAAATCGGACTGAGACCCTGACTTCTTAAACTTTTTAAATAAGCGAGACTTTATATTCTTCAGGTTGGATAACCGAGAATTAAACCAAAGTGGTCCTCTGGATGAATCAGATTGACACACCTTCGGAACAAATCTATTAAAAACATCAAAAATTGTTTTATAAAATGCAGAACAGAGGGAAGTAAAAGATTAGGGACATTAGATGGGATCCAGGATATAGAAGGAAGGTTGAAATCACCTAGAACGATTATACGGTCGGAATCCTGCAAAGAAGAAAGGGCTAATTGAAGGCACGAAATATGGCGCATATATATAGAATGATCAGAATGAGGGGGGATGTAAGAGCAGGATATATAAATAGTCTGTGAATTTAAGCAAATTTTAACTATAACTAACTCAAGATCATCATACGAATCAAATGAAATAAGTTGAGAAGACCAGGAATTTTTAACAGCAATCAAGACACCACCACCACGGCGAGCTGTGCGGTCTTTGCGATAGATAATATAATCATCAGTGAGAATCTCTTGACATGAAATTGAAGAAGTAAGCCAAGTCTCAGTAAATACGACAACATCATACTCAAAGGAAACGCTATCTAAATAAAGTTTGCGCAACTTACTACCCAGGCCACGAACATTTTGATAGGAGATAATAATGGAAGAACTTAGTTTTTTGGGACAGAAGACAAGATTTGATCCCGAGAAGATGTAGGGATACTTACATTAATTTTAGCATTTTGAGAGCGATTAGTGAAAATATGGAAAATGGTGTGTTCAGGCCAGAAAGAAGGTTCAAGCTAACTTTTAGCGTGCAGATCAGGGACTAGAATTTTGAACGACGAAATAGAACGTATTGTTTTAAAATTGAATTTTGTAATGTATAAACCAGGAAGATTATCGGTATTAAGCTTGGAACAAATATATTGCCGAACAAGATCTTCCGTAGCCGAAGGAATAAGACGAGAGACAAAGATTGAAACGGATGGGGCCACTGCGGTGAGGACCGAAGCAGCAGGTAACGCATTATAAACAGGAGCTATACCAGCTGGTCCATTCGTTCCCAAAACATTAGCATAGGAACGGGACATGCCTGTGCTCATATTATCCGCCATTGAGCCGTCAACAGGGACATTAGAGGGACCAGCATTCGAGGAACCGGCATTCGAGGGGCCCGCAACAACGGAATCCGAGACAGCATCAGTATGTATAGTCGAGTCCGAGACAGCATCAGTAAGCATCGTCGAGTCCAGCAGAGTTACATTATCGGAGGAACCACTAGCAGTAGGATCAACAGCAATAACGCTTGGTTCAGTTGGAGTCGGAATTTGACACCCAGACAGCAGAGTAGGCGTAAAGGTGGGAGACAATGGCTCATCATTAGCTGGAAGTGATAAGAAAGGAATGTTCAACGAAAGATTGCACTGCTTCTTACGTTTAGGGGAATCATTTAAAACTTTAAGAGTCTTAAAATGAGATTCCATTGCAAGGAACTTAGCTTGAAGGTCACAGAATCCAGACTTGACAGCATTAAACTCAGTGTGAGTTTGTCTCATAAAGGTCCTCATGTCTGCTTCAATATCTCTACAATTCCAGCAAGTCCAGTTTAGGCCAATACGCGACTTAATTAAGTCAACGACGCGGCCACCAATTTGCCCAAAATTAGCGCACCCAGTGTGAGCTAAATTATCGCAGAGCCAACAGTAAACATAGGCTTGCCGGGCATTAATCTTATGATTAAAGACACACTTGGGAGCAGCGCAGGTACTCATAATTGAGATAAAAAATAAATGACTCAATGCGAGTGAGTGAGATTTTGTAATAGAGCCCGCAAGATCAGATGATAGCCGCGATACAAAACGAAGCGACGATGACGTATCGTAGGTGAGAGATAGCGGGGGGAACAGAACAAAGTTCACTGTAGGTTCGCACGATCAATTGAGAGCAGCGGTATAAGCCGAATCAACGAAGCAACGTAGGCGAGAGAGTGTATGTTCACATCCAATTATGTGCCAAAAGCAAACAGAACAAAGTGCAACAATAACAACCGAGTTGCGCGAATGTACAGTATATTGCAAATCAGGCACCGCTGAGCGTATGATAGCACACAATAGAATAGATAAGAGCAAAGAACTGACGCGACACGGTGTGCGTGTGGATGTTCGCGACAGATTTAAGAGAGACTGAGTTAAGAGTGACTGCACGCAGAGACCACCGACGCAACGAGAGAGAGACCGGTGAACTTCAATAAAACTAGCAGCACTCGCGGCAAAAAAGCAAAACAAAATAAATTATATTGCAAATTGAGATATTAACAAAGTAAAGGAACAATAATTATAGAGTTTTAGAGTTTTCACGATGCACAGCACAATATCACAAATTGTGAGCATAAAAATAACTTTTAAGCGCAGAAATTTGTAAATAGAGACGGAGCGAATAAAAACACGACCGGCGACGGCAAGCTCTCAGCTAGTTGTATCTATTCAAGCTTTTTACTTAAATTAATATGCTCTAAGGGCATGCTGACAAGTGTTATGTGTCAAAATTTTCGCAATCTTTCTACGCTTAAGATAAAACAATCAAAAATGCAATCATAAGGTCTAAATTTTGAGCAAATTCAAATAAAAGAAAATCAAATTCATCGGGTAATTTTTACATCATGTAATAATCTTATAGAGTTAGTTTGGACTTATATATTGAAGCTATTTTGATAACCTGTCGAGTGATGTAAAAAATTGTTAATAAGGGATATGGTTTGGCCGCAGTTTCAATTGAATTTTCAATTATTCTAGCTTCTTCCTGACAAACTAGCGGGATTTAAAACAGTTGTAGAACAAAAGTATCTTAGATATTTTCCGATATCTCAAAGATTGGTCCAAACAAACCAACACACAAGATTTTCATCTTAGCTCGATGACGTCAACCAAATTGGTAAATTCCATTATCTTTGGAAAGGATTGTACGATTTAGCTGAATGAAGTACAACGCGTATTCACTTGTACCAACTATCTGCATCCACAAATTGGGGCTTTATGCCCCAACCGAAGCTCCACATGTAATCGTGCAAAGTTTGACAAAGATATGCAAATGCCTACATCTCAAAAAATATCAGACCGATCGGAGATATTAGTATGTCATATTAAAACAACAAGAACCACCTTTTGAACGATATTTCACTCATTGCGATCGGCCCAGCCGATCTCTATATCCAATCTTGCGTGTATATAGTGGCCTGCAGCCCAGCAGACTTCACTACGTGTGAGTTTTTAGGGTCTGCTTTCGTCACTAGCGTGGACTGCCGTCCACAGTGATAAACCTAATTTGTCGACGTTCACAGGCGAAATCACTGCGAGAGAGCGTAGCGTGCAAATCCAAAATCTGTTAAGTGCACAGCCAGCATTTTATGAAATTTCTGATCAATTTTGAGTCTTTTTCTAGTTCACTTGCTGATCAAAATAAGCATGATTGCGCTCGTTTTCTTATCATAAATGTTCCTGTTGTCGGAAGAAATCGGTATGCTAGCCGCGAACACTGTAGAAGATTATTTTACAGTCCGTTTTTAAACTCTACTTTAAAAAAGTAAATAGGGTCTATTAAGTTTGTCAAAAAAAATCTGCGTAACAGGTCGAAGGAAGTCCGGCAGACCCCATAAAGTATATATATTCTTGATCAGCATCACCAGCCGAGTCGATATAGCCATGTCCGTATGTCTGTATGAGCGCCTAGATCTCAGAGACTATAAGAGCTAGAGTCACCAAATTTCGTATGGTGGCTCGTCTATGGGCTAAGCAGATCAAGTTTATCTTAAAATTTTGACACGCCCCTTCCGCCTCCGTACATTGAGAACACAATTTTTGAAATCCCATAAAACTAAAAATATTAAAGCTAGAGTCCTGAAATTTGGTACACAGGACAAGTATCGATCGGATAATAAACTCGGAACTTATTCAAGACTTAATACTACTCAGTGTCGGGCCAAAGGAAAAGAAAAGCATATTGACGTAACAACGCGCTATGGGGTACTATTAGTGTTACTCTTATTATACCCTGTGCCCATTAAAAATGGACAAAAGCGGTATAATGAATTTGTGTGAATGTATGTAACAGGCAGAAGGAGGCATCTCCGACCATATAAAGTATATATATATTCTTGATCACGCAGTCGTCGACTAAACCTCGAATCGATCGGTTGTGTTTCGCAGTTAATCTCAGTTTATTTCGAAGCTTATCAACTATTCAAGCGCACTTTCCTCTCACCACTCGTTCTTTTAACGGAAAAAAAAGCTGTAAGTTCAAAAATAAAGACATGCCCCCTGGGCACAATAGCCAAGGGGCTAATCGCTTTGCCATGCTTAGCGACAGCCCCAAAACCAAAAGAAAAAACTTTCTCCTCTAACAGAGGCCTTTCCTGAACTCCCAACACCTATCTTGCCAAACCCAAATTACTTGTTGATGTCAGCCATCGAAAAAGAGAAACCCCTCTCCTCCTATTCATGCTTCGCAGTTGAGCGAGCGATCAAAATAATCAACCCAAAAATTATTAAAATTAACCAAATGCGAGATGGCAATCTGCTAATTTTCGTGGAGAATTCCACAATTGCAGAAAAATTCATTTCAGCCCAAGAGCTTCATGGCATTTGCAAAATTCAATGCCAGTACCACAACAACCTTAACCACTGCAAGGGCACAGTCTATGCTTCTTACCTCAATAATGTAGCAAACGAGGAAATAGTCCAAGAGCTCAAGTCGCAGGGAGTTGTTGAAGTATATAAATATACGAAGAAACTTGACGGCAAAGCGGTTCCGACCGGTGTAGTACAGTTGACATTCAATTTATACAGCCTCCCACAAAAAATCCAAATCTCATGGCACCTTGCCAGGGTGAAGGAATATATTCCAAACCCGATGAGATGCAAAAACTGCAAAATTTTAGGACACACAGCCAAATTTTGCAAAGGCAATCAAACTTGTGACCCATGCGGCCTCCCAGCCCACGCACCGACCGCGTGCACTCGCACATTCTGCATAAACTGCAACGGAGAACATGCTGCTAGCAGCAGAGACTGTCCAAAATATAAAGATGCTCAAGAGGTTTTGAAAATAAAAACCAAAGAAAAATGTACGATGTACGAAGCTAAAACGAAATATTACAATATGCAACCACAGCCACTATTAAGCTCTAAAAAAACCTACTCCGAAACAGTTACCAATATACTAACAGCAAAAATAACGGATACAAATGACTTACCAAGCACATCCAAAATTCAAATAAACTCAAAAAACAAAGAAAAAAATATAAATACACAAAACAAAACAAAAAACAAAAGTACTCAAGACAAACCAGAAAACAAGAACACACAAGACAAGCCATACGACTTAACAAACACAAACCACTCAAATGAAAGAAAAGATAAAAACTCAAAGAACACAAAAACGCAACCACAGAAGACAAAAATCAACACAAATTACGAACAAATGTCAACAAGCGAATCAGATTTTGACGAAGACATGAAAGCCGAACTAAGAATTATTAGAGCACGAAACCAATATAGCTCAACTGTCTCTGATACAAACAGTATCAGTGAAGACGTTAAGTTATTATAAAAGCAAGCATGCTCCATCTCTACTTGCTTCCCCTCGCTCCTCGCGATCGCCTATAATGTTATGCATTAAAGCGCAGTATCGCGAAAGCGAGAGGGAAGCTAGAAATAGAGAAGGAGAGACTATGAAACCCCACACCAAAATAAAACTAATAAAAACATTTACTAACATAATGACACTAAATATATTACAATGGAATATAAATGGGTATAAAGACAAATATCATAATCTCTCCCTTTTACTACAAAAACACAAGCCACAAATAATAGCCCTTCAAGAAACCCATCTCACTAACTATGACACTAATTTCCACACACCTAACAAATTCTCACTATACAACAATTACGATATAGATATACTAGCCCCAAAAGCCAGCAGAGGAGTAGGTCTTCTTATATCTAAATCAATACAGCACAAGATAGTCAACTGCCAATCAAAGATTCTAGCAATTGCCGCAGAAATACAATCTAAAACTCCATTTGTACTTATAAACATATACATATCACCAACTGACAATTTCATTGAGCAAGACTTACACGACCTGATTAACAGCTTCAATAAGCCAGTACTGATACTAGGTGACATAAATGCCTGGCACACACTGTGGGGATCGCCCTCTAATAATAAAAAAGGAAATGTTGCAGCCAGCTTCATTCAAAACAGCAACCTAATAGTCCTAAATAAAGGCGACCCCACCCACTACTCCACACATAACACTTTTACACACGTAGACGTAGCCATCTGCTCTCCCCCGCTTAATTTAAATGCAACCTGGTCAGTATGCGAAGACCTGTATGGTAGTGACCACTACCCTATATGCATACAGTTATTCCCAAAAGCACTCAATAATCCATCTTATAGAACACACAGGTACAAACTACACTCAGCCAACTGGGAATTATTCAAAAAAAATAGTTCCGAACTATCACACAAAATAGACATTACAAACAACACAAATAAATCAGCAGCACAATTCTTAAAAATAATTAAAATAAGTGCAAATAATGCAATCCTTACCTCAAACCCTAACAGAAGTAAAAGTAAAAACACGTATTGGTGGAACCCAGAACTAGAATCCTTAAGAAAAGAGAAAATCATATCGCTTAACAACCTCAGAAAACATTTAAGCTCAGAAAACATGCTCAAATACAAAAGAGCTAATGCCAAATTCAAATATGTTGCAAAAATATCACAAAGAACAGCATTCGCAGACTTCACTAAAGACATAAACCCTAACACAACCACAAAAGCACTATGGGAAAAGGTTCACATCATCACAGGAGTTAGGAAAAACACACACATCCACACAATCGAAATAGTAACAGGAAACAGCTGCGACCCAAATGATATTGCCAACGCATTTGCCCAACACTGGTCAGAGTACTCAAAAGATACAAGCTTTACAGCCTTGTTCCAACAAAACAAAGCCCACCATCTTACCTACTCACCCATAACATATATCCCAAAACACAGAGCCAAAACAATTGAATCACCGATCACACTAATTGAACTGCAATCATGTCTCAGCAGCCTCAAAGGCACAACTCCTGGACATGACAACATAAGCTATCAAATACTAAAAAAACTTCCTAACATTTCTCCCCAGAAACTCCTAGATCTTTACAACAAAATACTTGAAACTAGCACTATCCCTCAGCAATGGAAAATAGCCACAATAATCCCTATACACAAACCAAATAAACCAAAACATCTCTTAAATAGCTACCGCCCAATATCACTACTATCCTGTATTTCCAAAACCTTAGAGAAAATAATCTCCAAAAGAATTATGTGGATGTTAAATCAAGAGAATCTCCTCTCCCCCAACCAGTACGCGTACAAACCAAACAGATGCACAATGGACCCCCTATAAATTTTAGATAATTATATCTGCAAAAATCTTTCTACGAGAAACCACATTTCCGTGCTGTCAATTGATATGGAAAAAGCCTTTGACACAGTAGGAGCACATTGCATTCTACAACAACTGCTGGAATGGAAATTCGGGCCAAAAATAATCAATTTTATACGAAGCTACCTATCCAATAGAAAAATACGTGTCAAAGTAGGCAACACTCTGTCAAGCGAGGTTACTCTACACAACGGCATCCCACAGGGGTCGCCACTGTCGGTTACATTGTTTCTAATAGCATTCAACAAACTAAGCCTAATTATTAAAGAAGAAAAATTTTTCACACATACAATGTACACCGATGACCTTTGCCTTATTTTCATTCCAAAGCCTGGATACAATATTAAAATTAATAACATATTTAATAAAATAAGCCACTGGTGCAGTATTACGGGAACAAAAATATCTAATGAAAAATCATCCCATCTACACATATGTAAGAAACACAACTGTACAAACATAGATATAATAATTAATAATAATTAATAATTAACATACCAAAAGTCCGACAGCTTACAATACTAGGATTAGTTTTTGATACAAAGCACACATGGAGCGAACATGTTAAAACACTAATAAAATCACTTAACTCTAGAATAAATATTCTTAAATGCTTAAGTAGTTCTTACCTTAAATGTAACACCACATCCCTTATAAATATTTCAAAATCAATAATATTATATACGGCAAAACAAATAAATCCAACATAATCAAACTATCCACCCCCTATCACACTTCCATCCGACTCTCCTTAGGTACATTTCGTTCCACCCCAATTAAAAACATGCTTGCAGAAGCTGGACTCCCTGATCTGATAACCAGATTCCAATGGAGCATTGGCAGACAAATCAACAGAATCACAAATACACCCGGATCATCTTTACAAGAAATTTTAATCAAACAACTTAGACGCAAAACGAGATCGCGATTTTCATCAAGCTTGCAACTAATAATAAGGAAAGCCAGGGCTTTTGACATACATATTCTTTCCAATAAAAAATATAGAGAAAAAGTACCAACATGGTTCTTCAAAAATGACTTTATCCCGCTTAACCTTAAAAGCCTTTATTACACCAATGCACACATCAATTTTCACGGCGGAAGCGGAGGCCATTCTAATGGCAGTTGAGCTAGCAAGCGCAGCAAAGAGGGAAAAGCACATCATATGCACGGACTCCCTCTCCACTCTTCTCTCTATACAAAACGTCAACAACAGCGAACCCACAATACGAAGGATACGTCAAATGATAATCACTAATCACAAAAAATTAAAACTTCTCTGGACACCAGGACACGCAGGAATAAAAGGAAATGAGCAAGCAGATACAGCAGCGAAAACTGCTACAATGGAGCCATTAATAATGCACAACACGAACAATAAAAAGGACATAAACAAGCTAGTCAACAATAACACAACAGAGGTTCTAAACACAATCTGGAACAATTACAATCACTTCTACAAAGCAATAAACCCTAAAAGACAACCAATACACATACCAACAACAACAAACAGAAACGATGCAATAATATTTACCAGATTCAGACTCACACACACAAGCTTAACTCATGAACATCTCATGAAACAGCTACCTGCGCCAATCTGCCCATTCTGCAACACACTCACAACTCAACACTTTTTAAATAACTGTGATTTCATAAAAAACACTTGCACCTCCCTTAATATCCCTCCACCTACCCAACTTCTGTCAGAAGCCAACCCTAGCAACATAAAAAGTTTCATTAAACTGACCACAAAATTAAATGTAAAAAGATAAGTAGGATAAACAAATACAGCCTGAAGGCCTCAGTTGCTCTGGCTACATTATTGTACTCTAGAATTAATTCTAAGTTACAATAATTATATATAAATAAATAAATAATTTCCCCAACGGTGCTTCCACTATAGGATGCGTCCAAATCCGAGTTACTGAGCTTTTAACAGCTGATAAATAAACAAAAATTAAAAAAAATTTTTTTTTGATATATCAAAATCAATCATATGGAGTAAAGGCTATTGCATTAAACAAATTGCTGAAATTATAACACGGACACATCTTTTAGTTGTAAATTCGAGGAAGTTTTCAAAACGAGGCGGATTTATATGCTGTGACCGGGGCACGATCGCAAATTGTGGGAGATGCTTGGGATGCGCGAAATGATTCTTCCATGCTCTACAATGAATGCCCTAAAATAAATATAAAGTTAAGGTAAGATTGAGTTGGTCGATGTCTACCTCAAGATGTTAGCCAACGAATTTTTGCTTCAGATTTATTGTAACTAATGGCGTTGTACAATAAAAGCATTTTAAAATAGTTAATCTGAAGTTGCGTTAAACTCGCTCAGGAGTATAAACGGTCAACCTCCCTCTGATTCTACTAGAGTTGATTCGTCTTCATCAGACTTCTCTGCGTCTTCAGGTGGCCAAAGTAGGCGTCATCGAAATGAAAGAGGACCTTAAAGGCTGCACGAAAGAGCCGTTGACTAGGTGCAGGCCAAATTCAATTGTATTTTTTCTTTCAAGCAACTTTGTTTTGTTTACAATTCTTTGATAAATTTGAAAAGTTACTCGATATATCGATATATACCAAAAAATACCAACAAAATACGAGTTGGTAGTTCCCGCACCCATAAGCAACGCACAAATTTTCCTTCCCCAAAAGACCTACAATATTGTATGGGGATCGACGCGCGTTTCTAAATTTCCTGACGCAAACGTGGACGCAACTATAGTGGAAGTCCAGTATTACTTTTGTTTTCGGACTGCATTAGTACTAAATTATACCGAATGTACTAAACATCTACTAAACATCGTGATTTTACACATCCCTAGTTTGTGCAGATGTGAAACACTTTTCGTGTACATAGGCAAGGGTCTAGCACTCTCGAACAAAATTGTTCAGTACAAATTGTTGTTGTGACAAGTTGCACATCTGCTACTTGCTACGCTGCGAGAGTCGAGTAAACACCCTGTTAAGTTAAGGTGTGTCATCTTAAAATTTGAGGCTGTGATAGTTTTCTTTGATTTGCGTGGGCGGGGGGTGAGATATAGGAAATTAAAATCAAATTTGACCTGCGTATGGTATTCAGGAACATTTACATACATTACAAATTTGAAGTCTCTAGTTCTTATAGTTGCTGAGCTCCACGCGTTTATACAGACGGACAGACGGAGGAACAGACGGACGGACAGACGGACATGGCTATATCAATTCGGATGTTGATGCTGATCAAAAATCTATATACTTTATGGGGTCTGCCGGACTTTCTTAGACCTCTAAAGCACATTTTTTTTACAAACTTTAACAGACTTTATACATATACATACCTTTATAGTCATGGAGTTCGCAGTGCGGCTCTTCAACAATAAGTACAGTGACCTCTTTGACTTCTGCAACCGTAACAACAACTAAAATGGTTTCTATCACCAACAATGCGATAACCACTGCGCGCTCAACTTCTACAGAGCAAGCGAAAAATACAACAATATCAGCTCAAGTGCCAATATAGGCAATATCAACAACATGAAAACAATGGAACCAAATCAAAACAAGAAAACGGGACCGGCTATGCAGACTGGTATGGATCGCTACATCCAAATCAAACGAAAACTCAGCCCACAACAGAAGAAGAAGAAGAGTTAAGCAGAATAGACGCGCAAGTTTAAGAGCTCCACAAAAAATTTAATTAACACAGTTAAAACAACCAATAAAAATCGTTAAACCAGTTAAAGACTTAATATAGACCAACACAAACCGCGGTGTATAATAAACAAAACAATTAATAAGGTGTTCACAAATTTCTGTGCAATTACAATTTGTGTTTTGTTTCGGCTAGATGGTTCGCACATATACATAGATAAACCAAGTAATTAATCACGTTTAAAACAACATATTAAAATCAATAAATTCGATAAACAAGTTAAATACACAATAATCAATAGACACAAACATAATTCGCAAGTTTTTTCACCATAATTTCGGTCCAAACAAAGTAATATTTGTTTGTTCACACACATAGTCAAAACAATTAAAACGACCAACAACAAACGTCAAACAAAAAAAGCAAAGCGCGTAAAATCACTCAATTGCTAAACGACTCAACGACATAAGCAACAACAACAAATATGGCACCTCCAACTAAGCGTCAGCGTGAGAACACCGCACTTGATGTAAAAGGAGGCCGAGTATCGGATGCACCTTCGCCACAGTTTCTGGAGCTACTCAATCAGCGTTTTGGTGAGCAAATGGAGTTGATTGAATCGACCATTCGTTCAAATATACATACGGCCGAGGAGCGTTTTGTCAGCTTGCTGAATGAGCGCCTTGTACAACTGGCTGGCGATGTGGATAAGCTAAGCCTTCGTGTACAGCAACTGGAGGGACAGCTAGAAGTCATTCCGGTTCTGCAGGCAAAGATGGATGATCTGCAGGCGAAACTCCAGCAAAAAGATGCGGATGAGGTTTCTCGTCAGATGGAGGCAAAGATGATAATGCTGGAGGCTAAGGTGGCTGCTCATGCCACCGAAAGCATAGCAGCTGATTTGCGCATTCACGGTGTGCCATTTTCTGATGGTGAAAATCTGCGCACAATTTATAATGCGCTCTGTTTTTCCATTAGCTTAACCCCACCACCGAAAATTAGGGATATTTACCGGATTAAGCCGCGTACATTGAATGGCAGCACTGTCGACCCATAATTATTTTAAAACTTGAGAACGCCCGAGAAAAGGTCAATTTGCTGCGGCAAATTGCGTTGTACCGACGTGAAAATAAAAAGCAACTAAGCTTACAACTGATTGGCTTCGATTCGCACGTGCCTTTTTACGTTAATGAGCAATTAACAAAAGCTCATTACATGATTTTTAAAGCTGCGATGAAATTTAAGAGACAGCAGTTGCTCACTGCTGTCTTCATACGACGCTCTCTGGTTCACGTGAGAGTGACTGGGTGCGACAACATATGCTGCATCAGGGAGATGAGTGAGCTTACACAACTACGCAGCGATAACGATCTCTCGCAGCTGACCGGCAATGCAGTGGATGCTCATTCTGAGCGGAGCTTTCGCAGTTGAAAGCTTTAAATGCTATTTGTATGTAACTGTGTCTAATTATGTCTCTTGTTTTGAATGTATATTTCTATATGTAGATTATTTTAGTTTTAAAATCTCTTTAATCTCTCTTAATTCTTGTCTTGTTTGTTATTATTGTTTTGTAATTGTCTCTCTTAGTCTGCGCGCGTTACTTAGTCAATATATTCCAAAATATTTAATAATATAAGGGCAAACACATCGAATAGTGGCACAATTCTTAGGGTTCTTGTAAAGCAAAGAAAGGGACTTAATATTTGTCATATAAATGCACAGAGTCTCGCAAGCAAAATCGAAGAGTTTAGGTACTTGTTTGTGAAGTCAAGTGTTGATGTTATATGTGTGTCTGAAACTTGGTTTGTCCCGCAGCTTAGTGATGTCTTAGTTTCATGTGAAGGTTTCAATTTGTTTAGATCAGATCGCGAAGGACATGCGGGCGGCGTAGCAATCAATATTAACAAAAAACTTAAAACTAAAGTTATCAGCAGACAAACCGCAGGTAGTGCCATAGAACATTTGTTCCTTCATATTACAGGTAGAAGATGTGAGTCAAGCATGCTCTTAGGGTGCATATATCGCCCAAATCGCACAGTTGACTATTCAGATATTATTGACCATATCTCAACTTTATCGTTAATGTATACTGACTTAATTATTGTCGGTGACCTTAATAGCAACATGTTAGTAGAGCGGCACTTATCCAGAGAAATGCTCTCTCTTGGTCTGAACTTAGTTAACTCATCTGAGCCCACTCACTTTACTAACACTACCAATACGTTGCTTGATGTGTTTTTTGTGAGTGACTCGGATAAGATTATGCTATACGATCAGATTTCGGTGCCAGTCTTCTCAAAACACGACTTGATTTTTCTTAAATACGACTTTAATCCTGTTTACGACGATATGACCTTATACTATAGAGACTTTAAAAATATTAACTTTACAACTTTATGTAATGAAATAGATTTTTATAACTGGACTCCTATATACTCGTCTCCTGATATCAATGCCCAATTTTGTCAGCTTGCTGAATGAGCGCCTTGTACAACTGGCTAGCGATGTGGATAAGCTAAGCCTTCGTGTACAGCAACTGGAGGGACAGCTAGAAGTCATTCCGGTTCTGCAGGCAAAGATGGATGATCTGCAGGCGAAACTCCAGCAAAAAGATGCGGATGAGGTTTCTCGTCAGATGGAGGCAAAGATGATAATGCTGGAGGCTAAGGTGGCTGCTCATGCCACCGAAAGCATAGCAGCTGATTTGCGCATTCACGGTGTGCCATTTTCTGATGGTGAAAATCTGCGCACAATTTATAATGCGTTCTGTTTTTCCATTAGCTTAACCCAACCACCGAAAATTAGGGATATTTACCGGATTAAGCCGCGTACATTGAATGGCAGCACTGTCGACCGCATAATTATTTTAAAACTTAAGAACGCCCGAGAAAAGGTCAATTTGCTGCGGCAAATTGCGTTGTACCGACGTGAAAATAAAAAGCAACTAAGCTTACAACTGATTGGCTTCGATTCGCACGTGCCTTTTTACGTTAATGAGCAATTAACAAAAGCTCATTACATGATTTTTAAAGCTGCGATGAAATTTAAGAGACAGCAGTTGCTCACTGCTGTCTTCATACGACGCTCTCTGGTTCACGTGAGAGTGACTGGGTGCGACAACATATGCTGCATCAGGGAGATGAGTGAGCTTACACAACTACGCAGCGATAACGATCTCTCGCAGCTGACCGGCAATGCAGTGGATGCTCATTCTGAGCGGAGCTTTCGCAGTTGAAAGCTTTAAATGCTATTTGTATGTAACTGTGTCTAATTATGTCTCTTGTTTTGAATGTATATTTCTATATGTAGATTATTTTAGTTTTAAAATCTCTTTAATCTCTCTTAATTCTTGTCTTGTTTGTTATTATTGTTTTGTAATTGTCTCTCTTAGTCTGCGCGCGTTACTTAGTCAATATATTCCAAAATATTTAATAATATAAGGGCAAACACATTGAATAGTGGCACAATTCTTAGGGTTCTTGTAAAGCAAAGAAAGGGACTTAATATTTGTCATATAAATGCACAGAGTCTCGCAAGCAAAATCGAAGAGTTTAGGTACTTGTTTGTGAAGTCAAGTGTTGATGTTATATGTGTGTCTGAAACTTGGTTTGTCCCGCAGCTTAGTGATGTCTTAGTTTCATGTGAAGGTTTCAATTTGTTTAGATCAGATCGCGAAGGACATGCGGGCGGCGTAGCAATCAATATTAACAAAAAACTTAAAACTAAAGTTATCAGCAGACAAACCGCAGGTAGTGCCATAGAACATTTGTTCCTTCATATTACAGGTAGAAGATGTGAGTCAAGCATGCTCTTAGGGTGCATATATCGCCCAAATTGCACAGTTGACTATTCAGATATTATTGACCATATCTCAACTTTATCGTTAATGTATACTGACGTAATTATTGTCGGTGACCTTAATAGCAACATGTTAGTAGAGCGGCACTTATCCAGAGAAATGCTCTCTCTTGGTCTGAGCTTAGCTAACTCATCTGAGCCCACTCACTTTACTAACACTACCAATACGTTGCTTGATGTGTTTTTTGTGAGTGACTCGGATAAGATTATGCTATACGATCAGATTTCGGTGCCAGTCTTCTCAAAACACGACTTGATTTTTCTTAAATACGACTTTAATCCTGTTTACGACGATATGACCTTATACTATAGAGACTTTAAAAATATTAACTTTACAACTTTATGTATTGAAATAGATTTTAGAAATATTAACTTTACAACTTTATGTAATGAAATAGATTTTTATAACTGGACTCCTATTTACTCGTCTCCTGATATCAATGCCCAATTGACACATTTTTGCCAAAATATTGATAACCTATTTAATGATAACGTTCCATTAAAATGTAAGAACATCAAAGAGAAACATAAGCCCTGGTTTAATACAATTATTGCCAATAAAATTTTAGATCGTGACTCAGCTTATAAGAAATGGAAGAGGTATCGAACTTCTTATTATACCCTGTGGGGGTATATTAAGTTTGTTAAAAGTATGTAACAGGCAGAAGGAAGCATGGCCGACCCCATAAAGTATATATATTCTTGATCAGCATCAATAGCCGAGTCGATATAGCCATGTCCGTCTGTCCGTCGGTCTGTCGGTCCGTCGGTCTGTCGGTCCGTCGGTCTGTCGGTCCGTCCGTATGAACGGACGGAACTTAGTGTCCCAGTACTGGTAATTTTTGCAGGCAGATCAAGTTTATCTTTTTTTTTTGATGCCACGCCCTCTTTGCCCACAAATTAAGTAAGAGTAAAAGTATAAAACAAGCAGTTTTTTGGCTCAAAACCCTCATAACCAGAGCAATATAACAGATAAAGACTTCACATTTAGCACACATGATGAGTATCTTGAGGTCGATGTGTCCAGAAAATGTTATCACGATGCCACGCCCCCCTCGCCTACAAAACGGAAAAGCTTATAACAAGAGCAATATTACAGTTAGAGACTTCAGATTTGGGACACATGATGAGTATCTTGTGGTCGATGGGTCCAGAAAAATGTATCGCGATGCCACGCCCCCTTCACCCACAAATTAAGTGAAACCTCATAAAGCAAGCAGTTTTGTCACTCAAAAACCTCATAACAAAAGCAGTTTTGTAGCTGGAGACTTGAGATTTGGCACACATGATGAATATTTTGTGGTTGATGTGTCCAGAAAAATGTATCACGATGCCACGCCCCCTTCACCCACAAATTAAGTAAAACCTCATTAAGCAAGCAGTTTTGTCACTCAAAAACCTCATAACAAAAGCAGTTTTGTAGCTGGAGACTTGAGATTTGGCACACATGATGAATATTTTGTGGTTGATGTGTCCAGAAAAATGTATCACGATGCCACGCCCCCTTCGCCCACAAAAATTAAAAAACGAATTACTAGAAAATTTCATCTGGAGTGAATTTGAGCGGGTTCCTGTAAACCCACAGGGTATATTACGGTCGGGGTCCCGACTGTTCGGCTTGTTTTTATAGTCAATTTAAAATACTGAGGAATACAGTTACTAAACTGATAAATGAAGCAAAATTTAGCCATTATTCTTCAAGATTCAACAATGCAATATCCAGTAAGCAAAAACGGAATGAACTTAAGAATCTGGGCATAGGTAATGTAAGAAATTCTCCTAAGATAACAGCTGACGTTATGTTTATGTTTATATGTTATACACACGTTTATGTGTGTAAGTCCTAGTGATGTCCTTAAATCCGGTTTTAAAATTAAATCCAACGCGGTAGGATTAGATAATATGTGCCCAAAATTTATAAAGGCTATTCTCCCCAAAATAATAGGCCATATTACACACATTTGCAACACCGCATTTACGACGTCAACATATCCAGACCTTTGGAAATTAGCAAAAATAATTCCCCTGCCAAAGGCAAATAATGAATATAGGCCAATCTCCATTTTGCCTTTTCTTTCTAAGATGTTTGAGCACCTGATGGCTCAACAAATGAACAGTCATCTTAGCATTAATTCTCTATTAATCATGGAGCAATCCGGCTTTCGTGAAAACAGAAGCTGTACGACAGCAATATTAAAAATTACTGAGGATATAAGAAAAGAACTTGACGACAGCAAAGTTACGTTCTTGACGCTTTTGGACTTTAGTAAGGCTTTTGACACGGTAAACCACGAAATCTTATGCACGAAGTTAAAATTTTTTTTTAAATTTTCAAATACTACCATTAAGCTTATTTCTTCCTATTTAACTGGAAGGTCTCAAGCTGTTTTTAATAATAACGAGACCTCATCTCTATTGCCCTTAAGTCGTGGAGTACCCCAAGGATCTGTACTTGGCCCGCTCCTCTTTTCGCTATATGTTAATGACCTCCCACTTGTGTTACCTTACTCCAATGTTCACTTGTATGCCGATGATGTCCAAATGTATGTTAGTTGTGGTCGTGATAAATTAATGGAATGTGTTGATATATGTAACAGTGAATTGTCAAATGTTAGTAAGTGGGCTAGTTGCAATGGGCTAAAGCTCAATCCGTCTAAGTGTAAATGTATTGTTGTGTATAAAAGATCTCTGAGTACTGTACATCTGCCGAATCTTAAAATAGAAGACACTCCAATTGACTATGTAGAAAAAGCAGAAAATCTTGGTATAACTTTTAACAAAACCTTGACGTGGAGTGATCATATTGCTAGAGCAACTGGGAAAACTTACGGAATTCTTAGGCAGCTTTATATTACTCAGAAATTTTTACCTACTAACATTAGAATATTAATTGCAAAAACATACTTGACGCCCATGCTATGCTATGGAATAGAAATTTTTGGTAGTTGTGATGCTGCATCACAGCGTAAATTAAATGTGACATATAATAGCATTGCTAGATATGTTTTTAATATTAGTATTCGAGATCATATCTCAAGTCATGCCCAACGGCTAAATAGTATGACATTTAAGACGTGGACTAATTTCAGAAACTTGATTTTCATACACAAAATTGTATACACAAAGGAGCCTCGTTATTTATATGACAAATTAAATTTTAGCACGTCAACAAGAACTAATAATATTAACAACATTAGATACAAGCTTGCACTTTCAGAACGACACTTTTTTGTGCACTCTATTCGCATTTGGAACCAATTGCCACCTCATTTAAAATCAATAAGTAGCGCGGCAAACTTTAGGGACAAACTAAAAATATTTCTGAGAGATACTTAAAATAAATATAAGTTAAATAATACACAAATATAAATAACATTAAAATTTAATATAATACTTAAGATTCAATTAATAAAATACTTTAATCATAGATGAATAAGTAAATTGAAATTTGTAAATTGTAATAAGTACATTTGTACATTGTGACTAGTGCATTAATTTATAAGGGAGACCTTGTAGCACTAGGATGATATATTAAACAAATAAATTTTAAATATAAAAAAAAAAAAAAAACAAAAGTCAAAGGATGGAAATAAACCAAATATTAAGCGTGCCAAAAATGTCAGTGAGACTCCTGAGCTGATGCTGAGACTGGTCAGCCCGAAGCTGGACAAGAGGTCCCAAAGAAACAAAATCCCCCACCTATATGCATTCGGGAGGAGATTTCCAATGCACTTGTTAACAAATTGTTGATCTGGTCGGTAATAACAACTTTCATGTTATTTTACTCACTAAAGGAAATATTCGTGAAACCAAGCTACAAACAAAAGCGGAAGAGAATTTCCGAATAGTGTAAAAATACCTTAATGACACTAAGAAGAACTATTACACATACCAACTAAAAAGCAGTAAGGGCTTGCAAGTGGTACTTAAGGGCATAGAACCAGAGGTAACGCCTGTCGAAATCACAGAAGCTCTACATGAAAATGGTTTTCTCGCCAAGAAGGTGACAAATATTATCAACAAAATTAAGATGCCGCAACCACTCTTCATGTTCGAGCTTGAGTTAGACAATAGAACATTGAAGAAAAACTAAGTACATCCAATCTACCCGTGCAATGTTCAAATTGCCAAGAATACGGGCACACAAGATCCTACAGCACTCTTCGGCCAGTCTGTGTAGCTTGCGGAGACTCTCATGGATCTAACCCTTGCCCTGCTAACAGAAAAGATCCCAGTGCAAAAATGTGTGGAAACTGCGGAGGAAATCGCACAGAAATCTACAGAGGCTGTCCATTTTACAAAGAGTTAAAAAGCCGAATCCGACGAGCGACAACGACACGCTCCCAGAACACACCAAATGTATTTATACCATCCCAAACTACACCTGACATCTTCTTCGCTAAAGCAGCAAGATCTTCATTTGGTCCTGCAAGCACTATCAAAGGCATTTCGTTTGCAAGTGCTTTAAAAACAGGACTAGAAAACTCAACCCACACAACAGCGATTCCCCATTTAATTGAAGCAGAGCCAAGTATGGTAAACTCTCACCAGCTCATGGGGAAGCCTCAAAACAATATTGAAGCCAGGATCTTTTTTCTCCAAAAAAAGTATGATGAACTTCATGTAATTCATGAAAACAACTATGCAAAACCTCATGCAAAATCAAAACACACTGATACAGATGCTTGCATCTCAACAGTCCAAATAATCAATGGCATCTCTACGAATATCACTGTGGAATGCCAACGGTGTTTCACTACACAAACTTGAACTAACTCAATTCCTGTACGACCGACACATCGACGTTATGCTGCTCGCAGAGACGCACCTTACATGTGAATACAACTTCCAATTACGGGGCTATTTGTTTTACGGTACAAATCATCCGGATAGCAAAGCATACGGTAAAACTGTCATCTTAATCAGAAACCGCATCAAGCACCGTTTTCATGAAAGGTTTGCAACAAATTTTTTGCAATCCATATCCATAAACGTTCATGGACTTCTACAATAGGTTAGGTTAGGTTAGGTTTTTCGGACCGCTCAACAGAATGCTGAGATCACCCGGCGGCCATTCGGCCCATTGTGATGCCCGTTACCTGTAGGATTAGTAAAGGATTGTTGGAGGGTTGAAGGGAGTGGGAAAGGGAGTTTGGGTTATCCTGTTTCCGGAAACCCTAGTTGGTCCCGTTTGGCGGGATTCGCCATTGGAACCAACCAGTGGAGTCCAGGAAGAGTACCAGATCCTCCAGTCGCAGTTTTGCAAGACTGCCCAATTCCTCGAAAAAGGGTTCCCCGAGAAAACGGATTCTCCTTCTAAGAAGTGCAGGGCAGTCACACAGAAGGTGTTGGATGCTCTCCTCTTCCTCTTCATTCCCGCAGCTACGACAGAAGTCTTGTGATGGTACACCATACCTTAATGCCATTCGGCCAATGGGACAGTGACCCGTCAAGACTCCTATCAACACCCTTATCCTGTTCTTGCTAAAGTGTAGGAGTTCAGATGATCGCTTTGGGTTGCGGTCTGGCCAGAGTGCTTTGGATATGTTGCATCCCTGAGCCATTTTCCACTGCTCCTCTGCCGCAGTCCTCGCCGTTCTTGCTAGTTCGGAGAGAACGTGCTGAAGAGGTCTTTGTACATCAGTCACCGCACTACCTGCCGGTAGCGCTGATCCTTGCCTTGCACATTCGTCAGCCATCTCGTTTCCTAGTACACCGGAGTGCCCAGGTACCCAGACAAGTCTGATTGAATGGTGGCAGCGGTTCAGCGCTGTGACTGTGTTTCGAATGAGTTTGCTCTTGGTGGTGTTTGAGGACAGACCCTTAAGGGCTGCCTGACTGTCGACGTAAATAGATATGTTCCTTGAAGGTTCCTCCAAGGTGGATATCAGTTTGGTCGACTGCCAGACAGCGTAGATCTCCGCCTGGAAAACACTGCACCAGTCCGGAAGACGGTATGAAAGGTTCGCAGCAGGGTGTGCGGAGTACACGCCTGCTCCAGTGCCTTCATCCGTTTTCGAACCGTCCGTGTAGATTGACAGCTCGTTCCCACATAGCGGGGTTTCTTGCTGCCAATCGGTCCGTGATGGGAACACAGTGTTGAACCTGTCTTCCCACTTGTTTTCAGGAACGCAATAGTCCTCCTTGTGTGGCCCAGCATAGCCTTCTATTGAGCGTAGAATGGCGCTGTGACCTACCGTACTTGGCTTGAGGAGGTTCAGAGCTCTAAGCCTGACCGCACTCCTGGCTGCCGCGTACTTCAGGAAGATGTCTATTGGTTCCAGGTCTAATATGACGTCTAGTGCTGCTTGGGGAGTGGAACGTATACATCCCGTTACACCCAAGCAAGCTAGTCTTTGCACTTTTTGGAGATTATTTAGGTGAGATTTGGTGCATGCCGTTTCCCACCATACCAATGCTCCATAAGTAAGTATGGGTCTGACAACAGCCGTATAAAACCAGTGGATAATATTCGGTCGTAGCCCCCATCTTTTCCCAAAAGTCTTCTTACACACAAAGAAGGCTTGCAGTGCCTTTTTCATCCTCTCCTCCGAGTTTCTCTTCCAAGAGAGTTTCGAGTCGAGAATTACTCCTAGGTACTTTTCCTCCTTTGCCAGTCTAAGCTGTATCCCTCCTAGTGTAGGAAGTCTAAAGCTCGGTATCTTGTACTTTCTTGTAAACAGAACCAGCTCGGTCTTTTGTGGGTTTGCCCCAAGACCATTTTGCTCTGCCCACCTTAGAGTAAAGCCGAGTGAATTTTCCATCAGTTCACTGATTGTTGGCAAGAACTTGCCAGACACCAGTAAAGTCAGGTCATCAGCGTAGGCCGTTACTCTACATCCTCTATTTTTCAGTTTTAGAAGAAGGTCGTTGAGAACGAGATTCCACAATAGAGGAGATATGACTCCTCCTTGAGGTGTCCCCCTCGTGGCCAACTTTCTAATTTTTGAAGTGCAAAGTTGGGAGTTGATCACTCTGCAGCTGAGCATATTGCTGAGCCACTGATTGATCATCGGGTGTGAGCCAATTTTGGCAAGTGCTGCCGTTATCGACTCGATCCTGACATTGTTGAAGGCTCCTTCTATATCGAGGAATGCCATCAGCGCAAACTCCTTTCTATGCAATGTGTTTTCAATATTACTGACTACCTCATGTAGTGCTGTCTCAACGGATCTACCTTTGAGATAGGCATGTTGAGAACTGCTAAATACACTTGGAGTCAGCTTCGTTCTTAGATATAGATCCAGAAGTCGTTCTAGCGTTTTTAATAAAAACGATGATAGACTAATTGGTCTATAGTCCTTCGCTGAGCAGTGGTTTATCTTTCCTGCTTTGGGAATGAATGCCACTCTCACTTCTCTCCAGATACGTGGGATGTATCCTATAGAGAGGCATCCTCTGAAGATTCTCAATAGCCATGGCAAGAGGTCATGACACGCAGCTTGCAACATAGCCGGTCTAACGCCATCCGGTCCTGCAGATTTGTAGGGTTGAAATGACTTGATAGCCCAGATTATCTTCTCTTCATTGATAATTTCCTCTATAACGGCTCCACTTTCCACGTACACCCCCTCCTCAGGCTCTTCACTGATAGTGGAGGCGGTGATACCGCCCCCGTCATCCGCTTCCAAGCAACCCGGGAAGTGGGTGTTCATGAGAAGTTCCAAAGACTCATGACTGTTTCTCGCGAAATTGCCGTCCAGGTCGCATAGGAGACCTGGTTTAGCAGGGTCCTTAGCCAGTAGCCTTCGAAGTCTGGACGCTTCCGTGGTACTGCTAAGATCCTCGCAGAAAGCAGCCCATGAGTCTCTTTTAGCCTTCCTACAGAGTCTTTTAAAGGTCTTGAAACTCAGGTGATAGGTGTCCCAATCATCCTGACAATTTCTCGCCTTAGCCTTGTTGTATAGCCTCCTTGTCTCCTTCCTGACTTGACCTAGCTCCTGTGTCCACCACGCGTTGCGATTGGACTTTGGAGGTCGGCTAATGGGGCAGGATACAAGAAAGGCTTTACAGAGCGCCTCGGTTATGGTCCGGGTCGATTTCTCCAGAGTGCCAGGGTGTCTCATATGTCCCACTGGGTGTGACGGTAGAGACTCCCTGACATACTTAACAAACTTACCCCAGTCCGTTCGCCTCGGGTTTCTGAATGGCGTTTTTTCCGCACGAGGCCACTTAATCTCAAACACTATTCTATAGTGATCAGAGAAAGAGCACTCCGTGGATACGTGCCAGTTATCTATTGTCAGGGAGTCGTTGTTAGTCGCTAGGGTTAAGTCGATAACATCTGCACGGTTCTTATTGCGGAACGTGGGGTGGTTGCCCCTGTTACAAACAATAAGATTTGTGAACAGAACGAATTCGAACAACGACTCCCCTCTCTTGTTGATGCCTGTACTTCCCCACGCCGTGTGGTGAGCGTTAGCATCACAGCCCAGTATCACATCAATGCCCTCCTTCTGCGCGTGCTGAACAAGGGCCCTGATGTTTCCCGATGGCGGGTCCTGTTCCTCGTATGGTAAATATGCGGATGCCAGGTATAGGTTACGCCCGTTCCTTCTTTCGCATAGTACCACCGTGAGGTCTTCGCTGCTGTAACAAGGGGAGAAAAGAACATTAAGTCCAGCTCTTACCACGATACAGGTTCTAGACTTACCCACGGTCCTTGGGACAAGGAGATGGTATCCGCGAGAACCCAATCCACAGACCCTCTCACTCACGATCCAGGGTTCCTGGATGAGAGCCACGTCTACCCTCTCCCTGTCCATGAACCGTAGTAGGTCAACCGAGGGAACCCCAGAATGGTGCAGATTGATCTGCACCACCCTAAGATTTTCCTGCTGACCTAGCATCCTTTCCGTCTGGTCCAGGGGTGTACGCTCTGATGCATCCTAGACCCAGCTTCAACTGGCCTTGCTTCTTCAGGATTTGGCTCCTGGACTCTGCACCAATGCTGATCCAGAGATCCTTGCCGTTTCCCTTGTCGCGGGCCAGTCCTCTCTTGATCGTCCAGTCCCCGGTGACGCAGTCCTCGTTCTGGCGCTTGATCATGTTAAGGATGGTTCGATCCTCCATTATCGGAGGTGGGATCCAAACCTTAATGATCGTTCGCTCAGGGACGAGATCCGTGGGAACGACGTCAATCTTCGCACCAGGCCAAAGTTCACCAAAGCTTTGGATTGTGTCTTTGAGAAACCGCAAGGATTCCTCGTTGGCACAAGCCACTGCCTTAGCGACTTCTACAATACTCTAGGGGGCAATTCATAGCAGCCGGAGACTACAATGTCAATCACGCGCACTGGGGATTTCGTCAGTTGACCCTCAAAGGAAAACAGTTATACAACGCAATCATCAAACCAAACAACAAACTTGACCACGTTTCCCCAGGTAGGCCTACATATTGGCCAGCAGACCCCAGAAAGCTACCAGATCTTGACTTCGAAGTCACAAAGAACATTATAAGTAATCTGATAGGTGCCGAATCACTTTCGGACCTATCATCCTATCACTCCCCGGTGCTACTAAGTCTTCTCCAACGCCCGCAAATCATAGAGCATCCTTTTAGGCTGACAACGCACAGAACCAACTAGCTTAAATACAAACAAGCCGAACAGTCGGGACCCCGACCGTAATATACCCTGTGGGTTTACAGGAACCCGCTTAAATTCACTCCAGATGAAATTCTCTAGTAATTCGTTTTTTAATTTTTGTGGGCAAAGGGGGCGTGGCATCGTGATACATTTTTCTGGACACATCAACCACAAAATATTCATCATGTGTGCCAAATCTCAAGTCTCCAGCTACAAAACTGCTTTTGTTATGAGGTTTTTGAGTGACAAAACTGCTTGCTTTATGAGGTTTTACTTAATTTGTGGGTGAAGGGGGCGTGGCATCGTGATACATTTTTCTGGACACATCAACCACAAAATATTCATCATGTGTGCCAAATCTCAAGTCTCCAGCTACAAAACTGCTTTTGTTATGAGGTTTTTGAGTGACAAAACTGCTTGCTTTATGAGGTTTTACTTAATTTGTGGGTGAAGGGGGCATGGCATCGCGATACAATTTTCTGGACACATCGACCACAAAATATTCATCATGTGTCCCAAGTCTGAAGTCTCTAACTGTAATATTGCTCTTGTTATAAGCTTTTCCGAATTGTAGGCGAGGGGGGCGTGGCATCGTGATAATATTTTCTGGACATATTGACCACAAAATATTTATTATGTGTGCTAAATGTGAAGTCTTTAGCTGTTATATTGCTCTTGTTATGAGGGTTTAGAGCTACAAAACTGCTTGTTTCATACTTTTTTCTTGCTTAGTTTGTGGGCAAAGAGGGCGTGGCATCCAAAAAAAAAGATAAACTTGATCTGCCTGCAAAAATTACCAGTGCTGGGACACCAAGTTCAAGCTTCTAGCTCTTACCATCTCTGAGATCCTTTCGTTCATACGGACGGACCGACAGACCGACAGACCGACAGACCGACGGACAGACGGACATGGCTATATCGACTCGGCTATTGATGCTGATCAAGAATATATATACTTTATGGGGTCGGCCATGCTTCCTTCTGCCCGTTACATATTTTTAACAAACTTAATATACCCCCACAGGGTATAAAAATATGTTAGTTCCCATATTCAGCTAACCCCGCAGCTCAACATCGAAGAGGACATCGGCTGCTCTGTTGATGCCCTGGAATCTGTACTCGTAGCAGCAGCCAAAACTTTAACACCGCAAGGGATATCTGCGCAGAGCAACCAATACAAAACTAATCTGCAAATCGAAGAACTTGTTCTGCAAAAACGACGATTGCGATGCGATTGGCAGACCTACAGATCGCCATCTTCAAAACAACGCCTAAAAGAAGCTACTCGCAGACTCACCAAGACTCTAAAACGAGACGAAGAAGACGCTCAACGTCGGTATATAGTATTTGCATCTCATCTACGAAATGTGTTTTAGCCAAATCCCGAAACTAACTCATTCGAACTGCTGGCATTACAAACTCGCTGTCATACTGAGACTTAACCAATTGATTTTCTGCCCAACGAGATTGCGAAAGTCATCAGTGACCAACTGAAACCAAAAAAACCTCCAGGTTATGATCTAATAGCTCCAAAAATGATAATTGAACCTCCAAACTGCGCTATATGCCTAGTTTGTAAGATCTTCAACGCAACCACAAGACTTGGATACTTTCCAAAAAAAAAATTGAAAAAATCTACTATTATAATGATACCGAAACCAGGAAAAGTCCACACAATACCATCATCGTACATACCAATAAGCTTACTCTCGTGCTTGTCAAAACTGCTTGAAAAATGCCTCCTTGCGCGGATAATCCCATATCTCAGGACAAACAATGTAATTCCGGCACATCAATTTGGCTTCCGGGGAAACCATGGAACTATCGAGCAAGTCAACCGAATAACATCAGCAATACGAACTGCATTCGAAAACCGGGAATACTGTAGTGAGATATTCCTCGACGTCTCTCAAGCATTCGACCGAGTCTGGCACGAAGGTCTCATGCATAAAATCATAATAACACTGACTGAACATACTCACAAGATATTTAAGTCGTACCTCTACAACAGAGTCTTCGAAGTGATGTGCAACGCTATTACCTACGACGACCACAGTATTGAAGCTGGAGTTCCTCAAGGCAGCGTACTGGGGCCAACCCTATATGTTATATTCACGGCGGATATACCCACAAATGCGCGACTAACAACATCTACGTTTGCACGTAACGTTTACTCTTAATAGGCAGACCTGCCCTGCACTAACATTATACAATACGCAGCTTCCCCAAACTGATGAAGTCACGTATCTTGGCATACACCTTGATAGGCGACTTACATAGCGGAGACACATCGAAGCTAAAAAAATTCACCTAAAACTATAAGCTAATAGCCTTCATTGGATTTTAAATTCTCGTTCGCCTCTATGCTTGGACTACAAGGTCCTACTCTACAATTCTACTCTAAAACCAATCTGGAGCTACGGCTCGCAGCTTTAGAAAGAATGCTAGAAGCAGCAACATTGACATCATACAGCGCCAACAATCAATGATCCTGAGATTCTATGTTCGTATCGAAAACATTCACAGAGATCTGAAAATTGTACCCGTAAAAGATGAGATAGCCCAACAAAAAGTGAACTACCAGCTCAAACTATCTTTGCACCCAAATCATCTTGGAAGGTGCTTATCTCTGGTGTGCAACCGAACACGTCTCCAACGCAACGACCTACCAGCCCAGCAATAATCCATTAGGGCCCTAAAACGCGGACATAGTCAACATGGCTGTTACCTAACTTTTTATTTTTAAGATTTGATAAGCTTATTGTTAGTCTCCCTTTGGAGAAGATTCAATAAATAAACAGCAAAGCATTAAAAATAAAATTTTTAATTATTTATATCGAGAACATTTGAAGCTAGTCCTGAATTTCAGCAGGGTTATCGATGTGTCCTGAAAATTTCTTCGCGATCCGATATCGCGCAGTGGCCAAAAAAGAAGAAGAGAGCACTGATGCTACAACACAATATGGGGTACTTTCCCATTTTGAGGGAATTTATAAAAACCTCAAGAACGAAACAAGTAAATTAGATCTAGTTTTTTGTTACAAAAAATATGTGGCTGGATAAGGTGGGCGTGGCACCGCTATTTATACCCTTGTGAGGCGGCCCGTGAATGAGCCAACTCACAGTTGGTATTGGCGCGCGGGACGCGATAGCTCGCAAACGTAGGCTAAGAATTAGTTAGAAGACACCCAGCGCACTGAGCGCCACCAACTAGATTAGTATTGTTTTGATTAGTTATAATAGTTAGTATTAAGCCGGCACTAAAGCCATTAAAAGATACTCAGCGTACGGAGTGCCACTTCTAACAAGAATAGCTTTCGTTGGTAATAGTATTAAGTGACATTGAGGCCGTGAGAAAAATGAGTAGATTTTCTTTGAATAGGAGTATACCGGCCGTTGCTCGCGGCTAAGCGTGCGCTGTCGATCGGTTGCACAACACTGCCAGCAAACGCAACACGACCTCCCGAGAGAGAGAGAGCTCGTTGGTGAGTTGTAAAGCGGTGTTGAGTTTTGGGCAGCCAAGGCTGGCGCGTGGCATGACCGCGAACGAGACGGCACTTTGTGATCGACTGGCTAAATTAGCAGCCGTCGCGAGCTGGCGCGTCTGCAGAAAGAAAAAGTGCAAGTAAGTAGTTGTAAATTCAAACGAAAATTGCAATACAATTTATTATGAAACTTGGCAATTGTGCGAAATACGTTGGTGGCTGTATGTGCGGAACAGTGTGAGCGAATCGATCGAACCCAAAATTGCGACTGCTTTCTTAATGGCGGCTGCGCAGCATCGCCAGCTGCTAACTGTCGCTCGAAGCGAAGCTCGCACGATCGCTAATGTTCAAAGAGCGTTCTAACACAGCTTCAATTTTACATATGCTAATAACGTATTCAAATTTACACTCTCCAGAGCTGCTATCTGAGCAAAGACAGTAGCTGTCACTTGCGACAATATGAAATTGCGCTGCTTCGTGTGTCCGGCTCTGATTCTTGCGTCAGCGAACGAAGCGGCTGACCGATGAGCAGGTTGCCTGGCGTCAGCGTCTCCTCATCGTTTGGGTCCCCGCTTAGTGGAGTTAACACAGCCCTCCTTTCTCCGCTGGAACGACTGCAGACTGACCCTCTGCCGCTCGAACGCCTCCTGCAGCTCCTTCAACAGATTTCTGGTTCCCACAAAGTTCGTGGCGTTGTCCGAGTAGAGCCGGCACGGAACGTCACGTCTTGCGATGAAACTTTTCAAGACAAAAAGCATAAGTCGATAGGTCAGCAAGAAGTTCTAAATGAACAGCCTTTAAAGCAAAACACACAAATACCGCTATATACATTTTTAGTGTGGCACGACCTCGAATTCGCAACGACACATTATCGGACCACAAATATCGACTTCGCAAAAAGAAAATGGTCTGACAGCTACCAAACGATCTGCGGAAAGACTTACCATTATTTTCTCCATTAACTTCGGCTTGTATTTTCGCACTACTTGATTACATTCTCTTCGAGAATTCAATTTCCCATATGCAGCTCCCGTAGATACATGCCAACTAACGGGCAGATTTTGAGCATCAAGACGGGAAATTTGGCATCGTATTACAATGGCGCATTCAATAATCTGCCTCCTACTCGGATCAACGAGACTCCTCTTCCAAACTCATAAATTTTTAAATGATCAGAGTCAGAGATTAGAGACTTGCCTGTACAATTTCGACCTTTTTCAACCTTTATAAGTCCTCTTTGAACTCTGAGCGCTGAACAAGTTCTAGAAGCTTCAGGAACACAGAGTTCAACTCTTTTGCACTAACGACGACAGTGCACAGTGGTTCCTGCTGTATGGGGAGGGCGGCCAAAAATACTTCTGGTTGAGGTAGAGGCACGAAACTTACCACAAAATTTTTATAAATTTATAGTAAGATGATGTATAAAAATCAGGCGCATTGGACCACTATATCATATAGCTGACATATGAACGATCGGTCTAAAATCAAGTGTTTGTATGGAAAACTTTTTTGTTTTCCGTTATTTTGCAACCCAACCTCATACTTCTTCATTAAAAACAGCTTTATATAACCAGGGCGAGCTTCGTGAAAATCGGGATACGATATCATATAGCTGAAGAACAATCAGTCTAAAATCGACAAACGGCAAAAAACATTAATTTAACAACAACAACCACAGATTGATTAAAGATTTTTCATAGTTCATATGTACACGCTTTAATTATAAAGTAAAAATTCAACAAATATATGTAAGAAGAAAAATATTTTAAATACATTGTTCCAGTAAATCAATATCTGATTTTAATAGCTTCGACTTTGCCTTACATGGAAGTTTTCTTTGACCCGTAAAGGAAATAAATCTGTATTCGTCAGGACTCATAAAAGTAGAAAGACAGTCAGTCAGTACATCAGTCAGTAAACAACTCTTTAATCCTTAAATTTTAATAAATAATGTACAAAAAGATTAATTGAAAACTCTAACGAAACACAGCAAAGACAAACACAGAACGTCGACAATAACGTACTTAACATAATACCGTTTTACACAAAACACAGCAGGAAGTACATATGCTTTTTTTGCATAAATATAGTTAATACCATTA
Organism: Drosophila histrio; assembly: GCA_958299025.2. Classification (NCBI taxonomy): domain Eukaryota; kingdom Metazoa; phylum Arthropoda; class Insecta; order Diptera; family Drosophilidae; genus Drosophila; species Drosophila histrio. The sequence goes on from OY282582.1 coordinate 409,115, forward strand.
TTTATTATATTAATTAGACTAAAACAAAAACAAGAATACAGTTTAATAGCTAGACCAATTATGAAAAAGTGTTGATACATTTAAAGTCAATATTTTAACTTCGACTTTTTTATTTTTGGCCTATGGGAGGAACCACTGTGCAGTGGCACGGTCAATTTATTACCCTAAAATAAATCGGTACACGTGCGCAACTACTCGAACTAATTTGCGATATGACGAAAACCCTTATGATAATTGGGCTCAACAAGCCAAGTGGGTAAAACATGCGTGCAGCAACTAACAATATGTTATGCTTTATGGGACTCAATTCGGTGAAACTATTATCCAACTGATACCTGAATGTATCAGACTTTGAAGTCCATCTTATGCCCAGCGTTTTCGTCGAGTCGGCATCATTGAAACTTAGAAGTTTCTCATTTCCGCCTACTTCTATCAATTCGGGGTGGTTTGAAAACCATTTGGTCAAGTGAAAACCTCCTGACCTTCAAACTTGGGACACCTGAACACATATAGCTTTTAACGTGTCAAGTTTATCGGCTCCAGTGGGCATATCATCGACATAAAAATCATTGCAAATGACTTCTGAACCAAGAACATGGGTAGCTTTGTGACGTAAGCCCAGTTCTTGCAAGCAAAGGATGGCGAGGAACGGTGCGGACGCAGTGACATATGTCACCGTGTTCAAACGATAAAATTGAATCTTATCCGATTAATTTTCACGCCAAACAATAAGCTATAAACGTCGATCGTCTTCGGATATGCTGACTTGTCGATACATTTTTTTTATATCCGCCGTGAGGGCGTATCGATTCAGACCGAACCGAAGAAGCGACAAAATTAGCTCCCTCTGAGTAGTATATCCAACCATGAGACAATCGTTAAGTGAGATGCCCGAAGTTATCTTACAAGACGCGCCGAACACACCTCGAAGTTTGGTGAAACTACTATCAGGCCTCAGGACGAACTGATATGGAATGACGTACTGTGGTCCTGGTGGAACTTCCGTACCTATGGCAGACATGTGACCGAGGTCAATATATTCACGCATGAAACTAAAATACTAAAAATAGCTCCTGATCTTTTATAACCCTGCGCTCTAAGGATAGAAACCGTCTCTTGGCTGTTTCGAAAGACGATCCAAATATTATTGGCTCAGTTTTGAAGGGCAAACTAACCTTAAACGCTATCTTTGAAGCTTTACTCACATGCCAGTTGCTCTGACGAGTACTTGGCTGAGATGTTCGATTCTGAAATAGCTTCAAGTTCCAAAAATCGCTCTACAAGGGCTTCAAGTCTGGACTCTTCGCTAGGGTACATTATTGCGCAGCACACAGGGTTCTGAACTTGCAGATTTCTATAACGCCCTGATGCCGCCCAACCTAGTAAAGTTTTCTGCAATATAGGTCTATTTCCACTCAATCTTATTTGTCCTGTACACAACAGTTCGAAGAATGAATCTGCTCCTAACAGCAGATCAATTCGTTGAGGCTTGAAGAAGTCCGGATCAGCCAGTTCCACATTCGCTGGAATTTTCCACTGTCCAATTGGTAGATCATAATCTGGCTGCCGGCTTGAAATTGATTTCAACACCAACAGTCGGAAAGGCTACAGTCGAAATCGACTATGAGAGACCCTTTACTTATTCTTCAACAATGAAATAACAGTTACAAACTTACAGACTTATATATAAACCTAAATAAATTTGACGCTGCTCAGATTAGCTTCCGATTAATTAAATATAATCGCTTATGTTACACTTGAATTATTAACATACTAATGTTAATCTTAACATACAAATGTTAATCTTAACATACAAATGTTAATCTTAGCATACAAATGTTAATCTTAACATACGAATGTTAATCTTAACATATCTGCACATTTCCTGCACATTTCCTGCCATTGTACATTCGATAATTTGTTTGCTTCAAATCTCCGGTGTTTATTGTCCGATTTTGATGAAATTTTCAGTACGCATCGAAAGGAAAGTAAATTTTATGTATGCCGATTTCGGAACTTGTATCTTTTAAATTACTCGAGTTATTAGGGTTTTCCGATTTTTGGGGGCGGGAGGGGGCGTGGCAAAATTCTAAAACAAACTTGACCTTTTCGGGGGTCACAGGAGTATTGTCACCAAATTTGGTGACCCAAGCTCTTATAGTCTCTGAGATCTAGGCGTTCATACATCACGACAGACGGACAGCAGGACAGACGGACAGACGGACAGACGGACATGGCTATATCGACTCGGCTGGTGATGCTGATCAAGAATATATATACTTTATGGGGTCTGCCGGACTTCCTTCGACCTGTTACGCACATTTTTTTTTGACAAACTTAATAGACCCTATTTACTTTTTTAAAGTAAAGGGTCTAAAAAGCACTGAACTGATGTGCATTTACTCGAGACGAAACCATTGTCGACACCTCACTTTTCGCTACTAAGCTGGATTTCCCAACAGACGTGACCGTCAAGCACTTGTTTTTTTCATGCAAGTTTCAATCTCTAAGCAAGTTCTTCCGTCATGAAGTTGACTTGGAAGCCAGAATCTAAGAAAGCTTGTAGCGGCGGTTTGCGGATCGTTGATGGCGACTCCAATTCCCTGCAGATTCGGGAAAAATCTGACTAATGTCGGGTAGGACTAGCCATGGCCACATAGGATTCGGGACGTGCACTTCTTGCTTAGCCTACACTCAGCTCGACGGATGGGAAGGGGATCTTCCTCTTGCTATGGTGGCATACACACACTACAACAAATTAAAAGTGCACTATGCAAAAAAAAAGAAGAATACAGGAGGAAACAAAAAATTATGAATCGGAGCAGAGATAATCAGACAGACAATGTGGTGCTAAATAGTTTAGTTTTAGGGTATTTTAGTGTT
>OY282582.1:412197-485041 GCA_958299025.2 Drosophila histrio
GTACGCCGCCGCGCCACGCCGCCGCGCCACGCCGCCTCCGATTCTTACACCCTTTACTTTTTAAAAAAAAGTAAAAAAAAAAAAAAAGTATCAATTTAGGAAGCTAAAAGGATTAAACAAGTATAATCTTTAAAAATCTAGAAAACATAGGTGATTGGGTTTGGTAAACACGAATATTGAGTACATAAAGGGTTATGAATTTCATAGTAACTACCTGCGTATCATGGGTTACATTAATATATTTAGGTACACTATGAAGTGTTAATATTATATTTAGTTAAAGTGCTCAATAAAAGGTCTAGTTTAACGAAAACATGTTTAATTGTTGCCAAAAACGACCATTCCGCACCGTAGGCAGCGCACAAAATGCGAGACCGGCGCCATTTTGGGTGGGCCACAACCCCATTTTCACGCGTTTAAAGGCCATGTGCGTTAATTGTTTATTAAATAAAATGACATTTCCTGGCGCCTGATCTTTCTTGAAGTTGTTGCAGAAATATTCACAGCATAACGTCTTTATAACCGTTTGCCTGGATTTTATGTTGAAAGTCTATGTAAAGGTCAAAAACTATGTCAAATAAAGTGATCTAGTTAAAAAATATATTTACAATATTTAAAATTAAAAAATTACAACATGTTGATATCAATCGCTATTGAAGCGGCACACCTATCAACTTAATATTATATACTTAATTACAAGAGTACACATAAATGTCGAGATTCCATGCAAATATATTGTATAAACCAGTTGACATCAAGTTTTTGTCTGATTTTTAAGATCTTACACTTAATTTACACAAATTACGTTTTGAATTCTTTTTAAACTGTTGCGATATCTTTATTGGATAAATATAAATGATTTTGGCAAGTAGAATGAGAAAACAAACCACGGTTGCGTGATTAAATTTTTTTAAATTTTAATTATGTTTCTAACAGGGACCGAAAATAGAAGATATTGATCCAATGTTTAACTAAAACAAGCCGATCAGTCGAGCGCGCGCGACTATAGGAAACCCTGTGCAGGTCTTCAAAGACAAGTATTTTCATTTTAATGGGATTTAAATATATCGCTTGAAGTCGATTTTGCTTGTATTGAGTGTAGGTAGATTGCGATAGTCTGGCAACACTGTACTTCGGCTAAATCCAGCAGCACCCTGGATTTCTGCTGCACTAACGTCTCCTGGCTGAAGCCGAGTAGTGCCTCTTCATCGATGTCGCTAGTGTCGACATCCGAGGCAGGTGTTGGGGAGTTCATTTTACATATCATAAACGCTCGCATCGCTCGACCAGCCAAGCGCCGCGAGCCCGAAAGGGTACTGGGAAAAGGGTTGGTCCGCCATAGCAGCGCCCCACACCATGGTAAGGCGTATTACGACCCGGAGTTGGCCGGCCCCGGGAAGGCTCCGTCTGAACAAAGCTGGAATTGCCCCTCAGCTGCGAACCGTTAAGTCAGCGAGTACGGGTCGCGTGACGCCCCCGGGGATTTTATGCCGCTCAGAGTTGGCCGGACGCTTGTACGTTACCAGGGGACACCGCTAGGAGGTCCATTCCCGCGGGAATGAGTGTTAGCTGCTATTGCTAGCTGCCAACACCTATGAGTCTGGAGTCAGGAATATCTACTCTATCTTGGCTAAAAAACCTCTACACGAAGTAAAACTCAAGTAACGAAAGCTTGTTCAAGCCCCAAAAATTCTGATATCAAATTTTGTGACGAATGATATTATATTTAATATGAGATTTATTCTAAAAATAAAAATTTGGCATCCGGCACACAGAAATTGTTTATTATTCAACACTACTGTGATAGAAATGTATAATTGTCAAATATGTGTATCGGTCATTTTAAACTGTTATCTGAAAAAATGAGGCTGTGATCAATTTTTTTAAAATCCCCGTGAAAATTCAAAATACATTTTATCTGCGTATGGTATTTAGAAACAAACATTCTAAATTTTTAGTCTCTAGCTGTGATAGTTACTGGACGTATACGCCGCTGCGCCACGCCGCGTCCAATTTTTACCTTTTCTAACCCGCCGTCACCGAATTACTTATATAACGTCTCGGCGGTGGCGTCGGCGTTCGGCGTCTTAACTTTTTATACAACTTTACAAAATTTATAAAAGTGTAGAGATCGTTATAATTTCCTTAGTATGAAATAAGATAATTGATAGAAGTATGCAATGTATGTATCGATATATTAATTAGACGATACGCCGCACAGTGGCTTGTTTTCTAGTTCTACTTTGCAAAAATTATATCTTTTGATTTAAATAAGATATCATTAAAATTTAAAAAGCATTTAATAGAAAATTTGCGTAGCTTTGAAATAAGTGTAAGATCTTAAAAACCGGAGAAAAGACAATTTGTCAACAGATGTTCAAAGTTTGTTTTTTTGTTTATTCGATGTTTTTTCCTGAAACACGACATTCATCGTGTGGTTTTCTTGTAATTTTATGTGTAAATTTGTGTTTCTATATACATAAATATATATATATATTAATGTATTAGATACATATATAGACTATAGAGAACATATTTGATGGATGTCATATTCCCAATACATATATATCGTATAAATTCCCGTAAAAACATAATATAATTTTAATTAAGCTTTTATATTATGTATTTGGTTTATTTTATATTTATATAAATTAATAACTATCACAGAATTTAATTTGTTTTAGCAGTTCAGCGCATTTTTATTTTTCTTTTTTTTTCGTAGTTATTTATGTTAGTTATTGCTAAATTCTGAAGTCAAGAGTAAGTTAGGCTCAGTGCGGAGCGAGAGCATAATAAAGTGCTCATACGTTAATTGCTCAGAGAGCGAATTCGCCTCGCTCTGCCACCTTAGCTTAATGTAGGCTTAGAATAGTTTGTAAAGATAGTTGTCGTATGCAATTGTAATTGAACGCATGAAGTCATCCGCACTTCTCTTTTGTTAAAACGTCTCCAATCTTTTTCGTTTCATAAAAACTCTTACGAATTTTCATGGCGTCCTGGGTGGACAGTTTAGATAAAGTGAAAGTAAAATTCTGATTTTGTACCCAGCTCACAAAAGTGCTGATAATTGTATGTGGCTCGCGACTCGATTACCTTAGTGTTTAACCCAGCTGCTGCATATAACGTCGGCTATCATAGTTGGACAATGCCAAGGAAAGTAGCGTCGGAAGTTCAGAAACCGGAACAGCAGTTTGCCATTGGTTGTACTAATAAAGCCGACGCTTTCAATTCTTGGCACATATGTAAAGTAGTTGAGAATTTGCATGCACTATTTATTTAACACTTTGAAGAGAAGTAGATAATTATATTTTATCAACATTTATTTACGCGATTTTAGTGTTCTGAGTGACTGTTAAATTGTTAGCATTATTAATTGCTACTCAATTTCATTTCGCTCAGTCGTTGTCGTTCCCCTCCGTCGTACCATCACTCGCAATCACTGTTAATTCGGCGATTGCTTGTTACATACACACACACAAGTGCAGCTGCAGTCCGCTATTTTTCGATTCGCTTTGTGCTTAGCAGCTGTGCATTGTTATTGTAGCTGTTATTGAGGTTAGCTCCCCTACACATTGCTGGTCAGGCATATTGCTTTTCTCAAGTCGTTTGCCAATTTGAGTTTATTTCGTGGAAATTTGATCGCAAACAATTTTAATAATATTTTAATTCGATATTTATTTAAAATAATAAAAAATAATTATTAATTAATAATTAATTAAATAATTTATATTTATTGTTATTAATTATAATTTATAGTTTGTGAATTAAATAAAAAAATCGAATTTTTAAAATCGAAATGGCAACTAAAGAATGTTTTGACGATTCAAAAAAGAAACGCAATATGTGTGTTAAAAGCATATTGCGCTTATATGACCAGCTAAATAAAGGTAAATTCAAATATCTTAGTGAGCTAGAAGAGCTCTGTATAACGACGAAAGCTAGATTAAAGTTCGTTATTAAGAATTAAAGTCCTGCTACGCAGGCAGTTCTTCCTGTCGCAGCTCTGGCGCTTCCCAAGTTTAGTGGAAAATACTCCGAGCTTAAGATTTTATTAGCCTGTTCCAAACACTTGTTCATAACGATAGCACAATTCCGATTGTCGAGAAGTTCAATCATTTATTTTCATGTCTCTCTGGTGAAGCTCTAGGAACGGTGAGAGCGTTCCAAGTCACCGAGGACATATACTCTAAAGCATTGGAAAGCCTGAAGAAAGTTTATCCGATGGCTCTAAGTCAGAGTCCAAGGCTGTCTTCAAACACAATCGAAGTTCATTTTCGTGTTCTCTGGCCAGTGTTAGAAACGATCAGGTGTCCCCAAAATGTTTCAGTTTTCTAAGCGGCTCCTTTATTCATCAATTGCCTTTGAATGGGACACACTGTTGCCCGATGCAATGCAAACGAGTTTAGAGTATGCAGTCGTTCTCATAATACACTGTTGCATAGATACTCTGCAATTTCTAACACTCGAGCGCTACCACCACACCTTGACTCCGCACAGGATCAACCATCCACCTCACATGCTATGCATGCGAATGTGTCTGATAATGCTTTCCTGGCTACAGCAGTCGTTAGCGTTAAAACAAAAAGTGGCGAGTACGTTTTGGACAGGGCTCTGCTCGATTCTGGATCACAAATTAATTTTGTTATACACGAGCTAGCTCAACGATTGCAGCTGCGTAGAGAAGAGGCTAGTATCAGCTTACTTGGAATTGCTCAGTGCAATACACAAGTACGAGAAAAGATTCATACAGTGGTGCAGTCGTGAGTCAATTGTAGCGAGAAAGAACCCATCTGACTTTTTGAGGTCCTTCAGGTTGAACACCGTAACGTACGACACTGCGCCTGCTCCATTTTTGAAAATACGGTGTTTAACAAAGCTGAGTGAGATGCTCGAATCGTCACACCCAAAAGCTGCTGAAGTTATCAGGTCGCGCTTTTACGTCGACGATTTGCTTACCGGTGCTGCATGCGTAGAGAATCTTCAGACGATTAAGTCGGACGTGTCGCAAATACTACTTGGCGCAGGTTTAGAACTGACCAAGTGGTTTTCCAATTTGCCAAAGATCTCCGCAACAAATGTCGCCAAGCCTAAACCGATCTCAGCGTCCGACACAACTAAGACACTTGGCGTGTTATGGTTGCCAAATGAAAACGTCTTTCAATTTAAGATAGACGATTCCTTCATGGGTCTTCAAGCGACAAAACGGAACATTCTCTCGGTGACGTCGCGGTTATTTGATCGGCTAGGGATGTTAAGCCCTCTAATCATTAAAGCAAAGATACTGCTTCAAGAGCTCTGGCTTCAAAAGCTAGACTGGGATAAATCCAATCCTCTTAGCTTGGACACATAGTGGCAGCAGCTGAAATCAACTTTGATTCAGTTGCAAATAATCAAGATACCACGATACTGAGCCAACTTCACCGATCGAGATACATGGGTTCGCCGACGCATCAATGCAGTCATACTGCAGATGGTTATCGGATATCCTTATTAAGTCAAAAGTAGCGCTCCTCAAGACTAAGACTCTACCAAGACTTAAGTTGTGTGCGGCTCACCTTCTCGCTGATCTCTGTCAACGAATCAGAAATCTCCTAAGCTTACTAATTGAACGGACTGTTCTTTCGTCTGATTCGGAAGTCACGCTACATTGGATTCGGACGCATCCTTCGTCCTTGGCAACATTTGTGTCAAATCGTGTAGCTGAGATCCTAGAGTGGACAGAGAATGCTGAATGGCGCCATGTACCTACAAAGCAGAACTCAGCAGACATGGTTTCGAGAGGCTGCAATGTTAATGACATGCTCGGGTCGATTTTGTTCGAAGGAACTTCATTTTTGAAGGAACCGAAAGAATCCTGGCCGGTTAACCAGCATCTAGTAACAGATGAGATGCGTACGTTGGAGGTACGTAGAACAGCTGTTGGACTGGCAGCAATGGTAGACCGGCCAGGACTTTTCGACACGATCAATAGTTATTCATCGCATGATAAGCTGGTGAGAGTGTTCGCTTATGTGTTCCGTTTCAATTAGAAATGCAATCATAAAGGCGTACACTCGAAAGAAAAGAAGCTTTTGAGAAAATAGTTAAAGTAATCCAACAAGTTGAGTTTAAAGATGACTTAAGTAGGGTTCGAAAGGGTACGCGTGTAGGTCATAGCCTGCAGCGTCTCAATCTGTTTATACAGGAGTATACCGGGTCTTGGTGTTCTTTCTCGATGTTGCGAGTAGGGGGACGTCTTGCGAATGCTCGTCTTTCATATGATGCTAAGTTTCCGATGCTCGCAATTTGCAAGAAGCTATATAAAATACTTACATATAACAAATTGTCATGCAGACCCAAGAGCTTCGTGAGCGACTTTGGATAGTTAACGCTCAAGAGGTCTATCGTCAGACAGTGAGATCATGCAACCGTTGCTTTAAATGCAAACCTCGTCTGCTCAGCCAAATTATGGGAAAATTACCAGCAGATCGACTCCGAGCGCTTCGCCCATCTGCGGCGTTGATTTTTGTGGCCCAATTAGCTCGACCTATCGAATGCGTGGAAAGCCCACATATAAGTCGCTTATCGCATTGTTTGTTTGCCTCGCCTCCAAAGCGGTTCATTTAGAATAAGTATCTTATCCCTCGACTAATACCTTTCTTATGGCTTTTCAAAGGTTCGTCGGCCGTCGAGGGATACCCCAGAGCGAGTCGGCAACTGCAGGAGCTGCGAGCAAGAGTAGAGAGCGAGGCAGTAGCAATTTGCGAAATCATATCAAGAAGCGGATGCGAATTTGCGTTCATACCACCCGGGGCTCCGCACTTCGGGGGACTGTGGGACGCAGGTGTGAAGTCTGCAAAGCACTTACTCCTACGGACGGTCGGCAACCTGCTGCTGACGGCAGAAGAGCTGCAGACATCGCTGGTAGCAGTGGGGGCCGTTCTCAACTCGCGACCAATAGGAGCGATAAGCGAGGGCCCCAGCGAGCAAGGCACTGACGCCAGGCCACCTGCTCGTGGGAGGGCCATTGACCGCACTGCCAGCCAGGGTGCAGGAGCAGCAGGACCTGAGCTGCTTAAGTCGATGGCGAGCTGTCTCGTTGGACAAGCAACAGTTTTGGCGGCGATGGTCAAGGGTCAGGTGGCACCAGCGCGAGCCAGACGTCGCCGTTGGAGAGCTGATGGTCGTCGCCGAGGTCAACCTGCCGCCTCAACCATGGCTGATCGGAAGGGTGACGGCAGTGCACGCAAGACAGGATGGGGTCGTTGGGGTCACCGAAATTAGGACGGCTAATGGAGGTAAATTTAAGCCGGCCATACACAAGCTGGCTCGGTTATCAGTTGGATAAGGCCAACAGCGCTTCATGGGGGCCGGTGTTGGCGCAGTGCAGCGCATATTTATTTTGCTTTTCTTTTCGTAGTTATTTAAGTTAGTTGTTGCCAAATTCTGAAGTCTAGTGTAAGTTAGGTTTAAGGCGGAGCGAGTGCATAATAAAGGGCTCATTCGTGAATTGCTCAGAGAGCGAATTCGCCTCGCTCTGCCGCCTTAGCTTAATGTAGTTGTCGTATACAAATATACTTGAACGCACGAAATCGTCCGCACTTCTCTTTTGTTAAAACGCCACCAATCGTTTCATAAAAGCTCTTATGAATTTTCACAATTAATGTTCTTGATTATTTAATTTTCATCAGTTATATCTTCAAGTTCCTTTCATATATACATTAAATCTAATATTTCTTTAAATTTAACTTCTTGCAGTGCAGCACTGATTTTGTTATGTGTCGTGACGGTTGAAGTCGATTTTGCTTGCATCGAGAGTAGGTAGCATGCGATAGTCTGTCAAGACTGGACTGCAGCTGCTGATTGTTTATGTTAGCCGCCACAGCGGCCGAAAGCCAAATCAAACATACATATATGAACAAACGCGTCTTTTCGTTCGTTATATAGTCGCCGCGGCGCAGCGACTGCGCTGCTACGCATTTGCCGCGCTGCATACATTTTTTTCTTGAATAACTTCTGAGTTCAATATCCGATCGTACTGAAATTTGTAGCACACATTGAGAATACTTACCATGTGTGCAAAATCTCAAGTCTCTAACAATAAAACTGCTTTTGTTATCAGCTTTTTTAGTTATGGGCATCGTGATGAAATTTTCTGGACACATTAAGCCCGAGATTCTTATCATGTGTGCCACATCTCAAGTCTCTAGCCTTAGCATTGCCAAGGGCTCCGCACTTCGAGGGACTGTGGGAGGCAGGTGTGAAGTCTGCAAAGCACCTACTCTTACGGACGGTCGACAACCTGCTGCTGACGGCATAAGAGCTGCAGCCAATGCTGATAGCAGTGGTGGCCGTGCTACACTCGCGGCCAATAGGAATCTCAAGTCTCTAACAATAAAACTGCTTTTTTTATCAGCTTTTTTGAGTTATGGGCATCGTGATGAAATTTTCTGGACACATTAAGCCCGAGGTTCTTATCATGTGTACCACATCTCAAGTCTCTAGCTTTAGCATTGTTTATGTTATGATTCTAATTTGAAAACAAACTGAGCTTTATATCGAAAATTGAAAAAATTTGATGTGCGTATGGTATTCAGGAACCTACATTCCAAATTTGAAGTCTCTATCTCTTATAGTTGCTGAGTTCCAAGCGTTCATACAGACGGACAGACAAACAGACGGACAGGTGTCAATCGACTCAGCTATTGATACTTATCAAGAATATATACACTTTATTGGGTCGGAGATACTTCCTTCTGCCTGTTACATACATTCACACAAATTCATTATACCCTTTTTGCCCATTTTTAATGGGCACAAAGCTTAAAAATCAAAGTGAAGTAAACATGCTACAGAACCACGGTTCTTATCAGAATTTATATTATTCGTTCTATTATCGAAATCCGCGGAAGGTTTTATTCATAACTTTTATGATAAAAATCCTTTTTAATTCTTATTAATTTATTTTTAAAATTACAAGATTAAGAGCTATTATTAATTTTCATTTAAAAGCTATGAAATAACAGTTATTTTTCAATTTGTATTTAAAAGATAAATAATAACAGTAATTATTGATTTGTATTTTAAAGTTACGGAATAACAATATAATCGTTTAATTTAAACAAGACACGCAGTTATTTTCTATGACGTCTCAGGTCTTATAGCATCTTTGTGACGGCCCGTAAAAACGCGTCACATCAACAACGCTAAATAAGAGCACCTCTCCCAGCAACCGGCATCACTGTCGGCCGCTGGCATCACTATCAACAGCCAGCATTACTGCCAGCGGTCGAAAAGGTAGCGGTAAATCTCACACGAGAGCGTAAGACACAAAAACCAACCACCAAAACGGCCCTATGTCGCCATGCCAACAGCCGCGAGGCTGTCAACGACGGGCACGGCAGCGACACACACACACACACACTCACATGCTAGGCCGCAGTCGCAAAATCGGTCGAAAGCTGCAATTGAGCGAGCTTGCGACGCACTACCTACGAGAGAGAGGCAAAGACGCAAAACGAACGATGCCGACGCTGGCTGCTGACAGCAGCAGAGCAGCAGCTATGGGCGATCGCAAAGAGCGGCCGCTGCCGCTACAATTACGCAGGCCATAAGCTTGACCTACGCTACAAGGCACGCGCTGCTTTTGCTCTTGCGGGCAGCGACAGAGGCAGGGCAGAATGGTGAAATAGGCTGAGCACGCACAATTAATTTTGTCGCGTGTCAGTCTTCGAGGATCATCGGCAGCGGATAGTACGCAGACTTGAATACGTAAAACACACCAACGAGAGACAACGAACGCATCAAAGGAAAACTACACGTGGCGGACTACGTTTTTGGAAAACGATTTGGAACTACGATAACTGGAACAACAACACACACCGGACCCCGAGAGCAGCAAGGTGAGCGAGTGAAGGTACGAAGCAACAGAGTGCGGTGTAGGCAGGGCTCAGAAAGTGGAAAAATATTATTAATGAATAAACGATTGTACTTCTGTATAGCGTACGTCTTTCCGTGATCCTACTGTGTTTTCTAGAAATACCCTAACTACCAGAGTCAGTGTAAATTACGCATCCCTTTGTGCCCGCGTGTCGCTTTGCTCCGTTACAAGAGTGATCGGTTTATACCCTTGCTTGGTGACGGAGCCAAGCCGATCCGGGGCAGAGGACGCCCCTCGTGATTTTCCCGTGTGTCGCTTGTTCCGCTACACTAGCGAACGGTTGATACCCTTGCTGTGTACGGAACAGAGCCCGGTGCGAAGTGTGCCCTACTTGTTACTCCCCCACGTGTCGCTTGCTCCGCTACACCAGCGAACGGTTGATACCCTTGCTGTGTACGGAACCGAGCCCGGTGCAAAGTGTGCCTTGCCTGCTACCATAGCAAACGGTTCATACCCTTGCTGCGTGCGGAGCTGAGCCGGTGCAGAAGGGAGTCTTACGTAATACCCTCCGCGTGTCGCTTTACTCCGTTACGGCAGCGAACGGTTGATACCCTTGCTTCGTGCGGAGCCGAGCCGGTGCAGAGTGGGTCTTGCGTAATATTCCCCCCCCCCGCGTGTCGATCTGTTCCGTTACATCAGCGAACGGTTGATACCCTTGCTGTGTACGGAGCCGAACGGCCACGCGGATTTGCCCACCGGTTCTATCTACTCTTCTTCTCCTTGGTCCATAACCCATATATTTTACGGTCTACGCCTAGTGGCCAGCGATTTCAAACCCGAGCCGGCCACTACCTTTCCTACCAATAGGTCCCGGCAACTTACAAATTCTCTGTAAGTGACCCTGGCTAGACTGAGTCATACCTCAGCCTTAGCAAACTTTCTTACAGATGGCGCCCGAGCAGGGACTGTGGTAGCTATTTAGGTAAATTGAAAGGATTCCATCTTCCATGGATTAAAGCCCGATTAGTGCCCCACCAGCAGAAATTTGGGTTAGGAAAACAGACTTCGAGAGCAGAGCAATTTCGTGAGCAGAATTAGTACGAGAGCAGGACCCAAGCATTTCGAGAGCAGAAATAAAAAGTAGCAGAGCATCATTGGCAGCGAGAGTATGAGAGCAAGACACGGAAGCAGTGGTACAGTTACAGCTGCAGCAACGCATAAGCATGCTCAGGGTACAGTCGAGTCAAAAGCAAGCATAATTGCACTAGCCGCACGCTGACGCTTTGGTGCCGGGCACTCGTGAGCACGAGATAGAGCGCAGTCGTGCCGCCGCCGACGCATCGACGAATGCAGCCATTATAAGCAGCAGCAAGCCGATATTGATGGCAGTCTTCGACTAGTACCACCGGGAGCAACAACTCAACGCTACAAGGATAATTCGACGCAAGGATAATACAACGCAAGGATAAAAGAACGCACGGATAGCTACGAGGGATTTTACGCAAGAAGCATGGGTGTGCAATGGATCTCCTACCGCCGGAAGCATGAATTGCAACCTCAGCCTTAGCAAACTTTCTTACAGATGGCGCCCGAGCAGGGACTGTGGTAGCTATTTAGGTAAATTGAAAGGATTCCATCTTCCATGGCTTAAAGCCCGATTAGTGCCCCACCAGCAGAAATTTGGGTTAGGAAAACAGACTTCGAGAGCAGAGCAATTTCGTGAGCAGAATTAGTACGAGAGCAGGACCCAAGCATTTCGAGAGCAGAAATAAAAAGTAGCAGAGCATCATTGGCAGCGAGAGTATGAGAGCAAGACACGGAAGCAGTGGTACAGTTACAGCTGCAGCAACGCATAAGCATGCTCAGGGTACAGTCGAGTCAAAAGCAAGCATAATTGCACTAGCCGCACGCTGACGCTTTGGTGCCGGGCACTCGTGAGCACGAGATAGAGCGCAGTCGTGCCGCCGCCGACGCATCGACGAATGCAGCCATTATAAGCAGCAGCAAGCCGATATTGATGGCAGTCTTCGACTAGTACCACCGGGAGCAACAACTCAACGCTACAAGGATAATTCGACGCAAGGATAATACAACGCAAGGATAAAACAACGCACGGATAGCTACGAGGGATTTTACGCAAGAAGCATGGGTGTGCAATGGATCTCCTACCGCCGGAAGCATGAATTGCAAGCGATTCTACAGGAGTTCGGACAAGATACGGAAGGCACCGTGGAGGAGATGCGAAGCCGGTTGGCCGCTTTCGCGATCCAACCTGATTTATCGAAGGTGAGCATCCAGCGTCTTGTTGAGCTGGAGGCCCAACTGGGGTCAGCTCCTACGCCGGATAGCAAGTTTCGCTCCCGAGGCACATCCCCTGCTCCGGGCGACGCTTTGACAACGGCGTCCCTGGATGCACTGAGCCTCTTGGAAGGATCGACTGGTGCGGTGACCAGAAAGCAGCTTGTCGAGGGTACGAGTCTGCGGATTCCCACCGGACCACTCAACGCTGGCGAGTCAAGGAACCCTCGGCTTCGTGACACCCATCCCGATAACGAGCGCTTCCTACAGCTCGGTCTCGCGGATCGGTTACGGAAGTAGGGCGTATTCTTCGGTGGTGGATCTGCGGACCCACTCCAGTTCATCGAGCACCTGGATGACATGATCGCCGTCTACCGACTGGACATGCAACAGCAGCTGATGCCAGCCATCGCTGGATTATTGACCGGGCCAGCCTCAGACTGGTTCCGAGTCAGCAACCTGCAGGGAGCCACCTGGGAAGAGTTAAAGAAGGAATTCTTCTTACCTCCCAGATATTTCCAACGGCTGGAGGATGAGATTCGGGCCAGGACTCAACGGGTTGGAGAACCGTTCACCACCTATCTGCTCACGTTGCGGGTGATGATGCGCCGAGCGGCGTACAACGGGGATCAGGAACTGAGCCGGATCTACGACAACTTGCTCCCCGAGTACCAGTTGTTCACACGGCGCCAGGCTCATCACGATCTACGAGGATACCAAGGAGCGAAACAAATCACGTCCGGGAAACAAGCCGTCGCCACAACCCTTCGTTGGCAGGGATGGCTACCACCTGTCGTCAGGTGCGGCATCGGACCTAATGGGTATCGGATCCGTCGATGTAAACAACCCCAGAACCCAGGAGGCAGTCGGAAGCATCGACATTCACAGAGCGTGCCGCAACTGTGGGCAGTTGGGTCACTTCAGCCGCGAATGCCGGAACCCGCGCATCCTCTTCTGCTGGGATTGTGGTCGACGCGGGACTCGCACGGTGGATTGCTGTAGAGCCACGGCGTCGGGAAACGAGTCGCGCTTCCGTTCGCCAGGGAATCGAGCGGAGACAGCGCAGAACAACCCCCAGCAGTAGGATCGGCCTTTCAATACGAAAGAGGTCGAATTGTAGCTCGGATCACCATGGAGGGCAAGGCCTTGGCAGCTTCGATCGACACCGGTGCCACTCGCAGCTTTGTGAGCGAAGCTATTGCGCGAGATTTGGCCACCGCACATAACCAACGCACCGTACTCACCAGGATAAGACTAGCCGAAGGATCCCGGAGAGAAGTGACCCAAGCTATCGTTGCATGCATACAACTGGGGCCACGCTGTGTAAGCATGCCTTTACTAATCTTACCCACCGTTCTAGATGACGTCATCCTAGGGATGGACTTTCTCTGCGGGATGGAAGCAAGGATCGGGTTTGACCAAGCTCAACTCCAGTTGAGGCCTACTCAGTTCGATAGCCCCGTCGTTCGCACCTTAAGAACATCGTCACCGGATCTTGGCTCACGGTCGGACTTGCCGCGCACGGGTGCAGGACGGAATCGCGGGATGTCGAAAACTTATGCATCCACCATAAGGAACAACCCGTTTCATCAGCCCAGAGGCATCGCCCTTGGTTCTGGGTACACAACTACGAAGACAATTACGACTCCGAGGCTACGAAAGAACGACAACGCAGGCCTAGATGACAACGCAGCCGACGAGGGACTACTGGGAACGGTCACCGCACCGAGCGCGTTACAGCCGGCACCAAGCGATCTTGACCCGGAGCAAGCTTGGATTGTGCGAATGCTACGACAAGTGCGGGACGAGCCAGGAAAGTACCCGGAGTACATGCGAGTAAGCGACCAGCTGTACAGGAGAGCAAAGGGGAGGCCTGATGACAAAGACTACCCGCCTTGGAAACTGTGCTTACCAAAAGAACATCGACTGCGAGTTCTCACCGAGACCCACGACCAGCCGACTGTGAGACATCGAGGCATCCGGAAGACGATCAACCGAGTCACGCAAGACTTCTACTGGCCAGGACTGTTTCGGGACGTGGCGAGGTACGTGCGTAGCTGCGAGACTTGCCAGAAATACAAGGTGAGCCGACTACGGCCTCCAGGAGAGATGCATTCAAGGGTCGTCCGGGAACCATTCGAGGTGTTGTGCGCCGATTTCGTTGGCCCATTGCCCCGATCCAAGCAAGGTCATACCGTGCTAGCAAATGGCTCGAACTGGTGCCGCTTCGGAAAGCTACAGCCGCTCAGCTGGAACGATCGTTCAGGGAACGAATCTTGGCCCGTTTTGGTGTGCCCAAAACCTTCGTTTGTGACAACGGGACGCAGTTCACAAGCCGGAACTTCCAGGTCTTCTGCACACGGCTTGGGATGTTACTCCAGCACACCGCACCCTACACTCCCCAGCAGAATCCCAGCGATCAAAACCATGATCGTTTAGTACCTGGACGGTGAACAGAGAGATTGGGATGCGTTGCTGCCAGAGATCAGCTTGGCCATAAACTCCAGCCCCTCGGACAGCAGTGGATTCAGCCCCGCCTACTTGCTACAAGGAAGAGAACCATGACTACCCGGTATGCTATACCACGAAGTGACACCCAGTCTGGGAACAGAACCTCGGCAGCCGACCGACAAAGCACGGCATCTTCAAGAAATCTTCAAAGTTGCTAAGGACAACATGCAGCGCGCAACTGCCGAACAAGGACGGCATTACAACCTACGACGACGGGAATGGAAGCCAGCCTTAGGGGACCTGGTGCTGCTGCGTCAGCATCATTTGTCCAAAGCAGCCGACGGACTCGCCGCCAAGCTCGCGCCACGCTACGATGGACCATACAGGGTCGTCAAGTTCACGTCACCGAACATCGTGCAGATTCAGCACACCCAGAGGAAGGACCGACGGGTAGCAGGGCTGACCGATCTGAAGGCGTTTCACGACAACCAAGCGGAAGGGACTGACGAAGCAGACAAGGGCCTAAGAGCCAACACCTCGTAGTAGATTTTATATTAGCCATTTTTCGAACCGCACTCTAGGTAGGATAGTTAATAGATGTAATACTAAGATAACGTTTTCTTTAGCAAGCATGCCGTCTGGAAGCAGGAGCCGCAGAGCACGCACGTCGGAAGGAACCAGGAGCCGCAGAGCACGCACGTCGGAAGGAACCAGGAGCCGCAGAGCACGGCCACCGGCCACCGTAACGTCACGAGAGAGGCAAGGACCCATCGCGAACGGTCCTTGTCGCCACACGTCCTCATGAGGATCGACGTCGAACCCGACGACGATCCCAGTCATCAAACACCACCATCCCATAACGTCTGTGCCCCGCCCGGAGAACCCGTCATGCCCATCCGGCTGGTATCCGCGCTAGGGATAGACCTGAGCCCGACGCGCTGACACGGTTTACCGAATTCGAAACGGAGGCATTGGCAGATATCCATGCCGAGGTGCTGGCGCCCATAACCACCTCGATGGATACCGACGAGGAAGTGCCGGTGCAGTCGGGCCGATTCCCGCACCTGGTGCACCGCTGCATCGAAGATGAGGTGATCGTCATCAGCGACGACGAAGAAATCGCGGCTATAAGCGTCACGCCGCCACCTGTTATTGACGACACACCCCCGCCGTACGGGTCATGGGAGACGGAGGCCCCACCGTCATATGAGGAAGCCTGTGGGATTATCCGCCAAGCCCAACTCACACAGGGTCAAGCCGACGCCCGCACGGGTAGTTTACTGGGACGCCGCCGTCATAATTATCCCGATTTCTCGGACGTTAGTTCAGACGACGAAGGACGAGCCCCAACACACCGAGCCGAACCGGTCGTCACAGCGCACGAGATCATGCCTTCCGTTGGACCCCCCGAATGGAAAATCCACACCCCGGAACGGATGCTTCCCCGCTGGTTGATAGCATCACTGACGGAGCGAGTGGCTCGGCACAACGGACGCAACGTGTGGTTCAAGTTGTCGGCCTGGGGGCAAGGTTTTTCCATTCGGATAAATACCCACCACCACGTCACCGTCTCGCGTCATCGGGAAGAAAGGGGAGAGTGTGACGGCCCGTAAAAACGCGTCACATCAACAACGCTAAATAAGAGCACCTCTCCCAGCAACCGGCATCACTGTTGGCCGCTGGCATCACTATCAACAACCAGCATTACTGCCAGCGGTCGAAAAGGTAGCGGTAAATCTCACACGAGAGCGAAAGACACAAAAACCCACCACCAAAACGGATGTCAACGACGGGCACGGCAGCGACACACACACACACACACTCACATGCTAGGCCGCAGTCGCAAAATCGGTCGAAAGCTGCAATTGAGCGAGCTTGCGACGCAGTACCTACGAGAGAAAGGCAAAGACGCAAAACGAACGATGCCGACGCTGGCTGCTGACAGCAGCAGAGCAGCAGCTATGGGCGATCGTAAAGAGCGGCCGCTGCCGCTACAATTACGCAGGCCATAAGCTTGACCTACGCTACAAGGCACGCGCTGCTTTTGCTCTTGCGGGCAGCGACAGAGGCAGGGCAGAATGGTGAAATAGGCTGAGCACGCACAATTAATTTTGCCGCGTGTCAGTCTTCGAGGATCATCGGCAGCGGATAGTACGCAGACTTGAATACGTGAAACACACCAACGAGAGACAACGAACGCATCAAAGGAAAACTACACGTGGCGGACTACGTTTTTGGAAAACGATTTGGAACTACGATAACTGGAACAACAACACACACCGGACCCCGAGAGCAGCAAGGTGAGCGAGTGAAGGTACGAAGCAACAGAGTGCGGTGTAGGCAGGGCTCAGAAAGTGGAAAAATATTATTAATGAATAAACGATTGTACTTCTGTATAGCGTACGTCTTTCCGTGATCCTACTGTGTTTTCTAGAAATACCCTAACTACCAGAGTCAGTGTAAATTACGCATCCCTTTGTGCCCGCGTGTCGCTTTGCTCCGTTATAATAGTGAACGGTTTATACCCTTGCTTTGTGACGGAACCAAGCCGATCCGGGGCAGAGGACGCCCTTCGTGATTTTCCCGTGTGTCGCTTGCTCCGCTACACTAGCGAACGGTTGATACCCTTGCTGTGTACGGAACAGAGCCCGGTGCGAAGTGTTCCCTACTTGTTACTCCCCCACGTGTCGCTTGCTCCGCTACACCAGCGAACGGTTGATACCCTTGCTGTGTACGGAACCGAGCCCGGTGCAAAGTGTGCCTTGCCTGCTACCATAGCAAACGGTTCATACCCTTGCTGCGTGCGGAGCTGAGCCGGTGCAGAAGGGAGTCTTACGTAATACCCTCCGCGTGTCGCTTTACTCCGTTACGGCAGCGAACGGTTGATACCCTTGCTTCGTGCGGAGCCGAGCCGGTGCAGAGTGGGTCTTGCGTAATATTCCCCCCCCCGCGTGTCGATCTGTTCCGTTACATCAGCGAACGGTTGATACCCTTGCTGTGTACGGAGCCGAACGGCCCCGCGGATTTGCCCTCCGGTTCTATCTACTCTTCTTCTCCTTTGTCCATAACCCATATATTTTACGGTCTACGCCTAGTGGCCAGCGATTTCAAACCCGAGCCGGCCACTACCTTTCCTACCAATAGGTCCCGGCAACTTACAAATTCTCTGTAAGTGACCCTGGCTAGACTGAGTCATACCTCAGCCTTAGCAAACTTCCTTACATGTTTATATGCAATTTTCAGCAACTTTGAGAACTTCTCTTTTATTTCATAACTTATGTTATCACCAATGTTGCATGCATCTTCTCTCTCTTCATTATCCAAAATATTTAGTTGCAGCATCTTCTTTTCAAAGCTATCCTCTAAAACATTCTGCTCGCCTAACTTATCAACTTCTCCACAATCTAACAATTTATTATCTAACCGTTTATTCTCTAACAATCTACATTCCACAACTTTTAAGTTCTCTTGCATTACACGTATGCCTCTTTCTGTTGGATTCTCATTCACCAATAGTTTTCCAAATTTTGTGTCATCAGAGCCGCCAATAGGGCCCACAGCACTCCTGATAGAAACCATTCTCAGAGCGTTTGGGTCAATATTCAGATCACATTCTTTCCTAAAATCTCTTCCCAGTACTACCCCATACCTCATTGATTCATCAGCCACCACCATTAAGCAAAAATATATTTTTATTCATTTTTTCAATATGCAGCATGACGTTTTTTCAAAAACATTCAATCGGTTTTCATTTAGCCCAAAAGATAGCCCATTATGGGATTGGAGTTCTACTTTAGGAACACAAGTCTTTTTGATAAATGATATGGGGCTTCCTGAATCTATTAGGCATTCTGAGATAATGGAATTATAAGAATTATCATTAAAATGTATGTTAATTAATCTTACATAATTATTTACGCTTCCAGATTTGTTCTTCGATCACTGGGCCACAAGGTGATCGTTGGCACCACAACTGTAGCACGAATTCTGCTCCCTCTTGGGCTTTAAACAATCTTTTGCCCAATGTCCTCTAAAATTGCAATTGAAGCAACGCGATTCCTTACTAATGGCGCCGCTGGGCATTGCATTCGGACGAACCTTCCCAGAAACGCTTCCCTCCGACAGCATCACGTCCGCAAATGCGCGCATCATCTTGCTGGGCTTGTCGAAGCATTGGATTCTGGCTTGTAGACGCAACGCATCGTCAGGGATTCCCTCAATGAGACCATCCAAAAACTCGTCTTCATCTATGTTGACATCGCGAGCCAGTAACGTTTTGTTATCGTAGTAAATAACGAACTTTTCTTTTGAGCTCCAGACACGTTCCTCGAATTTGCGCCTCATCTCAGCTTTTAATAGGTTGCCGCCAAAAGCCGCCACCAAATTCTCCAGCAGCTGATCCACCGGCTCCACGATGCGCGAAGGATCATTGTGCATCCATTGAAGTGCATCGCCTTCTAACTTGGCAACGCATAGTAATTGCCGCTGCGTATCGGTCAATTTATACAGCTTGGTAATGTTGTCCAATTACGCAATCCAATTGCGAGCAGAAGTTTTGCCAGAAATATCCGAAAGGATTGAAATGAAATTGAAATGCCGACGAAGTCCACTCGCAACTGTCTTTGCTCACCGTTTTCGCTGCTGCATTCCAAACGGCCGTTGTTTTTTTCGATTTCACAATCTGCTTCAGCGCCATGATTATGCGCGGTGCTGTGACGCTCGCCGATTTTTACGCGTTCGCTGGCGCCGCCATCATTGCTGTCTGCGTAACTGCGCAAAATGTTGCCATCTCGCTCTGACTGCAGTTGAAGACCTGGGCCACTTTTGTCGGGACCTTGCGTGTGTAAATTTTTCAGCATGCTCTTCGCTGCCTCAATTTGGGCATTTAACTGCCGCAATGTTTCTATGCCTCTAGCGATCTCATCCTGCTTCATCTCCAAGACTTGAGCTTGGGCTGCCGACTGCTCTGAAGTTATAATCATTTAATTTAAATAAGACACGCATTTTTTTTCTATAACGTCTGAGTTATTTCGTATATATCAAACGACTGGCTTTAGTATCACACCGCTGTATTTCACAACTCCATTTAGAGCGAGATCAACCTAGGTCGATCTCCATTGTCTTAGTATGTTAAAGCGAGATAACTAATTTATCCGGATAATTAGTGATGGGAGGATATACAATCTGGTGATGGTAGGGTATACAATCTAGTATTGGACAGAGTATAGGAATGTTAACAGACTATCGGCCTGCTACATTATTGACTTTTATATAAAAGTTCCGGAATAACATAAAAATGCAAAATAAAAGTTAAACTCAAATATCTTTTGAATCAAGAGGTGAATTATCGAAATTTAAAACATTCACGATGTATGGTTCAATACCTTTCATATGATACATCGCATGTCCTTAAATGACTTTAAGGATCGTATTAGGTGCACACACCTGTTACTAGTGGCGCCATTATTTAAAAAGCGGAAGATTTCTATATGTACACCTAATAGCTTGGCACCCATGTAGGGAAAAAGAACTTACTTTCTACTACTGGAAAAGTACCGTTTTGACAGAACGTTTTCTGCACTATAACTAGATTTGAGATGCAACTTATTGCACATCGATAAAACAAATTTTGTTTTTAAGACTAAATACATTTTTTTTTTAGATTTTAGTTAACTTACCAATAGCTCCAAACTGAATTTTGAAATTTGGAATGATCAAGAATGGTTATAGGATCCATACTTTTGGTCCTTTAAGGACATGCTATGTATGATATTTGAGTTTAACTTTTATTCTGGATCTTGATGTTATGAAATAATTGTTATTCCGTAACTTTTATTTAAAAGTAAATAATAACTGTTATTCCGTAACTTTTAAATAAAAATCAATAATAACTGTTATTCTGTAACTTTAAAATACAAATTGAAAAATAGCTGTTATTTTGTAATCTTTAAATAAAATTCAATAATAATTCTTAATTTTCAACTTTTAAAACAATTTCTATAACTTTTATTTTAAAACCTATAACATTTATGGTTCCTGGTTGCTAGGTAGGTAGGTACACATGTTAGGTTGGGCTACAGCCTGTAGCACTACCTTCAATTAAAGCTAGGCACCTTTTTGTTCCACGGATAATTTTTTTGTACCCTTCACGTTTTTAAGAACCTATGTTTTAAATCCACTTGCTGTGGTTTAAGTACTTCAGTAGCGTGTCCAAATAGATATTACCAATATTACTTATTGAGTTTAACTGATGTTTCCTTAGACATTTAAGTCTGCCCTGGGCAATGGCAAAGCTCCGTAGTTTCTGCCTCCTGCGAGTTTTTGCAGCTTCTGCAGAACGATTTGTGGGGCACACCCATTCGCATGGTATGCTTGAAATGCACAGGAGCTCCTCTGTGCGTTTCTTGTTGTACGTTGTCTGGCTCTTCTGCAGCGAGTGATTTCGATGAGCTGCGAATTGCCTGTGTATAGCGGTTTTGATGGTGTTGAAGGGTGGTCTTACATCCTCTGGTGTGGACGTAAGCTCGGATTCCTTCCTAGCCAGGTCGTCCGCCTTCTCGTTACGCTGAAAGTCCCCGTGTCCTGGGATCCAAACGAGGGTTACTTTGTTGTGCTTTGCTATTGCATTTATTATCCGCTTACTGTTAATAGTAAGCTGTCAGTTTTGTCTGACCGAGTTGAGGGCCTTGATAGCCGCTTTACTGTCGGAAAATAGCGCCACGTTTGTGCTCAAGAGTCCTTGCAGAAGTTTGGCTGCTTCCATTATTGCAAAGATCTCTGCCTGGAATACACTCGTCGACTCCGGTAGATGGAAAAACTTATCCACTACCAGAACGGGCGAGTATACTCCGGTTCCCACACCACAGTCCATCATGGAACCGTCAGTGTAGAGTGTAACATCAAATGTGTCATTCACTTTTCCCTCAGCCCACTCATCTCTGGTCGGAATTTTAGTTACGAAATTTTTGTCGAAGTTCGTTTTTGCAATCACGTATTCTGTCCTGACAGACGTGTTTATTCTTATCTTGCACAGGATCCGGCTGTATCCTGTGTGTCTTGATATCCAGCAATCCGATTCCTTCAACCTGAACGCACTTAGCGCGGCAGTGCTCTTAGTATAAAGTTCTATCGGTAGTAGGTTTAGTATTGTATTCAAGGCAGCTGATGGACAGGAGCTCAACGCGCCTGTGTGGCTCCCGCGCAAGCGGTCCTTTGTATACGTGTCAGTTTGTCTATGTTGTATTATTTGGATAGATCTGGCCACCACACAATAGCCCCGTAAGTGAGTATGGGCCTGACCACTGCCGTGTACATCCAAAGAACCATTTTTGGGTGTAGCCCCCATGCTTTACTGAAGGTTTTACTGCAGGAATAAAAAGCTATTCATGCTTTCCTTACTCTCTTTTCCATGTTCAGCTTTCATGATAGTTTTGGGTCTAGTATTACTCCAAGATACCGCGCGCTATCAGAGAGCTTTAGTTCTTGTCCACCCAACTTGATCAGTTTTATGGTCGGCAATTTTGTCTTCCTCGTGAAGAGCATCAGCACTGTTTTTGTTGGATTTACTTCCAAGCCGCACGAATTGGCCCAGTCATTTAGCTTGGTGAGCGCCCATTCAATTAACTCACTGATGGTATCGATAAAGCGTCCTGATACAAGAAGCACTAAATTGTCTGCGTATGCTGTTGCTTGTACCCCCCTCTATCTAGTTAATGTAATATTATGTCCATGTTTACTTGCCAAAGCATCGGGGACAGTACTCCCCCCGAAATTTGCCCTTGCTCACATATCTTGTGAGGTTATCGCCACTCAGGGTTGCTCTTATCTTCCTGCTCTATAGCATAGTGGCGATCCACGTACAAATGAATCTCTCGACATTCATTCCATTGAGAGAATCCAGGATGGAGCTCGCGTAGACGTTGTTGAATAAACCTTCTATGTCCAAGAAGGCGGTCATTGTGAATTGTTTATGCTCTAAGGAAGCTTCTACCTCTCGTACAACTTCGTACAGTGCTGTTTCGGTAGATTTCCCCATTTTGTACGCATGCTGTTCTTTTGATTGGCTGTGTTCAATTTTATCTCTTATGTGGATGTCTAGTATTCTTTCTAGCGATTTAAGCGTGAAGGATGTGAGGCTGATGGGTCTGTAGTCCTTCGCTAGGACGCGGTCTCTTCTACCCGGTTTGGGAATGAAGATTATCTTAGCCTTTCTCCACGGTACTGGAACATAGCTCCATGTCAGACAGTCCCTAAAGATATCTAGCAGCCATAGGATCGTTTCGTTACCCATGGCTTGCAGCATCTTAGGTATGATACCGTCCGGACCTGGACTTTTGTATGGCTCAAAGGTACTTATGGCCCATATAAGTTTATCCTTTATGATTAAATCGCTGCTACAATCTCTGTAACTTATGCTTTCTGGGGGTATTGCAATTTCCTCTTCTGTGTTTCCTGGGAAATGCGTTTTTAACAGAATCTTCAATGCTCATCATTGTGTTACTGTCCTCTGCGTTGTTTAGCAGGCTGGGATTAATGTCTTCTTTAAACAGAACATTTGCAATTCTAGCCGTTTCTTTAATGTTTTCGATTCACTCGCAGTAGTGAGCCCAAGATTCCTTCTTTGCTTTGTACAGCGCTTGTTTGTTGTACTTTAAATCATCTTCGTATGGTTGCCACACCTTACTAACGTAACTATGGTTAAAAGCTTTCCAAGCTTTCTTTCTCAATTCGCTGAGCTCCTAATTCAAGAAAGTTGGGTACCCCTTTCTGGCGTACGTTACCGGGCTTGAGGATGTTTATGCTCTCGTTAGTATTACCCACTTCATCCTCTCTTTCCTTTACGGAGAGTGAGCTTTTTCTTACACGATTTATCAGTTTGGATTGGATAACCTTTGCATAGTTGTCCCAATCCGTCTAACGGGGATAACGTATCTTTGCTGCATTAATTGAAGTTGCTTCAATGTTAAACATTATATATCTATGGTCAGAGAAAGAGTGGCACATGGATACTCTCAAATTGCTTATTTTAAAGTCATTATTAACCGTGAGTAGCGTAAAATCCAGGACCCCTTGCCAACCTTGATACTTCTCGCTACTTAGGAATATAATGGTCGGTGTACTAGCCCGGTTACATATGTTAAGATTGTTAGAGATTAAATAAACGAAAAGAAACTCACCTCGATCGTTTATCTCTGAGCTGCCCCACACTGTGTGTCCGCTGTTTGCGTCGCTGCCCAGCAGGGTTGCAGTTTTGTTTGCTCTTGCCTGTACGATGAGCTGTTCCACAGTTGCTGTTGATGCCGGCTCCTCGTGTGGCATGTATACGGAGGTAATTAGTAGTTCCCTTCCTTTGTGTAATCCGGCTCTGACTGCTAGCAGGTTCTCGTTGCTTAGACTGGGGAGAATAAGTGCTCTAAATTCCTTTTAATTTTTTAATTCCTTTTTTTTAATACACGCCATCGGCTTACCTGTTGAATTTAGTTTAAATATGTCATGACCAGAATTCGCTAGTCCTCTGACAATCCTGTCACGAGTACATGGCTCCTGTACTAAGCCGATGTCAACGTCCACCTTACGGAGGAGGACAAGCAGATTATCCGGAACGACTATGCTGCGGTTCAAATTGATCTAGACGACCTTCGGCATTATTGTTTTATTTTATGTTGGATGTCGCACTCGACATCCTGCTTCTCCGAGAAGAGGAGATCCCCCAGCAACCCGCTGGTGTCCTCCACTTCCTCTAGGATGTTATCCGGGGGCCCATTCTTAAAGACCTTGACTTTGACTTCCGCACCCCATACCATAGTCTGTGCTCCTTCGACTTCAGCTGGGCCAGACACTCCTCGTTCATTAATAACAAGAATGGCTGGCTAGCCTTTATCAATTGTTTCGCCTATAGGACCATCCAGTCGTCGGTCTTGACGTCTGGGCTCATCACCTTCAGTGTTCGGATCAGCTTAGTATGGTCCTCCTGACCCTTCGGCAACCAAATGCGTGCCCTTGGTCGACGAGGGATATCCCTGACAGGGATGAGCTTGATGATAAGTCCATCCCAAGCCTTGCTAATCTTATCAACGCATTCTGTCTGGAACGCCCTCGCCCCTCGTCCAAACAAGTGATCACCCTGAGCCCTCTGATGGTGACAGAGGAGTCGTAGGTCGGGATGGAGCTCCCTTGTAGTAGATTTAGATCCATGTAGTATATTTGAACAGCATGTAGTTCGTAGTTTAAGAGTTTATTTGATTGAAATTGGTTTTGTATAATAAGTCTTAACATAGCTAACAAGCTGCGCAGATACGCTGGCAGCGGAGCAGCCGTTAATTGTTCTTATGTATATATGTATATATGTCCGTCGCTGAGTACAGAGCGGGAGCTTGAAGTGGCCGTTTACACATAGACATATGCTTAAGGCACATACATTGAACATATACATAGCGCAAGCAATGGAATGTCATGCGGTAGAAATGCAGACGCTAAGGCCACTTGGAAGTGGACGATCATATTTCAAATGCACTTGAGTTATGTATTTGTTATTGCAACACAGTGCCACTTTGTGTATTATTGATTGTTAGAGTTTATAATACCCTTACATTGGTTTGGTATGGTGAGCATTATATTTGGTCATACTACACCTTGGCTTGGCCAGGACATGGTTCATTACCAGGTCAGAGAGCTAGGTCTCCACCTCACCCCACTTCTCCCCTAGAAGCTTGCCGTCTGCGTTCAGCTCGTCCACCAGCGCCATAGCCAAGTTGTCTTTGGCCACCTCACTGAAAAGCCGAGCCTCGACTTTACCAAATGAGGGGACTCTGGGAGCTCCAAGCGCATCCCTTGCTTCCTTTGGCGTATTGTGCCCCTCCTCTTGGGACCTGTTGCGCTTATTTTTAACTGGCTTGTCCACTTTTACTGCAGTGCAGGCCCGTTGTACCTCGAACTTGGCTATTGTCTCCTGACAACGCTTTTTGTCATCGGCATCGCGCGGTTCAGTCTTCCCGTCTGCTTAATTTTGTGCAATCTTGCGTAAAATGTAACGGGCTCTTCTGGCCTGTGCTTTGAGCTGCTGGTATTCCGTGCGCGGTCTACCCTCCCCTTTGGAGCTTGAAGCGTTGTTTGTGTTATTGTCGGACTGGGGTGTGCTCGTCTGAGCAGCACCCTGGATTTCTCCTGCACTAACGTCTCCTGGCTGTAGCCGAGTAGTGCCTCTTCATCGATGTCGCTAGTGTCGACATCCGAGGCAGGTGTTGGGGAGTTCATTTTACATATCATAAACGCTCGCATTGCTCGACCAGGCAAGCGCCGCGGACCCGAAAGGGTACTGGGAAAAGGGTTGGTCCGCCATAGCAGCGCCCCACACCATGGTAAGGCGTACTACGACCCGTGGTTGGTCGGCCCCGGGAAGGCTCCGTCTGAACACAGCTGGAATTACCCCTCAGCTGCGAACCGTTAAGTCAGCGGGTACGGGTCGCGTGACGCCCCCGATTTGAGGGTAGGCCGTTTAAAGACCCTTGCCTAGGTCTTGGTATGGATGGGTAAGATAGGATGTATAGACCGGGATTTTATGCCGCTCAGAGTTGGCCAGACGCTTGTACGTTACCAGGGGACACCGCGAGGAGGTCCATTCCCGCGGGAATGAGTGTTAGCTGCTATTGCTATCTTGTGCCTTCTGCCTCCGGCAGCTTGTACGGTGGTTGTCGCTGGGGTCAACTTTAGTCCGAGCTGCTGTATCAGCTACGGGCTGCCGGCTCCTAGTAGACTCACGGATGCTCCCGTGTCTAACAGACCCTCCACGACACGACCTCGCAGCTTTATCTCGGCATATGCGCGTCTGTCGGTACCCGCCACCATCTTGACCGATGCGCACACTCGTCGGCGCTCTCGGCATCGCTCCTTGTACCGCGATCTCGCCCGCAGCACTCGGGGTGTTACTCTCCTTTTTGACGGCTCCCCCGCCGACTCCTGTTCGCAGACTTGGGCTCGGACTTCTGGTGGGAACCGAATCGACCATATGGGCACACGTGAGTGCTTACTATTAAATTCTATAATCTTGGCCATTACCTTATTATTCTTACATTTAGAACCTATATCTAAAATACCATCGGAGGATGCATTCAACTCCGTGCTGGGACCACAGGGCATGACTCCTCCGTCTGCGTCCTGCCCTGACGACTGTTTCCCGCCTGGCATTTTGGGCACCTTTTGACCACCACCTCCGGCTGTCCACACCGGTAGCAAAAAACTTTGCGTACCGAGGACTCGCAGTCCCAAAATGTGTGTCCGTGCTCCCCGCAGCTCCAGCACTACCTATCGCCGCCGCCTTGGCGCGGCCGATACAGCGCCTCCACGGCTTCTGCTGGGGATTCTGGCCGATCATCTTCCGGAATACACACCTCATGGACCTGGTGTCGATCCCTGAACGGTCTCATCGGCGGCGGACCAGCTGGCGGTCGACTCCATCGGTTGGTCACCCACTTTTCGGCATCATGGCATTCGTCCCGCAGCATCTCCCAGCTGGTGATAAACATCGGGTAGATCACGCGCGAGATGCTGTCCCTGATGTTCACGTTGACGACTTTTATCAAAGCATGATCCGAGAAGTGGGTTTCCAGTCTCGACCGTAGTGCCAACATATTCATCAGGTATTCGTCGATGCTCTCGCCGGGCCCCTGCCGTCGCTCTCGGAGCTCCTATTCCTGCTCGAAACGGGTCTTTCGCGTCTGGAATTGCTGTTCCAACGAATACCGCAGGTTGAGCCAATTCATCACCTCCTCGGTTCTCGCAGGTTCCAGCAGGTGGAAGTCCCGGATCACCTCTGCCCACGGCAACTGGTAAGCCTTCTGCATGTGCTCTACTCGAAAGACAAACTCTTTAACTGGCATCGTTTTAGGGCTGCCGTCAAACGTGAGGCCCCAGCGGCGAACCGGGCCATACTCCGGGCGACCTGTCGAGCTGACTCCGGGGTATCTGGACTCGTCCCTTGGCCTCTCATTCCCGTGCGCTCGTCCCTGGCATTCAGCCTGTGCCTTTTGTTGGCCCTCCAATGCCCTGTGGTCCACCCAGTGACCCGGATCATTTGGGCCTGACTCCGGCGCTGGTAACGGGTATATAGCTACTGGCGGCGGGATCTGATGTGGCTTTGCTGTTCCCGGGTCCACGTATCGGCCGCCTCTGACCACTTCTTGGATCTCGAGCATGAAATCCATCATTTCGCGGCGGATCCCAGCTTGGAATTCCGACAGCTGTGTGGCCATCGCCGTGCGATACGTCTCCTGCGCCTGGAACAGCGCGACATTTATCGCGGACTCGATCTCGCTCGGGATATCGGTGGCTGGACCCTCGGAGTACCGCTGTTTCGGGATCGCTCCGACCGGTTGCTGTGCGCCACCAACTGCGCCTCGGGGAGATTCGCCCCATGACGTCAACGCCGGACTCTGCCTCCCGGGCTCTGGTCCGTCGTCGGATTTGGCGGCGTTGGATCGGGTTGTGGGACTCATTTTTTCATTCTGCGATCCACCGACTGTCGGTTCCGATCGGCAAAGCTCATGCCCCTACCTCTCTGCACTAGCTGCTCTACCTCCTGGTACTTTTTGACCAATCTCCTAATATTTTTTCTGCCCCTATGCCTTACCATTTAGTTAATCTATATACAGCCAGACAAGCAACTTAACTACACTAAACACTACAAAAATTACAGGCTATTTTACTCCTATCCTATAAATATTAATATAGATAATATATAAATAATATAATGGCAGTCCTAAAATAAGTCTTTACTATCTAAACAATTTTTATACCCTTTACTTTAAAAAAGTAAAACGGGTCTATTAAGTTTGTCAAAAAAAATGTGCGTAACAGGTCGAGGGAAGTCCGGCAATTTCATCGCGATCGGATAATAAACTCGGAAGTTATTCAAGACTTAATATTACTCAGACTCGGGTCAAAGGAAGAAGAAAAGCATATTGACGTTACAACGCGTTATGGGAACTATTAGTGTTACTCCTGTTTCCATTTTGAAGAATAAGTAAAGGGCCTCTTATATTCGACTTCGACTGTAGCCTTTCCGACTGTTTGTAAATAAATTCAGTTATAACCACTGATAATTGGTTTACTAAAAAAAACTGACACCATAACTCAAAAAAAAGATATCGCAAATAAAAAACAAACAAAAGATACAAACGTTTCAAACAAAACTAAGTGAGATGGATATGGGCGGGAATGAGTAGACGCTGACCGGACTGTACAACAAACGTAGTGGCATTGACACCACCTACGCAGACCACAGTCCAAGTCTCGCATGGACCGTACTACTATTTATAAAAATCTTCACATATTTAAATTAATTAATTGGACTTCATCAAGCCTAGGGACGGCAGCACAGTTTAGAATTATTTATTCCACTCTGGACCAGCCCCTAAACCTGACTACTGACTGTCAACACTTTCGCCCAAACGACAACCGTGGCAGCGACAGGCGAGGCTTTAAGGTCCTCCCCGTGGTCCAATCAAAGTTGGTCGTCCAACGCGCGCTGGGCGAAAACACCGAATTGTCTATTGTCTCTCAAAATTAAATTTTCACCGGCGGCTTCAGGCGGAACCCTACTCCGATTATTTTCCAATTGGGCGCCATTTGTTATGGACCGACTTGTCTATCGCAGCCAGATATCGATTTGCCGACTAGCTATCGGCATTACTCAGGGATGTGTACGACCTCGATATCGGGCGAGTCGGGTAACAATTATTTATATTTTTAATTTAGGAAACTAACACGGACTTCGGTCTAAACACACCTACACGGACAAATTGTTGGCAAGGATTAGGTGGACAGCTAGTATCTCCACCTTGCGACGCCCTCCCATCCTATAGTCGGCTCCGATAGTTCATGCCGGCTCTCTTTCCAAACGCTACTCACACCTTACCGAATACCCATCTCACCTCAAATAACTCACTAACACAGCATATTAATATTATAGGTTATAAATTTAAGATCGTTCAAAAAGTCCCCGGACTGAAACATAAGGCACGCCACTGAAATTTTGAAATAAATTTTTTTTGACAGACTAATTCATTTCTAGGCTACTTTAAAAATTTGAGGGCAATCGGACGCTTCGGTATCGACTTAGAAATATTATTGTCGTGCAACTTTTTGATTTTTTTGAAAAATGGAAAAAGCTGAATTTCGTGTTTTGATTAAACACTGTTTTTTGATGGGAAAAAATACCGTGGAAGCGAAGACATGGCTTGATAAGCATTACGGGGTCTCTGCTCCAGGTAAATCAACCATTTGCGATTGGTACTCTAACTTTAAACGCGGTCGTATGAGCACCGAGGACTCGAAACGTTCGGGAAGACCAAAAGAGGTGATTATCCCAGAAATCATCAGACAAGTCCGTCAAATCGTGTTGACTGATCGAAGAGTCAAAGTACGTGAGATTGCTGAGACTGTGGGCATATCAACTGGGTCGGCGGTTTCGATTTTGCATGACCATTTGCATATGAAAAAGCTCAATGTAAAATGGGTGCCGCATTTTCTAGATATTGAACAAAAGGAAAAGCGAGTTGGCGATTCCAAGTCCTGTTTGGACATGTATAACCGCAATCCAAGCGAATTTTTGCGTCGATATATTACCATGGATGAGACTTGGATACATCACTATATTCCGGAGTCCAATCGGTCATCAGCTGAGTGGCGAGAGGCCGGTGAAAGCCGTTCGAAGCGTGTGAAGGCAAGTCGATGGGCTGGTAAGGTTTTTGCCAGTGTATTTTGGGATGGACATGGTATAATACACATCGACTATCTTAACAAGCCGATCAGTCGAGCGGGCGCGACAGTAGGATACCCTGTGCAGGGCTTCAAAGAAAAGAATTTTCATTATAATGGGATTTAAATATATCGCTTGAAGTCGATGTTGCTTGCATCGAGAGTAGGTTGCTTGCGATAGTCTGGCAACACTGGACTGCGACTGTTGATTGTTTATGTTTAGCGCCACAGCAGACGAAAGGACGAAAACGCGTCTTTTCGTTCATTGTAGCGTCGGCGCGGCGCAGCGACTGCGCTGCTACTGCGCTGCATAAATTTGTTTCTTGAATAACTTCTGAGTTCAATATCCGATCGTACTGAAATTTGTTGCACACATTGAGAGTAGGATACTTATTATGTGTGCAAAATCTCAAGTCTCTAGCTATAAAACTGCTCTTGTTATCAGCTTTTCCGAGTTAAGGGCGAAGGGGGCGGGGCATCGCGATGAAATTTTCAGGACACATTAAACCCAAGCTTTTTATCATGTGCGCCAAATCTCAAGTCTCTAGCTTTAACATTGCTTATGTTATGGTGATTTTTCTAATTTTAAAACCAACGGGACTTGATATGGAAAATAGAAAATAAACTTGATCTGCGTATGGTATTCAGGAACCTACATTCCAAATTTGAAGTCTCTAGCTCTTATAGTTGCTGAGATCCACGCGTTCATACAGACGGACGGACGGACAGACGGACGGACAGACGGACAGACTGACAGACGGACAGACAGACGGACAGGTGTCAATCGACTCGGCTATTAATACTGATTAAGAATATATATACTTTATATGGTCGGAGATGCTTCCTTCTGCCTGTTACATACATTCACACAAATTCATTATAGCCTTTTTTGCCCATTTTTAATGGGCACAGGCTATAAAAAGGGTGAAAAATGCAACAAAGAATATTACTCAGCATTGCTTGATCGTGTGAATGACGAAATCAAGAAGAAACGCCCGCATATGGCAAAGAAAAAAATCCTTTTTCATCAAGACAATGCACCATCTCACAAAGCAGCTTTAACGATGGAAAAAATCAAAGAATTGAGCTGGGAATTGCTTCCTCATCCTCCATATTCCCCAGATCTGGCCCCCAGTGACTATTATCTGTTTTCAAACTTGAAAATATGGCTCCAGGGAAAAAAATTTTACTCCAATGAGGAAGTTGAACGGGAAACTGAAGCCTATTTTGAGGAACTTTCTTCCAACCATTACAAAAAAGGCATCGAAATGTTGAAAGACCGTTGGACTAAGTGCATTATGCTAGACGGAGACTATATTGAATAAATATATTGATTTTTGAGAAAAAAAATGTTTTTTTCATTGTCAGTCCGGGGACTTTTTGAACGACCTAGTATATTTTATTTCTAATTTTTCTTCATTTCAAATTTGTTTATTTCATTAATTATCTATCGATATTCGAGTACTATTTGCTTGCGATAGTTCTTGCTAACGCTACTGCAACACCTAATTTTGACTATCTGGCAACTCCCTTAATGTTTTGCGCGTCACTGCACAACCAACACAGGTGAAATGCGCAGTATAACACAAAACGAAAACTTATTTACAAAACTAGGAAAAATATACAAACAGGTATACAGGTATGGACTCTACATCGACTGAATCATTTCTCACGTATTTTTATTAATTACAGCCTTCGGAACTTGATACGTTGACGATGCCGACGCTGGTGCTGCCGCTGCTGTTGAAGCTGCCTGATGCTGCTGCCGCCTGCTGGCGCTGCTGCTGCTTGATGCTGCTGGCTCCTGCTGCCACTGCCACTGCTGCTGCACTGGCTCTGCCGCAGGCGCTTGCTTCCGTGGCTGCTGCTCGCTGACGGCTCCTGTGGCTGCCGTTTGATGCTGCACTGGCTTTGCTGCTGGCTGCTGGCCACTGGCGCTGCTGATGGCCACTGGCGCTGCTGATGGCCACTGGCGCTGCTGATGGCACTGCTGAGGGCCACTGACGCTGCTGCTGGCCACTGACGACGCTGCAGATGCTGCTGCTGGTGGTGCTGTTGACGCTGGCGCTGACGATGGAGCTGCCTGATGCTGCTGCTGGCCGCGGTTGATGGCCACTGGCGCTGCTGATGGCACTGCTGATGCTGCCGGATGCTGCGGCTGCTCCTGCCGCCTGCTGGCGCTGCTGCCTGATGCTGCTGCTGGCGAGGATGCTGGCCGCTGCTGCTGCTGGTCACTGGCTCTGGCGTTCACTCACGCTCCACACACTTGACCGCTCGAAAAAAAACCGCACTCTCGCAGCAACCGCACGTCTCTCGCCACGTGAAAAGCTGAACTCACTGCTCGCCTCCCTCGTCGGACCTAACCGTCTTTTTTTGGATCCTCTTCTTCCTCCTGATGAGGAGTGGATTTGGCAGCCTCTGATTGGTCCAGCTGTTGCCGCTTGTTGCCGCCAGTTTTCGCCAGGTGGCGCTAGCAACAGCTGAATACCTATCGATACTTCGATGTTCAGAGGCTACCATAACAAAATCGCAATAATTACCTTAGTATTAAAATAAGATAATCGATAGAACTATACAATTTATGTATCGATAAATTAATTAGACGATACGCCGCACAGTGGCTCGTTTTCTAATTCTACTTTGCAAAAATTATATCTTTTGATTTAAATGAGATATCACTAAAATTTAAAAAGCATTTAAAAAATTTTCCCGTAGCTTTGAAATGAGTGTAAGATCTAAAAATCCGGAGAACAGACAATTTGTCAACAGGTGCTGAAAGTTTGATTTTGTGTTTATACGATGTTTTTTCTTGAAACACGACATTCATCGTATGGTTTTCTTGTAATTTTATGTGTAAATTTGTGTTTCTATATCAGTGATATACACAGCCTTGCACGCGTGTAGATCAGCTGTTCAAATTTACCAATACACATGCACACGAGAGCACAGCGATCAGTCGCAGCCAGACCGTCAAACGGGCAGGATGTGCGCGCATTGTGCTTTTGATGTACTGTAAAAAATGGCTAAGCAACATCTGTTTGAGCATAAATATTCTTTATGCTTGGAATTTTTATGAAAGCCCATAATGTTTGGTGTAAATTTGCACAGTAGCATGCTATTTCGTGTTTTATGCCAGGAGGCATTATTTGGGTTGTCATTAGGAGTAAGAAAATGCCGACGGCATTTTTATACAACCCATTGTTGCATGCATCTAAGTTTTTCTCTCAGTGCATGCGAAAGTCTACTTGCAAAATCAAGCGACACAGACTCTGCTTTCGTTGAAGACACACTGTACGATTTAAAGTTACTCACCCAAGAGCCATGTCTGTGTGAACAGCTGTGGATAGACGTGCCCATCACTGTTCTATATACATAAATATATATAAATTAATAATAAATTTTAATTAATATTTTATATATTTGGTTAATTTTATATTTATATAAATTAATAAGTATAACAGTACTCAATTAATTTTGTTAAGTGTCGTGACGGTTGACAAAAGTAGACTGTGATACAATGCACCTGAATAGCTGAATAAGTCCGAATTATTACTTATCAATTTAGGAAGCTAAAAGGATTAAACATGTGTAATCTTTCAAAATCTTCAAAACATAGGTAATTGGGTTTGGTAAACGCAAATATTGAGTACATAAAGGGTTA
This sequence comes from Drosophila histrio, assembly GCA_958299025.2. NCBI lineage: Eukaryota > Metazoa > Arthropoda > Insecta > Diptera > Drosophilidae > Drosophila > Drosophila histrio. The sequence continues at coordinate 446,220 of OY282582.1, forward strand.
TGAATTTCATAAAACCTACCTGCGTGTCATGGATACATTAATATATTTAGGTACACAATGAAATATTAATATTACATTTAGGTAAAGTGCTCAATAAAAGGTAAAGTTTAACGAAAACATGTTTAGTTGTTGCCAAAAACGACCATTCCGCACCGTAGGTAGCGCAAAAATGCGAGCCCGGCGGGTGCGCCACAACGCAATTTTCACCCGTTTAAAGGCGGTGTGCGTTAATTGTTTATTAAATAAACTGACACTTTCTGGCACCTGATCTTTCTTGAAGTTGTTGCAGAAATATACACAGCATATCGTCTTTATAATTAATTACAAGAGAAAACAAGCCGATCAGTCGAGCGGGCGCGACAGTAGGATACCCTGTGCAGGGCTTCAAAGAAAAGAATTTTCATTATAATGGGATTTAAATATATCGCTTGAAGTCGATGTTGCTTGCATCGAGAGTAGGTTGCTTGCGATAGTCTGGCAACACTGGACTGCGACTGTTGATTGTTTATGTTTAGCGCCACAGCAGACGAAAGGACGAAAACGCGTCTTTTCGTTCATTGTAGCGTCGGCGCGGCGCAGCGACTGCGCTGCTACTGCGCTGGTACTGCGCTGCATAAATTTGTTTCTTGAATAACTTCTGAGTTCAATATCCGATCGTACTGAAATTTGTTGCACACATTGAGAGTAGGATACTTATTATGTGTGCAAAATCTCAAGTCTCTAGCTATAAAACTGCTCTTGTTATCAGCTTTTCCGAGTTAAGGGCGAAGGGGGCGGGGCATCGCGATGAAATTTTCAGGACACATTAAATCCAAGCTTTTTATCATGTGCGCCAAATCTCAAGTCTCTAGCTTTAACATTGCTTATGTTATGGTGATTTTTCTAATTTTAAAACCAACGGGACTTGATATGGAAAATAGAAAATAAACTTGATCTGCGTATGGTATTCAGGAACCTACATTCCAAATTTGAAGTCTCTAGCTCTTATAGTTGCTGAGATCCACGCGTTCATACAGACGGACGGACGGACAGACGGACGGACAGACGGACAGACTGACAGACGGACAGACAGACGGACAGGTGTCAATCGACTCGGCTATTAATACTGATTAAGAATATATATACTTTATATGGTCGGAGATGCTTCCTTCTGCCTGTTACATACATTCACACAAATTCATTATAGCCTTTTTTGCCCATTTTTAATGGGCACAGGCTATAAATACGATAAATGTAGTGTTTTTATTTTATTTATTTAGTACGACTAAAAGCAGTCGACAAGAAAATATACACAATACAAAATTAAGATATTACAAATTAATTAAATTAATAAACAATATTATTATTTAAATTTAAACTGAAAAGAAAAAATTAAAAATTAAAGGCCTGGGGGTACTCAAAGTTATGACTTTAAAAGATATAACATTTGTTGCAAGGATTGGGGAAAACCCCAGACAAGCCCAATCAGATCAATAAGTATTAGTACAATTAATGTGTTTGTAAGTATAGGAATTAGTGTTTGTTAATGTAAGTATAACTAAATTGTTAGCAAGCTAATAGTATTAGTGACTACACAAGTTAGTAATATAATCAAATTATTAATAGTACAAACTTAGGAAGTGAGGGGATGAGTATTAGTTATATGTTATATTTAATATTATTATTGTAAAAATCAATGATTTCTTAAAAGGAAAAGGAAAAGGGAGCGCTTTATAGTGGTGAGAGAGAGTTCTGCAGAGAAAACGTGGTAAACATTATTATAATCAGAACACAAAGTACGAAATGAACTGTGCAAAGCATAATCAGTAGTGCATGTTGGAAGGGCTAAAGGCTGGTAATTTCTGGTGGGCCTAAGGGGGACCGAGAAGTTTCATCTACTTACGAGGAAACTAGAATCGATCTCGCCGATAATCAATTTATGAAGAAAAGTCACACCAAGAACTTTTCTACGATTGATTAAAGACGGAAGGTTCAGAAGAAGAAGTCTACTGCTGTACGACGGTAAACGAAGGTTGGGTTCCCAGTTCAAACCACGTAAGGCAAAAAGCAGAAATTGCTTTTGAACAGACTCAATTCGTTCCTAGTTATTACGGAATTGAGGACACCATATACATGAACAGTATTCCAGGATAGGACGAACTAAAGAGACATAAATGAGTTTAGTGGTGAAAGGGTCGTTGAATTCTTTCGACCAGCGTTTAATAAAACCAAGTACTGGTTGGCTGGCAAAAATCCTCTAACTGAACCCTCCACGAGGGTGCCGGCTGGGCAATGGACTCTGCACTATCCCGATCGATCGGGTTATGCATAGTCACTTGCTCGACCGAGGTATTGTGGAGTCTAGCTGAGGCGGCGGTCAGGAACTCTCAGTCGGTTAGGAAACTAATCGATTGAGTGTACTGAACGCTACCATGGTTCAGAGGTGCCTGGCGGTTAGGCCTAAAACGCTATGGGGTGGTTCCCAAGAATAAAATTAACCAACCCCCCCCCTGGATGGAAGATAAGGATGCAACTCGGGCTGGGATGTCAGCCCAAACGTCGGTGGAAGTCGTGACTGCTACCACCGGCGGGCACGGTGAGGAGAAATCCTCTCTGCGTGTCGCCAGCGGTCACTCTGCAGCGGGCGAAAGTCTGCTTCGACGGCAGGAAGGCGTCGATCTGGAGCCAGTGGCCACCAAATCGGAATTCCTGTTCACAGGCCCGACCATAACGGACCACGAGCTAGCGCTTGCGCTTGCTCGTATGCCGTTGGAGGACGAGCCACAGAACAGGAGGCACGATGAGGTGACTAAAGCTGACACGGTCGCGCCGGAAAGCAACGTCGAAATGGAGGACCTCCAACGCAAACAGCGCTCAGGGTACAAGGCCTCACTCAAGTTCCTTAGGGGACTTGAAGGCCGCAATCCAGAGTCGCTGAACGCGAAGGAGAGGAAGCTGAAGAAAAAGCACGAGTACAACGTGAGACGGTACGAGAAGCTTACCGAGTCTGGTAACACTCAAAACCTCTCGCACAGTACAGTAGTGCAGTCAGCGGAACCGGTGAAGAAGACTTCTCAGCAGGTGACTGAGGCTGTTTCGAAAAGGGAGGTGATACCTTCCAACTCGAAGCCAGCAGCATCGCCTACAGGGAAGTCCAACTCCCGGAAAGACCCCTCCAAAGCTGCGCCGACCACACCCCCCAAAAAGGGGAGAACGGAAGGCAAAAATAGCAGCAAAACCTCTGTCACTAAGCGGCAGAGGTCGGACGACTCGGCAAAAGCTTCAGAGAGCAAGCGGATGTGTCCAGAAGGAATTCTGGCCAGCTTAAGCTCGAAGCCAGAGCTTCAGGTGGCCATTATCGACAGAAGCGACCCGGAAGGGAAACTCACTGCCGGTAATTGGCTCACCTTAGAGAAGTCCATTAACCAGGCCCTACATGATGCCATGTTCCGACCAGAGAATCCGTTCCTGGCCGAGTTCGATGGCATCAAGTGGTATAAGGGCGCTAAAGCAGTGGCTTGTGCCAACGAGGAATCCTTGCGGTTTCTCAAAGACACAATCCAAAGCTTTGGTGAACTTTGGCCTGGTGCGAAGATTGACGTCGTTCCCACGGATCTCGTCCCTGAGCGAACGATCATTAAGGTTTGGATCCCACCTCCGATAATGGAGGATCGAACCATCCTTAACATGATCAAGCGCCAGAACGAGGACTGCGTCACCGGGGACTGGACGATCAAGAGAGGACTGGCCCGCGACAAGGGAAACGGCAAGGATCTCTGGATCAGCATTGGTGCAGAGTCCAGGAGCCAAATCCTGAAGAAGCAAGGCCAGTTGAAGCTGGGTCTAGGATGCATCAGAGCGTACATCCCTGGACCAGACGGAAAGGATGCTAGGTCAGCAGGAAAATCTTAGGGTGGTGCAGATCAATCTGCACCATTCTGGGGTTCCCTCGGTTGACCTACTACGGTTCATGGACAGGGAGAGGGTAGACGTGGCTCTCATCCAGGAACCCTGGATCGTGAGTGAGAGGGTATGTGGATTGGGTTCTCGCGGATACCATCTCCTTGTCCCAAGGACCGTGGGTAAGTCTAGAACCTGTATCGTGGTAAGAGCTGGACTAAATGTTCTTTTCTCCCCTTGTTACAGCAGCGAAGACCTCACGGTGGTACTATGCGAAAGGAGGAACGGGCGCAACCTATACCTGGCATCCGCATATTTACCATACGAGGAACAGGACTCGCCATCGGGAAACATCAGGGCCCTTGTTCAGCACGCGCAGAAGGAGGGCATTGATGTGATACTGGGCTGTGATGCTAACGCTCACCACACGGCGTGGGGAAGTACAGGCATCAACAAGAGAGGGGAGTCGTTGTTCGAATTCGCTCTGTTCACAAATCTTATTGTTTGTAACAGGGGCAACCACCCCACGTTCCGCAATAAGAACCGTGCAGAGGTTATCGACTTAACCCTAGCGACTAACAACGACTCCCTGACAATAGATAACTGGCACGTATCCACGGAGTGCTCTTTCTCTGATCACTATAGAATAGTGTTTGAGATTAAGTGGCCTCGTGCGGAAAAAACGCCATTCAGAAACCCGAGGCGAACGGACTGGGGTAAGTTTGTCAAGTATGTCAGGGAGTCTCTACCGTCACACCCAGTGGGACATATGAGACACCCTGGCACTCTGGAGAAATCGACCCGGACCATAACCGAGGCGCTCTGTAAAGCCTTTCTTGTATCCTGCCCCATTAGCCGACCCCCAAAGTCCAATCGCAACGCGTGGTGGACACAGGAGCTAGGTCAAGTCAGGAAGGAGGCAAGGAGGCTATACAACAAGGCTAAGGCGAGAAATTGTCAGGATGACTGGGACACCTATCACCTGAGCTTCAAGACCTTTAAAAGACTCTGTAGGAAGGCTAAAAGAGACTCATGGGCTGCTTTCTGCGAGAATCTTAGCAGTACCACGGAAGCGTCCAGACTTCGAAGGCTACTGGCTAAGGACCCTGCTAAACCAGGTCTCCTATGTGACCTGGACGGCAATTTCGCGAGAGACAGTCATGAGTCTTTGGAACTTCTCATGAACACCCACTTCCCGGGTTGCTTGGAAGCGGATGACGGGGGCGGGATCACCGCCTCCACTATCAGTGAAGAGCCTGAGGAGGGGGTGTACGTGGAAAGTGGAGCCATTATAGAGGAAATTATCAATGAAGAGAAGATAATCTGGGCTATCAAGTCATTTCAACCCTACAAATCTGCAGGACCGGATGGCGTTAGACCGGCTATGTTGCAAGCTGCGTGTCATGACCTCTTGCCATGGTTATTGAGAATCTTCAGAGGATGCCTCTCTACAGGATACATCCCACGTATCTGGAGAGAAGTGAGAGTGGCATTCATTCCCAAAGCAGGAAAGATAAACCACTGCTCAGCGAAGGACTATAGACCAATTAGTCTATCATCGTTTTTATTAAAAACGCTAGAACGACTTCTGGATCTATATCTAAGAACGAAGCTGACTCCAAGTGTATTTAGCAGCTCTCAACATGCCTATCTCAAAGGTAGATCCGTTGAGACAGCACTACATGAGGTAGTCAGTAATATTGAAAACACATTGCATAGAAAGGAGTTTGCGCTGATGGCATTCCTCGATATAGAAGGAGCCTTCAACAATGTCAGGATCGAGTCGATAACGGCAGCACTTGCCAAAATTGGCTCACACCCGATGATCAATCAGTGGCTCAGCAATATGCTCAGCTGCAGAGTGATCAACTCCCAACTTTGCACTTCAAAAATTAGAAAGTTGGCCACGAGGGGGACACCTCAAGGAGGAGTCATATCTCCTCTATTGTGGAATCTCGTTCTCAACGACCTTCTTCTAAAACTGAAAAATAGAGGATGCAGAGTAACGGCCTACGCTGATGACCTGACTTTACTGGTGACTGGCAAGTTCTTGCCAACAATCAGTGAACTGATGGAAAATTCACTCGGCTTTACTCTAAGGTGGGCAGAGCAAAATGGTCTTGGGGCAAACCCACAAAAGACCGAGCTGGTTCTGTTTACAAGAAAGTACAAGATACCGAGCTTTAGACTTCCTACACTAGGAGGGATACAGCTTAGACTGGCAAAGGAGGCAAAGTACCTAGGAGTAATTCTCGACTCGAAACTCTCTTGGAAGAGAAACTCGGAGGAGAGGATGAAAAAGGCACTGCAAGCCTTCTTTGTGTGTAAGAAGACTTTTGGGAAAAGATGGGGGCTACGACCGAATATTATCCACTGGCTTTATACGGCTGTTGTCAGACCCATACTTACTTATGGAGCATTGGTATGGTGGGAAACGGCATGCACCAAATCTCACCTAAATAATCTCCAAAAAGTGCAAAGACTAGCTTGCTTGGGTGTAACGGGATGTATACGTTCCACTCCCCAAGCAGCACTAGACGTCATATTAGACCTGGAACCAATAGACATCTTCCTGAAGTACGCGGCAGCCAGGAGTGCGGTCAGGCTTAGAGCTCTGAACCTCCTTAAGCCAAGTACGGTAGGTCACAGCGCCATTCTAAGCTCAATAGAAGGCTATGCTGGGCCACACAAGGAGGACTATTGCGTTCCTGAAAACAAGTGGGAAGACAGGTTCAACACTGTGTTCCCATCACGGACCGATTGGCAGCAAGAAACCCCGCTATGTGGGAACGAGCTGTCAATCTACACGGACGGTTCGAAAACGGATGAAGGCACTGGAGCAGGCGTGTACTCCGCACACCCTGCTGCGAACCTTTCATACCGTCTTTCGGACTGGTGCAGTGTTTTCCAGGCGGAGATCTACGCTGTCTGGCAGTCGACCAAACTGATATCCACCTTGGAGGAACCTTCAAGGAACATATCTATTTACGTCGACAGTCAGGCAGCCCTTAAGGCTCTGTCCTCAAACACCACCAAGAGCAAACTCATTCGAAACACAGTCACAGCGCTGAACCGCTGCCACCATTCAATCAGACTTGTCTGGGTACCTGGGCACTCCGGTGTACTAGGAAACGAGATGGCTGACGAATGTGCAAGGCAAGGATCAGCGCTACCGGCAGGTAGTGCGGTGACTGATGTACAAAGACCTCTTCAGCACGTTCTCTCCGAACTAGCAAGAACGGCGAGGACTGCGGCAGAGGAGCAGTGGAAAATGGCTCAGGGATGCAACATATCCAAAGCACTCTGGCCAGACCGCAACCCAAAGCGATCATCTGAACTCCTACACTTTAGCAAGAACAGGATAAGGGTGTTGATAGGAGTCTTGACGGGTCACTGTCCCATTGGCCGAATGGCATTAAGGTATGGTGTACCATCACAAGACTTCTGTCGTAGCTGCGGGAATGAAGAGGAAGAGGAGAGCATCCAACACCTTCTGTGTGACTGCCCTGCACTTCTTAGAAGGAGAATCCGTTTTCTCGGGGAACCCTTTTTCGAGGAACTGGGCAGTCTTGCAAAACTGCGACTGGAGGATCTGGTACTCTTCCTGGACTCCACTGGGTGGTTCCAAAGGCGAATCCCGCCAAACGGGACCAACTAGGGATTCCGGAAACAGGATAACCCAAACTCCCTTTCCCACTCCCTTCAACCCTCCAACAATCCTTTACTAATCCTACAGGCAACGGGCATCACAATGGGCCGAATGGCCACCGGGTGATCTCAACATTATGTTGAGCGGTCCGAGTAACCTAACCTAACCTAAAGTACTCCCCTGGCCTCATTAATTATAGTGGAGATGTGCAAATCCAATAAAACTCCAAGGTCTTTCACAGTAGAAATACGATGCAATGGCGTATTGTCAATCGTATAACTGAATAAATGGGGCCTAGTGCGGTTAAATGTCATGAGCATACACTTAGAACAATTAAGATACAATTTATTGGCCGAACACCATAATTGCATAGCGTTCAAATCGTCTTGAAGACGATAATGAAGTAGGGGATCAGTGTATGAGAAAATAAGCTTAACATCATCTGCATACATAAGAATGTAAGAATGAGATAGGATGGAGGGAAGGTCGTTAGTAAAAAGGGTAAAAAATAAAGGTCCCAAGTGACTACCTTGAGGTACCCCAGAAGTAGCTTGAACTGAACTGGAAACGGTAGACCTAAGGAGCACTTTTTGGGTTCTACCTTTTAAGTAGGTGGATATCCAACCTAAAAAGGAGAGAGGGAAGCCTATACATTCAAGTTGGTGGAGTAATAGGTTGTGGTTCACGGAGTCAAAGGCTTTACTGAAGTCAGTATAAATAACATCAGTTTGCCTTTTCTTTTGAAATGCCTCATTAACCAAGGTGGAAAATTCAAGCAAATTGGTCGTGGTAGACCGACCCCTTACAAAGCCATGTTGGACAGGAGAAATAATTGATTTACAGAAATGTTGCAAAGATGAAACAAGGATTTTTTCAAAAAGTTTAGGAATAGCTGATAGCTTTGCAATGCCTCTGTAATTAGAAATATCAGACTTACCACCTTTTTTGTGGAGAGGAATGATATAGGATTCTTTCCAAAGATGTGGAAAGACTGAAGATTCCAGGGAAAGATTGAAAAGCTTTAGCAACGGTGCGGTTAGAGAAGTACAGCACTCCTAAAGGACACAACTAGGAATGTTGTCAGGCCCAGGAGAGAAAGTAGATTTTAAAGACATAATAGAAGAGAAAAGGGTGTTATAAGAAATGTGGTGAGTAAATATACTATTAGAGGATATTATGTTATAAGGATAAGAAGAAGAGTTAGGGAGGGAAATAGGAGAATAGGTTGATTGGAAAAATTTAGCAAAAAGTACAGCAGCTGCAGAATCGTCGCTGGCTTTATCAATCCCAAGAAAAAAAGAGGAAGGTAAATTCGGATATTTACGCTTCAAGTTAACAAATTTATACAATTGTTTAGGGTCACGGGTAAACTGTTCTCGTAGCAACTAGAGTTCAGTAGAGCGAAGTTCGACTTGGTCACAGAATATTTAGACCAGTCAAAACTTGATCCCGACTTTTTAAACTTTTTAAAATATATGGATTTCAAATTTTTTAAATAAGAAAGTCATATATTCCATGCAAATATATGGTATAAACTCCGCTTAAACACCAAATCCACATTTGACCACCTGTTGACAACAAGTTTTTGTCTGATTTTTAGGATCTTTCACATAATTTACAGGAATTACGTTGTGAATGCTTTTTAAACTTTTGCGATATCTTTTTTGGAAAAAAATATATGCTTTTGGCAAAGTAGAATGAGAACACGAGCCACGGTTGCGTGATTACATTTTTTTAAATTTTAATTATGTTTCTAACAGGGACCGAATATAGAAGTTATTGATCCAATGTTTAACTGAAACAAGCCGATCATTTTCAATGGGCACAAGGTATAAAAAATGTATGCAGCGCAGCAGATGCGTCGCAACGAAGTCCCTGCGCAGCGGCGACGATATAACCAACTAAACATAAACAATTAACAGCCGCAGTCCAGTGTTGCCAGTTTATCGCAAGCTACCTACACTCGTTACAACCAAAAATCGACTTCAAGCAATTTATTTAAATCCTATATTAATAAAGAAAATACTTGTCTTTGAAGACCTGCACAGGGTTTCCTACGGTCGCGCGCGCTCGACTGATCGGCTTGTTTCTTGAATAACTTCTGAGTTCAATATCCGTAATGAAATTTGTAACACTCATTGAGAGTAGGATACTTACCATGTGTGCAAAATCTCAAGACTCTAACTATAACTGCTTTTGGTATCAGCTTTTTTAAGTTATGGGCATCGTGGTGAGATTTTCTAGACACATTAAGCCCGAGGTACTTATCATGTGTGCCACATCTCAAGTCTCTAGCTTTAGCATTGCTTATGTTATGAGGATTTTTCTAATTTGAAAACAAACGGAGCTTGATATCGAAAATTGAAAATAAATATGAAATTTGAAGTCTCTAGCTCTTATAGTTGCTGATATCCACGCGTTCATACAGACGGATAGACAGACGGACGGACAGACAGACGGACAGGTGTCAATCGACTCGGCTATTTATATTGATCAAGAATATATACACTTTATAGGGTCGGAGATTTAAGAGTCAAAAATAACTGTTATTCCGTAACTTTTAAAAAAAAGTCAATAATAACTGTTATTCTGTAACTTTCATATACAAATTGAAAAATAACTGTTATTTTGTAATATTTAAATAAAAATCAATAATAATTCTTACTTAGGAACATTTAAATAAAAATCTATAATAAATAAATAAAAAAGTTTAAAAATAACTGTTTACATATCATAAACGCTCGCATTGCTCGACCAGGCAAGCGCCGCGGCCCCGAAAGGGTACTGGGAAAAGGGTTGGTCCTCCATAGCAGCGCCCCACACCATGGTAAGGCGTATTACGACCCGGGGTTGGCCGGCCCGAGGGTTGGCCAGCCCGGGGGTTGGCCAGCACGGGAAAGGCTCCGTCTGAACATAGCTGGAATTACCCCTCGCGGGTGACGACCCCTACGGGTCGCGTGACGCCCCCGATTTGAGGGTAGGCCGCTTAAAGACCCTTGCCCAGGTCTTGGTATGGATGGGTAAGAGTTGGCTGGACGCTTGTACGTTACCAGGGGACACCGCGAGGAGTTCCATTCCCGCGGGATAAGTTGGAGTTGTCCCCCCTGGTTTCTAACATTTGCCTTTTAGGGTGTGCTCAATTCTTAGCCTTGGACCTTGCAGCTCGCAGAAACTTTCTAAAGACTAAGCTCTGTTTCAATTGCTTGAGCCTCTCACACATTGTTGCCAATTGTACATCGAAACACACATGTCGGATATGCCGCCGCAAACATCATTCTGTGGTTCACGGCTCGCCGCAGCAGACTGAGCCTGATACCCACGCTGCGTCATCAATCCTGGTCAACAATGATCTTTCTTCAAATTCACGATCTGAATCCCTAATTGTACACAATCAACCTCAAGAAAGTCAACCAGTCGGAAGCGTTTCTCCCACGGACAACAACTACTCTCATCATACCCTGGAAAATCTTCCGATTGCAGGTTCGCAAACTCTATTGCCAACCATTCTCGCAGACGTCATCGACGCCTGGGGAAATACCACAACTTGCAGGATGCTCCTGGACTCAGGATCTACAATAACATTGGCATCGGAATCATTTGTCCAGCGGATAGGCGTGCGTCGAATGCATGCACGGATTTCAGTTTTTGGTCTCACAGCAAACAGCGCTGGCGTTACCCGAGGTCGCGCACACTTCAAGCTGCGCTCTCGCAAAACAAATCAAGTCATTGAGTTGGCTTCCTTCATCTTGAATTCGCTGACGTCATCGCTTCCAGCGCAAGCTGTTGACACCTCGTCTTCAACGTGGAAGCAAATTTGCTCGCTTCCCTTAGCAGATCCAACATTCTGTGCACCGGGATCTAAAGATGTCATCGTTGGATCAGATCAACTGTGGTCTCAATATACTGGAGAAAGAAAATGTTTTGGTAACGAATTTCCCATAGCGCTTAACACAATTTTTGGTTGGATTATTGCAGGCTCATATATAGCACGCGATGACAACCTGATTTCGGCCGCTACACATCATGCTGACCTTGACACTCTGGTTCGGAGTTTTATGGAAATGGATAGAAAGACGGTGTATATATTGTTGAATATCCCTTCAAGGATGGAGCGCCACGCATTGCATCAACTCTACCCCAGGCCAACAATCGTATGGTCTCATTGGAACGTAAATTTCGTCGAAACCCGGAACTTAAGCAGCAATACCAGGTTTTTTTGGATGACTACTTGCAACGTGGTCATATGGAACAGCTGACAGCGACTCAAGTTAAGGAAAGCCCTGAGACTTGTGCTTATTTGCCGCACCACGCTGTAATCAAGCTGGATAGCCTCACTATCAAATGTCGAGTTGTTTTAATGGATCTGAAAAAGACAACTCTGGGATTTCGCTCAACGACAGACTTCATGTTGGTTCACCGATTCAGCGTGTTCTTCTTGGAGTTTGTTTACGTTTTCGACAACACCGATATATATTTTGCGCCGATATTGAAAAGATGTTCCGAGGTATTCAAGTTAACAAGCCTCACGCAAATTTCCACCCCATTGGAAGGGCCCATCCTGGCAGGCCATGCCGCAATCCGAATGGCCACCGTCGAAAAGCAAATTCCGAATTTCTTTTAATCCTGGGGTTAACATCGAGGAACGTTTAATACAGCCAACAAATCTACATAGCTTTCCTGATGAAAGTATCGAAGAGTTACTCATCAACAAGATTTCGTCATGGACGCGTCTGATCAGTGTAACTAGTTATTGTTATCGCTTTGTTCACAGATTTCGTTCACATGAACGGGCCACGTCTGCATTTCTCACTTCGGAAGATCTTCTGGCAGCACGATGCCAACTCATTCGGCATATCCAATGGAAGGCTTTTCATAAGGACTACAAGCATCTAGAAAATCCACGCCAGCTTCATTCTAAATCGCAGCTAATACGATTTTCACCATTTCTTGATGATCAGGTAATCATGCGATTCGGAGGACGAATCGAGAAGTCTACTCTTGGTTACAATGTCAAACATCCTATTTTGATTCCAAAGACTTCTCCAGTTGTTGAACTACTAGTTCGACATTTTCATGTCATGCACTTTCACACAGGAGTTGATGCAACATTCATCAACATTCTTCAGCAGTATTAGATAAAGGGTGCCCGTAACCTCGTCAGAAAGGCTGTTTTTCAATGAAAACGCTGTTTTCTCCAACGCAAGAGCACAAGTAACCAGATCATGGGGGAGTTACCTACTCGTCGAGTTCAAGCAATCCGCTGCTTTCAACATACCGGTTTGGATTATGCTGGTCCAATCTCAATAAAGGAATCAAAGGGACGTACGCCACGGATCGGAAAGGGTTGGTTTTCAATATTCGTATGCCTAACAACTAAGGCACTCCACATTGAGTTAGTTAGCGACCTAACTACCAAGGCTTTCATCGCAGCATTTCAACGGTTCATTGCCCGCCGATCAAGGCCAACTGATCTTTACTCAGATAACGGAACCACCTTACATGGCAGCAAACATCTATTAGATTAGAAATGAGACTTCTGGCCATGGAGCAAGCCAAGGACAACGAATTAGCCAATTTTTTTCGCCAACGAAGGAATCGCTTGGCACTTTATTCCACCTTCTGCACCCAATTTTGTGGTATGTGGGAAGCCGGAGTTCGATCAATCAAACTACATATGCGACGAGTAGTTGCAGCAACAGCCTTAACGTTCGAGGAACTTTCTAACGTGTTGACGCAGATTGAAGCCATCCTAAACTCCCGTCCTCTTTGCCAATCAGGTGACAATACTTTAGACCCGCTCACCCCTGCATTCAAGTCTCATTTTTTGACGGGAGTTCCCTATACTGCGGTACCGGAACCGTCCCTTCTAGAGGTTCCCATCAACCGATTGGAAAGCTGGAATCAACTGCAAGCCATGGTCCGAAGCTTCTGAAAACGCTGGCACATGGAGTACCTGACATCCCTCCACGAGTGTACAAAATGGCATCTGGAGAATGACAACTTAAAGGTCGATACTCTGGTCGTACTAAAGGAGCCTAATCTACTACCATCTGAATGGATCCTAGGACGTATAAATTAGGTGCATCCTGGACAAGATGACAAGGTCCGGGTCGTTACCGTAATAACCGCCCACGGAGTCTACAAGCGTCCAATCACTAAAATTGCTGCTTTGCCTCTTTGCTGAATAACCGTTCAGGGGGGCCGGGTGTTTAGGAACCAGACACCCTGTATATATCTTCTGTTTTATCTTTGGTCAATACACGCAATAATCTACTCTTTGTATGTGTGCGTGAAAGTTTTAGGCAAATACATTGCATCGGTCAGTACTGTTCCATCCATTTCTACTTAAATTCTGGCTGCTCTTGTGTTTTTACAAGAACGTACAGTCAGTCACATTTTTGTTACCAATGCAAATGCATCGTATCGCGATCTTGCAATTAATTGAATGTTCGGTGACGACAAATAAATATCAAGTTGAACAGTAACACTTCTGGCGTTTCATTTATAAACACCACCTTGGACCACCTGTTGACAACAAGTTTTTGTCTGATTTTTAAGATCTTTCACATAATTTACAGGAATTACGTTGTGAATGCTTTTTAAACTTTTGCGATATCTTTTTTGGAAAAAAATATATGATTTTGGCAAAGTAGAATGAGAACACGAGCCACGGTTGCGTGATTAAATTTTTTTAAATTTTAATTATGTTTCTAACAGGGACCGAATATAGAAGTTATTGATCCAATGTTTAACTGAAACAAGCCGATCATTTTCAATGGGCACAAGGTATAAAAAATGTATGCAGCGCAGCAGATGCGTCGCAACGAAGTCCCTGCGCAGCGGCGACGATATAACCAACTAAACATAAACAATTAACAGCCGCAGTCCAGTGTTGCCAGTTTATCGCAAGCTACCTACACTCGTTACAACCAAAAATCGACTTCAAGCAATTTATTTAAATCCTATATTAATAAAGAAAATACTTGTCTTTGAAGACCTGCACAGGGTTTCCTACGGTCGCGCGCGCTCGACTGATCGGCTTGTTTCTTGAATAACTTCTGAGTTCAATATCCGATCGTACTGAAATTTGTAGCACACATTGAGAGTCAGCTTTTTTAAGTTATGGGCATCGTGATATAACTTTCTGGACACATTAAGCCCGAGGTACTTATCATGTGGGCCACATCTCAAGTCTCTAGCTTTAGCATTGCTTATGTTATGAGGATTTTTCTAATTTGAAAACAAACGGAGCTTGACATCGAAAATTGAAAATAAATATGAAATTTGAAGTCTCTAGCTCTTATAGTTGCTGATATCCACGCGTTCATACAGACGGACAGACAGACGGACAGGTGTCAATCGACTCGGCTATTGATACTGATCAAGAATATATATACCTTATAGGGTCGGAGATGCTTCCTTCTGCCTGTTACATACATTCACACAAATTCATTATACCCTTTTTTGCCCATTTTTAATGGGCACAGGGTATAAAAATCAAAGTAAAGGAAGCATGCTACAGAACCACGGTTTTTACCAGAATTCATACTATTCTTTATATTATCGAAATCCGCGGAAAACTTTATTCATAACTTTTATGATAAACATCATTTTTAATACTTTTTATAGCCTGTGCCCATTAAAAATGGGCAAAAAAGGCTATAATGAATTTGTGTGAATGTATGTAACAGGGAGAAGGAAGCATCTCCGACCATATAAAGTATATATATTCTTAATCAGTATCAATAGCCGAGTCGATTGACACCTGTCCGTCTGTCTGTCCGTCCGTCTGTCCGTCCGTCCGTCTGTATGAACGCGTGCATCTCAGCAACTATTAGAGCTAGAGACTTCAAATTTGGAATGTAGGCTCCTGAATACCATACGCAGATCAAGTTTATTTTCAATTTTCGATATCATGTCCCGTTGGTTTAAAAATTAAAATAATCACCATAACATAAGCAATGTTAAAGATAGAAACTTAAGATTTGGCACACATGATAAAAAGCTTGAGCTTAATGTGTCCTGAAAATTTCATCGCGATGCCACGCCCCCTTCGCCCATAACTCGAAAAAGCTGATAACACGAGCAGTTTAATAGCTAGAGACTTGAGATTTGGCACACATGGCAAGTATCCTACTCTCAATGTGTGCTACAAATTTCAGTACGATCGGATATTGAACTCAAAAGTTATTCAAGAATCAAGTTTATGCAGATGCGTCGCAGCGCAGTAGCAGCGCAGTCGCTGCGCCGCCCGACGATATAATGAACGAAAAGACGCGATTGTTCATGTATGTTTGATTTGCCTTTCGTCTGCTGTGGCTCTAAACATGAACAATCAATAGCCGCAATCCAATGTTGCCAGACTATCGCAAGCTACCTACACTCGATAACAGCAAAATCGACTTCAAGCGATATATTTAAATTCAATTATAATGAAAATACTTTTCTTTGAAGACCTGCACAGGCTATCCTACTGTCGCGCCCGCTCGACTGATCGGCTTGTTTATAGCCTGTGCCCATTACAAATGGGCAGAAAAGGCTATAATGAATTTGTGTGAATGTATGTAACAGGCAGAAGGAAGCATCTCCGACCCTATAAAGTATATATATTCTTAATCAGTATCAATAGCCGAGTCGATTGACACCTGTCCGTCTGTCTGTCCGTCTGTCCGTCTGTCCGTCTGTATGAACGCGTGGATCTCAGCAACTATAAGAGCTAGAGACTTCAAATTTGGAATGTAGGTTCCTGAATACCATACGCAGATCAAGTTTATTTTCTATTTTCCATATCAAGTCCCGTTGGTTTTAAAATTAGAAAAATCATCATAACATAAGCAATGTTAAAGCTAGAGACTTGAGATTTGGCGCACATGATAAAAAGCTTGGGTTTAATGTGTCCTGAAAATTTCATCGCGATGCCCCGCCCCCTTCGCCCTTAACTCGGAAAAGCTGATAACAAGAGCAGTTTTATAGCTAGAGACTTGAGATTTTGCACACATAATAAGTATCCTACTCTCAATGTGTGCAACAAATTTCAGTACGATCGGATATTGAACTCAGAAGTTATTCAAGAAACAAATTTATGCAGCGCAGTAGCAGCGCAGCGCAGTCGCTGCGCCGCCCGACGATATAATGAACGAAAAGACGCGTTTGTTCATGTATGTTTGATTTGCATTTCTTTTGCTGTGGCGCTAAACATAAACAATCAACCGCCGCAGTCCAGTGTTGCCAGCCTATCACAAGCTACCTACTCTCGATGCGAGTAAAATCGACTTCAAGTGATATATTTAAATCCCATTATAATAAAAAAAAACTTTTCTTTGAAGACCTGCACAGGCTATCCTACTGTCGCGCCCGCTCGACTGATCTGCTTGTTTTAAGTTACAATAACAGCTAATAACAGTTATTTTTCAATTTGTATTTTAAAGTTACAGAGTAACAGTTATTATTGAATTGTATTTAAAAGTTACGGAATAACTGTTATTGTTGACTTTTATATTAAAGTTATGGAATAACATATCAATCCAAAATAAAAGTTAAACTCAAATATCTTTTGAATCAAGAGGTGAATTATCAAAACTTAAAACATTCACGATGTATGCCCTTAAATGATCTTAGGGATCGTATTAGGTGTACACAATGAAAACTATCGTTAACTAATGTACATTTGAACCACCTTTTACTAGTGGCGCCATTACTTAAAAAGCGGATGATTTCTGTATGTACACCTAATAGCCTGGCACCCATGTAGGGAGAGAGAACTGACTTTCTACTACTGAAAATGTGTCGTCTTTGGAATTGTCAAAGCTTGCTGCAAATAAATTCTAGATAGCAATAACTAAGATTAGCAATTAGTCCTCTAGGCCAATTGACATAAGCCAGGACATAATATAGTATTGTGTGAAAAAACATAAGTATCGACTCTATTTTTTATTAGCGAAAATTGTCCATTGTGTACCGGTAACGCATCTTAGTGTTAACAGAACATTTTCTGCACGAAAATTAGATTTGAGATGCAACCTATTGCACATTGATAAAGCAAATTTTGTTTTTAAAACTAAATACATTTTCTTAAAATTTTAATTAAATTACCAATAGCTCTAAACTGGTACTTAAGATTCGAAATGATCAAAAATGGTTATAGGATCTTTTGGTACTCTTGGTCCTTTAAAGACTTGCGAAGTATCATAAAAAAAGGTATTGAGCCATACATCGTTAATGTTTTCAAATTTTGATAATTCACCTCTTGATTCAAATGATATTTGAGTTTAACTTTTATTTTGGATGTTTATGTTATTCCATAACATTTATTTAAGAGTCAAAAATATCTGTTATTCCGTAACTTTTTAATAAAAGTTAATAATAGCTGTTATTCTGTAACTTGTATATACAAATTTAAAATAACTGTTATTTTGTAATATTTAAATAAAAATCAATGATAATTCTTACTTAGGAACATTAAAACAAATTTAAAAATAACTGTTATTTCGTAATTTTTATTTTAAAGCTTATAGCAGTTACGGTCCCTGGTTTCTAATATTTGTTTTTTTTTAATTTAATTGAAATCGACTTTTTTGAAAGTATTACGTTATCAGTGTAACACACATTTAATTGCAGTTCATGGTAATTTAGTACACGTGGTAGGTTGGGCTAAAGCCTGTAGCACTCCCTTCAATTATAGCTAAGCTGCTTTTTTTTTTACGGATTGGTTTTTCGTTTCCTTAACGTAATTAAGGACCTATGTTTTAAATCCACTTGCTCTGGTTTAAGAACTTTGGTAGCATGTCCATATTGATACTTCCGATATCACTGAGGGAGTTAAACTGATGTTTCCCTAGAAATTTAAGTCTGCCCCTACTTAGCGCTGGGCAATGGCAAAGTAGGTGTTCCGTAGTTTCTGCATCCTGCGAGATTTTGCAGCTTCTGCAGAACGAGTTGTGGGGCACACCCATTCGCATGGCATGCTTGCCTATGTGCCAGTGACCCGTAACGGTGGCAGTTAGTCTGGTAATGTCCTTTCTAGAATTGCACAGGAGCTCCTCTGTGCGTTTCTTGTTGTACGTTGTCTTGCTCTTCTGCAGCTTCCGAGTGATGTCCATCTCTCGTTTGCTAGAGCTGCGAATTGTCTGTGTATAGCGGTTTTGATGGTATTGAAGGGTGGTCTTACTCTGTTGTGGATGTAAGCTCGGATCCCTTCCTAGCCAGTTCGTCCGCCTTCTCGTTATCCAAACGGGGGTGAATTTGTTGTGCTTTGCTATTGCATTTATTATCCGCTTACAGTTAATAGTAAGCTGTGAGTTTTGACTGACCGAGTTGAGGGCCTTGATAGCCGCTTTACTGTCGGAAAATAGCGCCACATTTCTGCTCACGAGTCCTTGCCTTAGCAGAAGTTTGGCTGCTTCCATTATTGCAAAGATCTCTGCCTGGAATACACTCGTCGACACCGGTAGATGGAAAGACTTATCCACTGCCAGATCGGGCGAGTATACTCCGGTCCCCACACCACAGTCCATCTTGGAACCGTCAGTGTAGTGTGTAACATCAAATGTGTCATTCACTTTTCCCTGAGCCCACTAATCTCTGGTCAGAATTTTAGTTACGAAATTTTTGTCGAAGTTCGTTTTCGCAATCACGTATTCTGTCCTGACAGACGTATTTATTCTTATCTTGTACATGATCCAGCTGTATCCTGTGTGTCTTGTAATCCAGCAATCCAATTCATTCAACCTGAACGCACTTTGCGCGGCAATATTTTCAGCATGAAGTTCTATCGGTAGTAGGTTTTGTATTGTATTCAAGGCAGCTGATGGACAGGAGCTCAACGCGCCTGTGGCTCCCGCGCAAGCGGTCCTTTGTATACGTGTCAGTTTGTCTATGTTGTATTATTTGGATAGATCTGGCCACCACACAATAGCCCCGTAAGTGAGTATGGGCCTGACCACTGCCGTGTACATCCAAAGAACCATTTTTGGGTGGAGCCCCCCCGCTTCACCGAAGGTTTTACTGCAGGAATAAAAAGCTTTGCATACTTTACTTACTCTCTCTCTTCTATGTTCAGCTTCCATGATGGTTTTGGATCTAGTGTTACTCCAAGATACCGTGCCCTTTCAGAGAGCCTTAATTCTTGTCCACCCAACTTGGGTAGTTTAATGGTCGGAAACTTTGTCTTCCTCGGGAAGAGCATCAGCTTTCTTTTTGTGGGATTTACTCCCAAGACGCATCATTTGGCGCATTCATTAAGCTTGGTGAGCGCCCCTTCAATTAACTCAGTGATGGTATCCATAAAGTGTCCTGATACAAGAAGCACTAAATCGTTTGCGTATGCTGGGGTGTGCCTGTGTTCAAATATCTTGTGAGGTTATCGCCACCAAGGATTGCTGTTATCTTCCTGCTCTTTAGCATATTGGCGATCCACGTACTAAGTAATCTTTCGACATTCATTCCATTGAGCGAATCCAAGATGTAGCTCGCGTTGACGTTGTTGAGAAGGCCGCCATAATGAATTGTTTATGCTCTAAGGAAGTTTCTTCCTCTCGTACAACTTCGTACAGTGCTGTTTCGGTAGATTTCCCCTTTTTGTACGCATGCTGTTCTTTTGATTGGCTGTGTTCAATTTTATCTCTTATGTGGATGTCTAGTATTCTTATTAGCGTTTTAAGCGTGAAAGATGTAAGGCTGATGGGTCTGTAGTCCTTCGCTAGGACGCGCTCTCTTCTACCCGGTTTGGGTATGAAGATTATCTTAGCCTTTCTCCACGGTACTGGAACATAGCTCCATGTCAGACAGTCCCTAAAGATATCTAGCAGCCATAGGATCGTTTCGTTACCCATGGCTTGCAGCATCTTAGGTATGATACCGTCCGCACCTGGACTTTTGTATGGCTCAGAGGTACTTATGGCCCATATAAGTTTATCCTTTGTGATTAAATCGCTGCTACAATCTCTGTAACTTATGCTTTCTGGGAGTATTGCAATTTCCTCTTCTGTGTTTCCTGGGAAATGCGTTTTTAACAGAATCTTTAATGCTCGTCATTGTGTTACTGTCCTCTGCGTTGTTTAGCAGGCTGGGATTAATGTCTTCTTTAGACAGAACATTTTTCAATTCTAGCCGTTTCTTTAATGTTTTCGATTCATTCGCAGTAGTGAGCCCAAGATTCCTTCTTTGCTTTGTACAGCGCTTGTTTGTAGTACTTTAAATCATCTTCGTATGGTTGCACACCTTACTAACGTAACTATGGTTAAAAGCTTTCCAAGCTTTCTTCCTCAATTCGCTAAGCTCCTAATTCTAGCAAGTTGGGTACCCCTTTCTGGCGTACGTTACCGGGCTTGAGGATGTTTATGCTCTCGTTAGTATTTGGTTGAGTTTACCCACTTCATCCCCTATTTCCTTTACGGAGAGTGAGTTTTTTCTTACACGATTTATCAGTTTGGATTGGACAACCTTTGCATAGTTGTCCCAATCCGTCTTACGGCGATAATGTATCTTTGCTGCATTAATTGAAATTGCTTCAAAGTTAAACATTATATAACTATGGTCAGAGAAAGAGTGGCACATGGATACTCTCCAACTGTTTATGTTAAAGTCATTATTAACCGTGAGCAGCGTGAAATCCAGGACCTCTTCCCAACCTTGATACTTCTCGCTACTTGGGATTATAATGGTCGGTGTACTACCCTGGTTACATATGTTAATATTGTTAGAGATTAAATAAAAAAAAAGAAACTCACCTCGATCTTCTTTTTCTGAGCTGCCCCATACTGTGTGTCTGCTGTTTGCGTTGCAGCCCAGCAGTTTAGCAGTTTTGTTTGTTTTTGCCTGTACGATGAGCTGTTGCACAGTTTCTGTTGGTGCCGGCTCCTCGTGTCGCATGTATACGGAGGTGATTAGTAGTTTCCTTCCCTTGTGTAATCCGACTCTGACTGCTAGCAGGTTCTGGTGGCTTAGACTGGGGAGTGCTAATTTACTCTTTGATAATGATACATGCCCTCGGCTTACCTGTTGAATTTGTGTAAAATATGTCATAGCCAGGATTCGCTAGTCCTCTGACAATCCTGTCACGAATCCATGGCTCCTGTACCAAGCCGATGTCAATGTCCTCCTCATGGAGGAGGACAAGCAGATTATCCGAAGCGACTATGCTGCGCTTCAGAATAATCTGGACGACCTTCGGCATTATTGTAGTGTTTTATGTTTAATGTCGCACTCGACACCCTGCTTCTCCGAGAGGAGAAGATCCCCCAGCAACCCGCTGGTGTCCTCCACTTCCCCTAGGATGTTATCCGGGGGCCCATTCTTAAAGACCTTGACTTTGGCCATCCGCACCCCATACCATAGTCTGTGCTCCTTCGACTCAAGCTGGGCCAGGCCAGTCGGGATGGAGCTCCCCGGCTTGGCTAGGACATGGTCCATTACCAGGCAAGAGAGCTTGGTCTCCACATCACCCGTCTGAACACCTCAGCTGCGAACCGTTAAGTCAGCGGGTACGGGTCGCGTGTCGCCCCCCACTTGAGGGTAGGACCGGGATTTTACGCCGCTCAGAGTTGGCCGGACGCTTGTTCGTTACCAGGGGACACCGCGAGGAGGTCCATTCCCGCGGGAATGAGTGTTAGCTGCCATTGCTAGCTAGTAACACCTATGAGTCGACTTGATGCTTCAGGTAACATGAATATCTACTTCATCTTGGCTAAGTTGGAGTTTTGCCTTGCACCTTCTGCACCCTGTTACCCCTTTACAGTTCATTAAAAATACTGTGATTTAGCAGACGTGAGATTATAGGTTCATTGACTTAGTAAAGTATTTGACTCTTGTGGTAGAACTCGGAGGTTTGAACTTTGGTTACGTGTTAAATTTTTTAAATTTTAAATTAGTTTTGAAACATTTTTATTTTAATTTTTTCGATTTTACTTGAATTGCAACGGATTCATAAATGACACAACAATACAGCATTTGCTTAATGTTTCTATTAAACATTTTTATAAAGCTCATTATTGATGAGCAACGAATTAGTAGCAATGGGTCAATACTGAACCCCTTTTCACAAAATAACACTGCCAAAGAGAAACCTCTACACGAAGTAAAACTCAAGTAAGGAAAGCTTGTTCAAGTCCCAAAAATTCCTATATCAAAGTTTGTGACGAACGATACTAAATTTAAAAAGAGAGCTATTTTAAAAATAAAAATTTGTCATCCGGCACACAGAAATTGTGATAGAAATGTATAAGTGTCAAATATGTGTATAGACAATCGGTCATTTTAAACTGTTATTTGAAAATTTTATGCTGTGATAGATTTTTCAATTCGCGTGGGCGGGGCTGAGACATTGAAAATTTAAAATACATTTTATCTGCGTATGGTATTCAGAAACCTACATTCCAAATTGGTAGTCTCTAGCTGTGATAATTACTAGACGTATACGCCGCCTCGCTACGCCATCACCGATTTACGTAAATATTGGCGCGGCAGTGGCGGCAGCGTTCGGTGTCATAACTTTTTATGCAACTTAACAATATTAAAAAAGTGTAGATATCGTAATATTAGCATTAAAATAAGATTATCGATAGAATTATGCAATTTATGTATCTTTATATAAATTAGACGATACGCCGCACAGTGGCTCGTTTTCTAATTATACTTTGCAAAAATTATATCTTTTGATATAAATAAGATATCACTCAATAAGACTAAATTTTTATACAACTTAACATAATAAAACAAGCGGAACAGTCGGGACCCCAACCGTAATATACCCTGTGGGTCTACAGGAACCCGCTCAAATTCATTCTAGATAAATTCTCTAGTAATTCTTTATTATTTAATTTGTGGGCGAAGGGGGCGTGGCATCGTGATAAAATTTTCTGGACAAATCGACCTCAAGATACTCATCATGTGTGCTAAATCTCAAGTCTCTAGATACAAAACTGCTTTTGTTATGAGGTTTTTGAGCTAGAAAACTGCTTGCTTTATGAGCTTTTACTTAATTTGAGGGCGAAGGGGGCGTGGCATCGCGATTAAATTTTCTGGACACATTGACCCTAAGATTCTTATCATATGTGCCAAATTTCAAGTCTCTTACTGTAATATTGCTCTTGTTATAAGCCTTTCGGTTTTGTAGGCAAGGGGGGCGTGGCATCGTGATAAAATTTTCTGGACACATTGACCACAAAATATTTGTCATATGTGCCAAATCTCAAGTCTCTAGCTACAAAACTGCCCTTGGTATGAGGTTTTTGAGCTACAAAACTGCTTGCTTTATAAGCTTTTACTTAATTTGTGGGCAAAGAGGGCGTGGCATCCAAAAAAAAAGATAAACTTGATCTGCCTGCAAAAATTTCCAGAGCTGGGACACCAAGTTCAAGCTTCTAGCTCTTACCATCTCTGAGATCCTTTCGTTCATACGGACGGACCGACGGACCGACAGACCGACGGACCGACGGACCGACAGACCGACGGACAGACGGACAGACGGACATGGCTATATCGACTCGGCTATTGATGCTGATCAAGAATATATATACTTTATTGGGTCGGCCATGCTTCCTTCTGCCCGTTACATATTTTTAACAAACTTAATATACCCCCACAGGGTATAAAAAGTGCAATAATCGTATTAAATACCTTAGTATTAAAATAAGATAATCGATAGAATTATGCAATGTATGTATCTTTATATGAATTACGCCGCACAGTGGCTCGTTTTCTAATTCTACTTTGCAAAAAATTATGTTCTTTGATTTAAAAAAGATATCACTAAAATTTAAAAAGCGTTTAAAAAAATATTTCCGTAGCTTTGAAATGATGGTAAGATCTTAAAATCCAAAGAAAAGACAGTTTGTCAACAGGTTTTCAAAGATTGATTTTGTGTTTATACGATGTTTTTTCTTGAAACACGACATTCATCGCATGGTTTTCTTGTAATTTTATGTGGAATTTTGTGTTTCTATATACATAAATATATATAAGTTAATGTATTAAATTCATATATAGACTATACAGAACATATTTCATGGACGTCATGTTCCCAAAACATATATATAGTATAAATTCCCGTAAAATCAAAATGTAATTTTAATTAAAAATGTATATGATATATTTGGTTTATTTTATATTTATATAAATTAATAAGTATAACAGTATTCAATTAATGTTCTTGTTTATTTAATTTTAATCAGTAATATCTTCAAGTTCCTTTCATATATACATTAAATCTAAATTTCTTTAGTGCAGCACTGATTTTGTTAACTGTCGTGACGGTTGACAAAAGTAGACTGTGATACAATGCACCTCAATAGCTGAATAAGTCCATATTGTTACTCATCAAATAAGGTCGCAAAAAGGGTTAGGTTGGGTTAGACTCATCCGACTGCTGAACAGAATGTTAAGTTCACCCAGAGGCCATTCGGCCCATTGTGATGACCGTCACCTGTAGGAATAGAAAAGGATTGTTTGAGGGTTGACGGGAGTGGGAAAGGGAGTTTTGGTTGTCCTGGTCCCAAAAACCCTAATTGGTCCCGATTGACGGGACTCGCCTTTGAATCCAACCTGTGGAGTCCAGGAAAAGTACCAGATCCTTCAGTCACAGTTTTGCGAGACTGTCCAGTTCTTCGAAAAAAGGTTTCCCGAGAAACGGGTTCTCCTTCTAAGAAGTGCAGGGCAGTCACACAGAAGGTGTTGGATGCTCTCCTCTTCCTCTTCATTCCCGCAGCTATGACAGAAGTCTTGTGATAGTACACCGTACCTTAATGTCATTCGGCCAATGGGACAGTGACCCGTCAAGACTCCTATCAACACCCTTATCCTGTTCTTGCTAAAGTGTAGGAGTTCTGATGATCGCTTTGGGTTACGGTCTGACCAGAGTGCTTTGGATATATTGCACCCCTGGGTTGTTTTCCACTACTCTTTTGCCGCAGTCCTCGCCGTCCTTGCTAGCTCGGAGAGGACATACTGAAGAGGTCTTTGTACATCAGTCACCGCACGGATTGCTGGTAGCGCAGATCCTTGCCTTGCACATTCGTCAGCCCTTTCGTTTCCTGGTACACCAGAGTGCCCAGGTACCCAGACAAGTCTGATTGAATGGTGGCAACGGTTCAGCGCTGTGACTGTGTTTCGAATGAGTTTGGTCTTGGTGGTATTTGAGGACAAAGACTTAAGGGCTGCTTGACTGCCGACGTAAATAGATATGTTCCTTGAAGGTTCCTCCAAGGTGGATATCAGTTTGGTCGACTGCCAGACAGCATATATCTCGGCCTGGAAAACACTGCACCAGTCCGGAAGACGGTATGAGAGATTCACAGCAGGGTATATAGAGAACACACCTGCTCCAGTGCCTTCATCCGTTTTCGAACCATCCGTATAGATTGACAGCTCGTTCCCACATAGAGGGGTTTCTTGCTGCCAGTCGGTCCGTGATGGGAACACAATGTTGCACCTGTCTTCCCACTTATTTTCAGGAACGCAATAGTCCTCCTTGTGTGGCCCAGCATTGCTTTCTACTGAGCGTAGAATGGCGCTGTGACCTACCGTACTTGGCTTAAGGAGGTTCAGAGCTCTAAGCCTGACCACGCTCCTGGATGCCGCGTACTTCAGGAAGATGTCTATTGGTCCCAGGTCTAACATGACGTCTAGGTCTGCTTGGGGAGTCGAACGTATACATCCCGTTACACCCAAGCAGGCCAGTCGTTGCACTTCTTAAAGATTATCTAGGTGAGATTTGGTGCATGCCGTTTCCCACCATACAAGTGCTCCATAAGTAAGTATATGGCTGACAGCAGCCGTATAAAACCAGTGGATAATATACGGTTGTAGCCCCCATCTTTTCCCAAAAGTCTTCTTACACACAAAGAAGGCTCGTAGTGGCTTTTTCATCCTCTCCTCCTAGTTTTTCTTCCAAGAGAGTTTCGAGTCGAGAATTACTGCCAGGTCCTTTGCCTCCTTTAACAGTCTGAGCTGTATCCCTCCTAGTGTAGGAAGTCTAAAGCTCGGAATCTTAAATTTTCTTGAGAACAGGACCTGCTCGGTCTTTTGTGGGTTTGCCCCAAGACCATTCAGCTCCGCCCACCTTAGAGTAAAGCCGAGTGAATTTTCCATCAGTTCACTGATTGTTGGCAAGAACTTGCCAGTCACCAGTAAAGTCAGGTCATCAGCGTAGGCCGTTACTCTGCATCCTCTATTTTTCAGTTTAAGAAAAAGGTCGTTGAGAACGAGATTCCACAATAGAGGAGATATAACTTCTCCTTGAGGCGTTCCCCTCGTGGCCAACCTTCTAATTTGGGAGTTGATCACTCTAGCTGAGCATATTGCTGAGCCCCTGATTGATCATCGGGTGTGAGCCAATTTTGGCAAGTGCTGCCGTTATTGACTCGATCCTAACATTATTGAAGGCTCCTTCTATATCGAAGAATGCCACCAGCGTAAACTCCTTTCTATGCAGTGCTGTCTCTACCTTTGAGATAGGCATGTTGAGAACTGCTGAATACATGTGGAGTAAGCTTCGTCCTTGGATAAAGATCCAGAAGTCGTTCTAGCGTTTTTAATAAAAACGATGATAGACTAATTAGTCTATAGTCCTTCGTTGAGCAGTGGTTTATCTTTCCTGCTTTGGGAATGAATGCCACTCTCACTTCTCTCCAGATACGTGGGATGTATCCTATAGAGAGGCATCCTCTGAAGATTCTCAATAGCCACGGCAACATTGCCGGTCTAACGCCATCCGGTCCTGCAGATTTGTAGGGTTGAAATGATTTGATGGCCCATATTATCTTATCTTCAATGATTATTTCCTCCATAATGGCTTCACTTTCTACGTACACCCCTTCCCCTCAGGCTCTTCACTGATAGTGGAGGTGGTGATCCCACCTCCGTTATCCGCTTCCAAACAACCCGGGAAGTGAGTGTTCATGAGAAGTTCCAAGGACTCATGGCTATTTCAAGCGAAATTGCCGTCCAGGTCGAATAGGTGACCTGGCTTAGCGGGATCCTTAGCGAGTAGTCTTCGAAATCTGGACGCTTCAGTGGTACTGCTTAGATCCTCGCAGAAAGCAGTCCATGAGTCTCTTTTGGCCTTCCTACAGAGTCTCTTAAAGGTCTTGAAACTCAGGTGATAGGTGTCCCAATCATGCTAACAATTTCTCGGCTTAGCATTGTAGCAAAAAGGGCTAAACAAGTGTAATTTTTAAAAATCTACAAAACATAGGTAATTGGGTTTGGTTAACGCGGAAATTGAGTATGAAACTGGTAATTAATTGCATAATCACTACCTGTATGTCATGGGTTACATTAATAACCCACTTAGCAGCACAAACTGTCTCTGTCTCAAGACTCACACTGCGACTCGGCCTTTCTGACCTATCACACGTCCCAGTGTGCTACATTCACATTAGCTGCTCACAAGAGTCACGATTGTGCCGTCCATTCTCCTCCTGGGAGTCACCATCGCTAAAGCCATCGAATTCTTGATTTAATTCGCTAATTAATTGTCGGATTGGTAGCGCTCTTAACCACTTGTCGTCCACGGAATTGGCCTATGCTTGGAACCCTCGATAAAAACCGTTTATCGTTTGTTGGATTTTATTCTGTAGAATTAAAATTAAATAACAATATCATTACAACTAAAATACTTAGCGCTTACCACAGTGACTCCTCCTTATCCCGCGCTTTTTCGACTTAGACGCCTAATTTATGCCAACTCATTTGTTTATATAGTAGCAAGTGTGACCCTTTTGTCCGACACCAAAAATGCTAAGACTATCGATAACTTATAACAAAGCCTTAACATTAAGTATCGAATATCGTCCCGCGACATTCCCACCCCCGTGAAGTGACCGCTTCACTCAAAATCGAGCACAGCTAGCTTGGAAACGGGATGCATTATAAGTCTGGATCGGTTGTCGTCTATGACACGTACGCTGGCACGTCGGGACACTCCACCAACTCCAGTGTAAACCTCCTCGACGATACCCTTGCGCCACTCTCTGCGTGGCATGGCTGTAATGAAAATGAACACAACGTCTGCTACACGCATCGGTTCAATGCGCCTGCACCATTTTTCGCGCCGTACGAGTGTAGGCAAATACTCCTTGACCCATCCCTTCCAGAATCTATCCCGCATCAGTCGGGCAATGCGCCACTGCTTCCTCGTGGTGCATTTCTCCATTTTCTGCCTGCTGTCGATGCCCCGCGTATCTGGAGCGTCAGCTGCACCCTTTAGCCTATCGTTTGGCGTCAAAGGAGCTTCCTGGTCAACTGCGAACGGCAAGTGTGTAAGAGTGCGACAGTTGACCACGTTCTTCGCCTCTATCAAGAAACTCTGCAGCACGTGCTCCTTAGGCGCCAGCTCTTTCACCGTGTGACGCAACACTCGCTAGACGCAGTTCACCATCCTCTCCCAAACTCTTCCTTCGGATGGATTCGATAGGAAGTTAAACACCCACTCGATCCCTCGAGTAGCAAGCTCACCCTGTATGCGCTCCGGCTCAAAAACTTCCGTAAATCTGCGGGCTTCTCTATCGGCTCAGATGAAGTTCTTGTGGTTGTCACTTCGTTATTTCTTGAGTGGACCACGACGACACATGAAGTTGCGCAAAGCACTTATGCATGAATCAGTCGACAAGTCGTGGGCCATCTCCAGATGAATAGCTCTTATTGTCAAGCAGGTAAATAAGGCAACCCATCGCTTCTCCTTTCGTCGACCGGCTGTCCCGAGCAGTGGTCGAAAATAGTCCAGGCCGGTGAACTTAAACGGCCATCTTTTGGCCTCTAGACGATCCTCGGGCAGTGGAGCCATAATTGGTTGCAAAGGCTGTGCCCTTTGTATCTTGCATGTAGCACATGCTTTGCTACTGTGCCTCCTTGCAAACTTCAGCAGTGAGGCCGTAACCTTCGTGCTCGTTCCACTGTCCACGGCACCGTCGTATAAAGCGCAGAACATATGACGTAATCCGTTACAAGGGGTTGTAGCTCGAGAATCTCTGCAAAGATATAAAAAGGGATGCGATGCGACCGATGCAAACTTACTGGGCATCTCCTCTTCATCGTTCTTGACCCAAGTCTACGTCGGATTAAGCCCTTGTCGCATCGTCAGCTGTGTTCTCGGCTGAGGGTACCCATCGCAATTGCGCGATGTCTGTTGATTCCAGAATCGCCGTCACCCGATTTCCGACGAACTGCTTATATCTCCGGTGTGTACTTCCGATCCAGTGCAGCACTGTTTTGGAGTCCGTCCAGAGTATGACGTCGTTGATCTCAATACTGTGCTCTTGCCTCATAGTTTTCATAGGTGATGTCTCTGAATGCACGTGGATCCGTGTGCTGATATTCCATCGCATTGACCGTTTTAACGTAGTGCGCCGCACTCTGTGAGCAGACTGCTCCAAACGTCATGACCATCATCTCATACACCTCCGGGTCCCATTAGTCGTCTTCATCTCGCCACAGAAAGCGTTGCGCACATCTGTCCTGCGGCCGTATCATCACCTGTTGAAACAGCTCTTTAATGTCGCCACAGACTCTGGACCTTTGTCTATCGCTGCCGCGTCGAAAACCAGTCGCAGCTTTCATGGTTTGTTTGGATTCATCACACCAAAGTGTGGCAAGCACCAGAGCTTGTTTTCCGCGGCAAGGATAATCTCCTCCTAGCGTCAGGCGTACCCTTTGGCGACGTAGTCCCTCAGAATTTGACTGTATGCAAGGCCAAATTCATCGTCTCGCTTCATTTTCCTCTCGATGCTCACCACTCTCTTGAGGACCATATCGTAGCTCCGTTGCATTGCAATATTTTCGCTATTCCATAATAATCCAGTTTGGAAACGTTGACCCAATTTTGTAGTAGATTTTTGGAGGATTTTCTGCACTCTAGCGTCCGCGCTGGCAGTAGCATGCGACGCGAGCTTCACTCTAAAGTTCTCCGTCAAAAAATAGTCACTTACCATATTCTGTACCGCATCGTCCTGTGACACAGTCATACGGCACGACATCGGAGATGTTACTCCTCCGTGCTTCTCAGTGGGACCAAAGATCAGGCATCCTTACTTGGTGGACGATACATAGGGCCCCTTCTTCGAAAGCTGCCTAGTTTTCATAAGAGCTTCGGTACTGCACCGTCGTACGGCTTAATTGACAGATGCTTATATTCGATCAGTCCTTGAATCTCACTTCGATGCAAGCTCTTCATCGGCAAACTTAAATTCCGTACTGCGTGTAGGTTACGCATAACGTAGCGTTGGCGTTTCCCTGCTCCACTAACTCGTAAGTTGACAATAGTTGTAGGTTCTCTCACCGATCTGCCACTGAACCAATTGATGTTGAATTCTCGTCTCTCTCCTTGGCATCCATCCACGTTGCATCTGTTATCAGCATGACAGCTCCTGGCCATGTGCCCATCACGAAGACATGAGAAGAACAATCAGTGCTCTCGAATGTATCGACATCTAGACGCAGCCGAAGCCTTCTTGAAATCCTCGCAATTGTTTGTGCTATGTTGTTCCTTGCATATTGGGCAGTGTTTGAGCCGGGTTTTCTCCTGTCGATCCGTGCTCACGTGCAGCAGTCGACGCTTCGTGTCCTTTACCTCAATATCGGTTATTGTACAAATAATGTTTGCAAATTCAGTCAACCACTTACTGAAATGAGCGACGGTTGGGTAAACTAGCAGGGTACTGGCGTGTCTAGCCCACTCCACTCTCCTCATTGGTGGCAGCTTCGCAATAAGCTCCTCCATAAGAGTAGGGTTGCTCAAATGATGCTCTCCGTTGGGCAGTGACTGCATGAACGCTGCCAGATTGCTGACCTGACTGGCAATCGGTATGATCTTTGCCAAGTACTGCTCCTGGATTAGTGGCATTTCCCATACGCCTTGCAGTTGGCTTCGTATGATCTGCTCCGGTCGTCCATACCTGAAACGCAACTGATCCAGCACAACGTTGACGTTGCTTGGGTGAATCAACAAGCATTTCACGGTCTCGCATGCCTCACCCTGCAACGCCTTGAGCAATCGCATGTTGTTCTCCAGGTCGGTGCATCCATACGCTGCAGATGTCTCCGTGAAAGCATAGAAGAACAGCGGCCAATCTTCCGGCTTTCCTCCAAACTCTGGCAAATCTGGCAACTTGCTTACGCTCATTGATGACGCCATGGATCCGTAGAGCACATTTGATGGCATAGGCATGGGGTTTATATGTGACGGTGCGGTATAATATGGCGTCGCGTGGCTGGTGGTCATGTAGCAAGATGTCGCTGATATCGACAGGCCACTCACACTTGCACATGGCGCCCGCGAATTCGGTGCCAAGTTATCATTCAAACTAGCACTCACGCACGGCACATATAAAGATGGCGCTGATCCCGCCATTGTTCGAGTTTCACTCACTGCACTTGCACTCGAAGATGGCGTCGCGCTCAATTGCACCATTTTGAGCTGATCCTCCAATATGGCGATCTTGTGCAGCAGACTCGCAACCTGAGTCTCGCTGATGCGTGTTTCATCAGCGTTATTGCTGGTGCTAGCACGCACATGATGGCGGCTGCAGCCTGGGCACTCACTCCTTCAGTTATAATGGGCGTGTGCTGCCGTTGCGACGGAGCTGCAACAAGTCTCCCTGTAGGTGTTGGCGTTCTCGCTGCGGCGCCTATAGTAGACTGTTGGTCCACTTTAATTCCTTATAGTCTCGCAATTCTTCTGGGCGAATGCTTAATTGGCATTTCCAGATATCCTGGCGACTCTCAAGCTGGGTGAAAGCGTCTAGCTAGCGTTTCACTGTGCTTCACTGAGCACAAACTCTGCAGTCCCTGCTGCAGTCCACTTCAATATTCCGCGCAAGTTATCCTTGCAGACTCCTAGACACACAAGGAGCGAATAAGAGAATCGCTTCTATGTGTGGTCTGCGAATAAAAGAACATTAGTGTCGCCCACGGAATTAGCAGATGCTAGGAACCCTCGATAAAAACCGTTTATAGATTGTAGAATTTTATTCTGTAGAACTAGAATTAAATAACAATATCATTACAACTAGAATACTTAGCGCTTACCGCAGTGACTCCTCCCAACCCCGCGCTTTCTCGACTAAGACGCTTAATTTATGCCAATTTATTTGTTTATATAGTAGCAAGAGTGATCCTTTCGTTCGACACCAAAAATGCTAAAACAATCGATAACTCATAACATAGCCTTAACATAAAATATCGAATACCGCGACAAAACTTAAGTGAATTTTTATTTACGGGAACGATAACAATTACATCAAAACACAAAAAGGCGAGCTCAACTTTAATTTTGTCAAATTTTTGTTTTTCATATCGTGCATTAATTTGCATGTTTTATTTTGCTTGTATCCTAATATGATCTCTATCTACCCCTTTGCCTTCTTCATTTATTGACAACAAACCAAAAGGACTAGCTTCTTTACCTATTAGCAACTCTAAGGCACTAACTTTGGTGGCTCGATTTGCGGTATAATTCATGGCCAGTTGACCTTCAGCCAATGAATCCTGCAATGATCTCTGACTTGTTTCTACAGCTTTTATAAAATTTTTGTGTGTGCTCATCCCACGTTCAACCTGTCCATTTGCCCTACTATCATCTGTATCGATTAAATGTAATTGGACCTTCTGAGCGGAACAAAAATTGCAAATGCCAGAATTGGCAAAGCAACGGCCCTGATCGGCTATTATCCCAGTTGGCAATCCAAATAGGAACACGACCGATTTTACAGCCTTGATACAACTTTCAGTGTATATGTTTAGTGTGTGGTAAAAATAAACGATTTTAGTGAAGGCATCTATTAGAACAATGACATATTCCTTTAAATCGTTTTTGCCACTCATTTTACCCGTTATATCGATGTGTATGGTGTGCCATAGTTTCCACGAATCTACGTACAAATTTGGACATATTTTTAAACCAGTAATAAAAATATACTTTATCCAGTGTTTTTCACATCCAAAATGCATAACGGATTTATGTACGTGGTTAATCACTGCCCACCTCAACGCTCTTGGAATTACTGGCAGGCACCTGGTTTTACCATTTCTCTGTATTTTTCTATGTTATATTCCCTTCCTTAATTCGTATGTCTTATATAAATTTTCTGGTTCTGGTTTCTGGTTATTTCAGCATCGCGCTGCTGTTCAGAAACCAATCAATTCTTAGTCACCTCGGTTAGATTAATATGCTTCTGAATTATTTTACGCGCATACTTATTTCCTTCTGACAGTGGATTTCTGGAAAGAAAGTCGACATGCGTCATTCGATCTCATTTTCTATATTCGATATCGAAATCAAAAAACTGTAAAAAACCACACTATCTGTGCACTCTCGGTGTTAAATCCATTTTTAGTGCGACTGGCTTTCAATGAGTTACAGTCTGCAAAGACAACAAATTTGCGTCCCTGCAAATAATGACGAACATGCTTAATAGCATTGACAACTGCTAAAGTCTCCAGCTCAAACGTATGGTATTTTGCTTCAGCCAGCGTGGTGCATTTACTAAAACACTCTACTAACATAAATTTTTTTTCAATTTTATGTAATTATATTGCCCCATAACCAATGGAGCTAGCATCTGTGTGCAACTCTCTTAAATATTTTGGATCGATTATAGTTGACACTGGTGCTCGTGTCAATACACCTACTATTTTCAAACGTATCTGTTCATGCTCTGGCAACCAGACAAAATTGGCATTATTCTTTAAAGTAAGAATATACAAAGGCTTTAAAATTTCTGAAAATTTTTGAATAAATTGGCTTAAATAAGAGGCTAGACCAATAAACTGTCGTAATTAAGTCACAGTTTCCGGAGGTGGCAACCCTTTCAATGCCTGTATCTTTCGCGAATTTGGCCGAATTTCTCCATTGGTTGTTTCGAAACCAAAGTACACGAATTTAGTTTTAAGAAAGGAACATTTGGTTATTTTAAATGAAAATCCGGCTTTACATAAGGAGTCAAACGCAATCTCTAGTCAATGTAACTCCTCGTCTTCAGCTATTACCAAAACATCCTCAATGTAAACAATTGCGTACGTTTGTGCTAGCGGACGCAAGGATTTAATTATTGCATGCTGAAACACAGAAGGAGCGTTCTTCAGGCCAAAGGGCATTGTCAAGAATTCGTACTGTCCTTCAGGTGTAACGAAAACCGTTCGCTCAATTAAATCTAGGTGTACCGCTTGCCATATGTAAACACGAAAAATATCTTGCACCACGAAGACGAGCTATCTGATTAGAAATAAGGGGCAGCGTATATTTATCAACAATTGTATTGTTATTCAAAAACCCGGCAGTCTACACAAAGGCGATCCGTGCCATTTTACTTTTTAACCAGCATCATAGGACTAGCGAAGGGTGAACAGCCGGGACGAATAATATTTGATTTAAGCAATTTATCAATTTGACACCGAACGTTCTTTTTCTCATCTTCGCTTACCCTATAAGGTCGACGTTGTACAGGCTTTTGTGGATCGATTAGCCTTATTTCTAATTTCCCTGTTGTCACACGGGTCTGGGGAATGCCATCGATAAACCGATCAGAGTGCATTTCAAAATATTGTTCAGTAACGTCTTATCAGAACCTGTTAAATCGGTATCGGAATTTAAAATTTCTTCATAATTTACTAGATATAGGCCTGATTTCTCATCTTACCGATACAGCCTAATTTATGAAAAGGTTACTTTACGAATAATATGGGATTTAACATTTTTCGTTTTTATACCCTTTGGGGGTATATTAAGTTTGTTAAAAGTATGTTACGGGCAGAAGGAAGCATGGCCGACCCCATAAAGTATATATATTCTTGATCAGCATCAATAGCCGAGCCGATATAGCCATGTCCGTCTGTCCGTCGGTCCGTCGGTCTGTCGCTCTGTCGGTCTGTCGGTCCGTCCGTATGAACGAAAGGATCTCAGAGCTGGTAAGAGCTAGAAGCTTGAACTTGGTGTCCCAGCACTGGTAATTTTTGCAGGCAGATCAAGTTTATCTTTTTATAGCCTGTGCCCATTAAAAATGGGCAAAAAAGGCTATAATGAATTTGTGTGAATGTATGTAACAGGCAGAAGGAAGCATCTCCGACCCTATAAAGTATATATATTCTTGATCAGTATCAATAGCCGAGTCGATTTACACCTGTCCGTCTGTCTGTCCGTCCGTCCGTCCGTCCGTCCGTCCGTCTGTCTGTCCGTCTGTATGAACGCGTGGATCTCAGCAACTATAAGAGCTAGAGACTTCAGATTTGGAATGTAGGTTCCTGAATACCATACGCAGATCAAGTTTATTTTCAATTTTCGATATCAAGTCCCGTTGGTTTTAAAATTAGAAAAATCACCTTTAAATAAGCAATGTCTAAGCTAGAGACTTGAGATTTGGTACACATGATAAAAAACTTGTGCTTTATGTGTCCTGAAAATTTCATCGCGATGCCCCGCCCCTTCGCCCGTAACTCGGAAAAGCTGATAACAAGAGCAGTTTTATAGCTAGAGACTTGAGATTTGGGACACATAATAAGTATCCTACTCTCAGTACGATCGGATATTGAACTCAGAAGTTATTCAAGAAACAAATTTATGCACGCGTGAATCTCAGCAACTAAAAGAGCTAGAGGAATGTAGGTTCCTGAATACCATATGCAGATCAAGTTTATTTTTTAATTTTCGATATCTCACCTCCCGCCCACGCAAATAGAAGAAAACCTTAAATTGTAAGATAATTCAGCCTAACATGGCATGAAGTATAACTCACGCTGAGCTGCAAGTTTCATTGCGATCGACCCATAAATAAGGGAGATATTAAAGAATTAGTTTTTATTCCATTTCTGTGCCAAAGCGAGAGCATGTGAAAATTCCATTTGCGCAAACGAGAAAGCATATGATAATCTGATGAAATGCTTTGTCGGCCGCTGTATGGCGCATTGTGTCTTGTGGCGCCATACATCGGCCACACTCAGAACTATATTTTGCTGAATACTACAAGCTAACGTAAAATTAATATTACCAATTGCTTACACGCATGTTTGTTAAAATACCACATGATGTAACAAAATATAACAATTTGTCTTATCGCGATTGACCCACAAATAAAGGATATATTAAGGAATTTATTTTATTAACATTATTTCATAGTTGTTGGCAAGAGCGACTGAGCATATGACAATCTTCTTTGCACTATCGCTCGCCTTGTCTTTCTTTTGGGAAAGTAAAATTAATATTAGCGACACATGTTTGTTACGATAACACAGCTTAAATTGACAGTAGAACAACGCTAAGAAATTTGATACAAGTTTTATAGCGATCGACCCACAAATAAAGGAGATACTTTTTTTGTTGCCATTATTTCATTTGAATTGGCCAGTTGTCCAACACTGTCCAACAACAGTTTGAGAGTTGTCCAGCACTGATAAACTGAATAATTACTATTATTATATTAATTTATATTTGCGATTGCTTACACGTATGGTTGACAAATTCACGTTCCTATCATAGTATTAAAATAATTTAATTTGTCTGCATTACAAAAACCCATATATATAAACATTTCCTTAAATTTCAAAAATAAATGGTTTGGCGCGCAATAAGATAACTGCTGTGTGTTAGAGAGAGAAACATGTGGTGTTGCCAGACTACATGCAGAGCAAAAAATTAGTTTGCTGGAATTCTGAACACAAGCAACATCGATTTCGAACGATTCCGATAACGATCAATGATTTATTCGTTCTAATTTAAATAATTCAAATAAGTTGGAAAAGTGTTCCCTTTACAATTGTATTGGCCTCCCCGTGTAGTTCCCTGGGAACCGGTTAAATTAAACCGGAAGCTAATTCGAGCGGTGATATATTTAAAGGTATATGTATACATAAATAAAAGCACTTCCACTATAATTAAAATACTTTTTCTAAGAAACTTTTATTTTAAGACCTGCACAGGGTATCCACCTGTTGCGCCCGCTCGACTGATCGGCTTGATTTATTGTTGTAAGTTTGAATGGATCGGAGGGGGTGAGGTTAAGAAGTTATGATGCTACTAACTTTTTATTATAAAACTCAAAAATAAAAATTGAATGTAAATATCTTCAGAACCAAGTTTTTTATTTCAAAAATTCTAAAATATTCACAATGGGTGGTTCAATACCTTTCATATAATATACCACACATCCTTGAAGGACCAACCTTAAGGATTTTTAAAGTACTTTTCATTCATGTTTATGTTCATTTTAAGAAAAACCGGATAACCGGTTCTGTCGGTTGAAAAGTTAATCACAGTTCTGTAAGGGTATGAAATATGTGGTGAGCCAAAAAAAATAAAAAAGTTGGCTCAGGGCACCCTACTGTCGCTCCCACACCTCCGGCTTGTATAACCTGCATTCGCTTCAATATATTGTATTAAAATTACGTTTGAGTAAACATAAAAAAAAATAACATCTCCAGCAAATTGATTCAATATAATTAGACGCATTACTTTAAAAAGTAATTAGGGTCTATTAAGTTTGTCAAAATGTGCGTAACAGGTCGAAGGAAGTCCGGCAGATCCCATAAAGTATATATATTCTTGATCAGCATCACCAACCGAGTCGATATAGCCACATCCGTTTGTCTGTATGAGCGCCTAGATCTCAGAGACTATAAGAGCTAGAGTCACCAGATCAAGTTTATGCTAACATTTTGACACGCCCCCGTAAATAGAAAACAACATTTTTGAAATCCCATTAAACGAAATATCAAAGCTAGAGTCCTGAGTCCACAGGACGAGCATCAGGGTCCCAATATATCCTGCAAATTTCATCGCGATCGGATAATAATCTCGGAAGTTATTCAAAACTCAATATTACTGAGTGTCGGGCCAAAGGAAGAAGAAGAGCATATTGACGTAACAACGCGATGTGTGGTACTATTAGTGTAGCCTTCCCGACTGGTTTTTATTGATTCCGACGATGGATTGCATCTCAAGTGAGAAAGTTCCAGATTCAGTGCAGCTTCAACAGAAACTTGTGTAGCAGGTACACTATGCGACACTTTTGCCAACTGGTACAAGCACCAAGCATACAATACATAGATCGATTTTCGTGAGCGCAAAATTTGCTGCAAGCATAGAACCCCGGAATAGCCGAAGTTATAGCGCCCCGTTCGTGAGTAGCCGAAGTCGTAGAACCCCAGAGCGAACGATCGACACTCAAACAAACGAGAGCGCACTGCTCAGCGCAGCAAACGATTTTAGTCTTGGCAGGCACCAGAACGGTGAGCACGTCTGTGACGCTCGCTCTCTCATTTCGATTCTGTGTGTGTGTCCAAGTATGTACATGCTCACGTTTGCTTGTATGCGTGT